>CM060965.1:104861558-105441558 GCA_030765045.1 Tenodera sinensis | reverse complement strand
CACACACACACACACACACACACACACACACACACACACACACACACACACACACACACACACACACACACACACACACACACACACACACACACACACACACACACACACACACACACACACACACACACACACACACACACACACACACACACACACACACACACACACACACACACACACACACACACACACACACACACACACACACAACACACACACACACACACACACACACACACACACACACACACACACACACACACACACACAACACACACACACACACACACACACACACACACACACACACACACACACACACACACACACACACACACACACACACACACACACACACACACACACACACACACACACACACACACACACACACACACACACACACACACACACACACACACACACACACACACACACACACACACACACACACACACACACACACACACACACACACACACACACACACACACACACACACACACACACACACACACACACACACACACACACACACACACACACACACACACACACACACACACACACACACACACACACACACACACACACACACACACACACACACACACACACACACACACACACAGAGAGAGACACAGACACAAGTTTTCTAGAGAGCATTGCAGATCAAGTTATTGCAAATTCTGTCTTCTTCTTTTCTTCTTCTTCTTCTTTCCATTATAAGACTTCCAGATCTAACAATGAAGGAAACTTTTTATCTGAAAATTATTCTGGTTATCTCCCAAAATACATGCATTTACACCATTGATGTCATTACTCTCCCTTTTAAGTACTTTGTTCAAAGCTTCTACAAAATATTCTTGCATAGTTGTGATTGTGTTTTGATTTAAAGAAAAACATTGAACAATGAACACTTTAAGGCATTAGGAAAGATTGAAGTCTCGCATATTGTGGATATTTCAACAACTCAGTCTCTCAGTTTTAGCATTGCTGTAACACTTTATGTCCAGATGCTTTGTCTTGATGAAAAATAATTTATTTAACTCTTCTAAAGATAGTGATTGGTTAATATACTCTCTAGCATCCAAAGGGCCAATTCCACAAGCTTTCTTATAAATAGAATTATTTCATCTCTAGTCTTGAGCAACCAGCTCCTTTTTGTTGTTTAGGCTTTATTTTTAATCTGCATAATGATAGGCATCTCACCCAAGTGGTTGTCATACATAATTAGTTCTGTTGATATTAAAATGTCGCAATCACTACTGTAAATTTTTACAAGAGTACATTATTTATGTGCATCTAATAGCATATTGTATCTGTTTGATGGGTTCTGTTGCAGTTGCACTTTATGTCCTTTGCATGAGCCATCTTACTTACTAGTCTGGTGAAGCTTAGACTAAAAAATCTGCTGTAATTACTGAAAGTAAAACAAGGGAGACGCTGAAAACATGACATAAATTTTGCATACTGATTTTCTTTGGCATTAAATCTTTTACAGGGCCCTAATGTCTGTATGATATTAAATTTTGTCCATTTTATGAAGCATCCAAAACAGGTACGCTCTCAGTAACTATTTGAAATCAATACGTGATGTATGATGTGTGTGCCAAAGACAGAACACCAGCTGATCTTCCCATTTGAATGGCAAACATATGATTGAGGCTGAAAATTTCTCAGACTCTCTTTCTAATTGGCAGTGGTATTTGTATCTCTGAACTCAGTTGTATTTATTTTAAGTGTAATCTCATAGATCAATGCCAAAACTTCCAGATAGCAGTTTTGTACAACTCGCATGTTTCTATTTACAGTTGGCAGCACCTGAAATGGATCAGCAGATACCTCAGCAGCATGCTGAAGGGTAAGTTTTGTTCTTTAGTGAATGATTTTTCTAGCAGTGATAGTGTTTAATATGTTTCATTAGACTCTATCTTGTAGTCTCATACTTACAAAGCTGTCAGTGTGCTTTGCAGATTTGCATATGTACTGCATAATTATAGTTATCTAACATTACTGTATCCATCCAATGGATGTGCTAATGTTATTGGATGGTTTCCATACATTATTTTCTGCCAATTATTTGCAAGAATTCAAAGTGCATTATTTATATATTTTTTAAATAGTTTTATGCTTTTCCACGAGTTCTTGTTTTAGTAGGCCACTTCCACCTTTGTGTCACTGCATTTTTAAAATTGTTTCTTTGAGTATTTGATATCTCACATATAGCCTACTGTTATAATTTTCTTTCTGCACATGCACGTTGAGTCATCTGTTGACTTAAATCTGCAGAAGTATTCGCCAAATTTTCTGTGGCTGGTGTAAAATTTTGCATTAGGGTTAATTTTACTACAAGTCCTTTCTTAATACAAAAGCAGACCTTCATAATTGCACCATTCCGTGTTTTCCATTAATTTTCCAACTATCTTAGGCTTTCTTCTCTCAATTCACTTTATGTTGTGCTGATGTGTAATAGTTTCCCCATGTCTTTTCTTAATACTAGAAAAACAGACCTTCATAATTACACCATTCTGTGTTGTTTTCCACTCATTTTCCCACTGTCTCATGCTTTCTTCTCTCAATTCTCTTTTTATTGTACTGATGTGTAATAGTTTGTACATAATTGATATACTTGGCCTTTTGCTGCTTTAACGATTGAATCAGCAAGCTCGTTCCCTTGAATTTCTATTTTGACTTTAACCCACACAATAAGTATGTTCCATTCTTTCGACTTTAGGTTTCTTGATTTGGTTTTTATTTCTTCTATCAAGAGATATTTTCTGTTGTTCCAAAGAAGACCAAATGTTATCTTGCTATCTGTGTGCACTGCTGCAGATTTGTCTGTTATTTCTGTGATGTTTATCACCTTAAGGGTCTTCAATGTCACAATTTGTTCCGCGTGACTATTTGAGCTCCTATTGTATAGTTTGTATTGATGTTTCTGTATAGATTTGTCCTGGTACATGATACTGATGTCAGATCCTACTCCTGCTTGCATTTTGCTGACGTTAGTGTACAAGTGTACAAATATTCCTCATACAAAAGAAGGGTATAAGAATTATTTCCAACATCCATAGCAGAAGTTTGTGTAAAGATCTTTTTAGAAGACTGAAGATGTATACCCTGCATGTATATATTCTTGGTCCTAAAATTCTTTATAGGCATTCAGTCCACATTTATAACAAACAATGAAATTCATGAGATAAACACTAGGCAAAGGAGCAACATCCATCATTCGTGTACAAAACTTTCTTGCTTCCAGAAAGGTGTATATTATGAAACCATCAAAATATTTAATACTGTTCCTAACGATCTTAAGGAAAAAGTAGAAAATTTCAATGCTTTTAAAATTGCTACTAAAGAGTATCTGCTCAAAATCATTTTATTCTGTACAAGATTATCTGAATGACAAATTATCCTATTAATGCTTACGTAGCTTTGTAAGTAGTCTCTACATTATTTTATTCTATATAGGATTATCTGAATGACACATATACTGTTAATGCTTATGTAGCTTTGTAAGTAGTTTCTAGCTCATTTTATTCTGCATAAGATAATCTTAATGACAAATCATTCTGTTAATGCTTATGTACCTTTGTAAGCAATCTCTAGCTTCTTTAGTGACAGATCATTGTTAATTACCAGGGTTAGGATTTTTAGGTGCACACCTTTTTTCTTAGGGTAAATTTAAGCTCTTCAGAAAGATACCACAGTGTGAAGTTTTGTTTCTAGTTGCCAAAAGAGGCATTTTTTCATGCACTTTTTTCCCTTTTTGGGTACCTTTATCCCTTTTCCCCAACCATGCCCATAATCCCTTTTCCCCCTTTTTTCTTTTAAGTTTCCACCCATTTTACTGTATATGATTTTAATCATTATAAAATATTGAACTTTTAATTAACATCTCCTCACCTTGCTGTGAACATGTGAAGAGTAAGCCTTCAGTAAACGCTGCAATGGGAGTTGAAAGCACACCTACAACAATGGAAAATAATTGTGTATGACAAATCTTCTTTCTCTTGCTTTACTGCTATAAAGCAGCCCGCAATAATGCAACTGACAATGACTCATTGTCATTGTATATCATTCTATCCTTTTAATTTCACCAGAATCAGTAGCCTACTGTTCTTGAATGTGAGCTTGTTTCTGTGACAGACATCACCTGCTTGCACGGATTCCAAGTAATGCAGAGACAGCAGTAGTACACTCATAGTTCCGAGAATTGACTCCTGTTTCTGCTCGAAGCTACTAGAAATCGCTGAGAACTGCACTTCCAGCATGAATGAGAACACTCTGGTAGTTGTTGAGGTGTTATATAAGAGTATGGACAGCAAGTGAACAGTGGCGGCTCGCAGTCAAAATTTTAGGGTAGGCAAAGTGTAACAGTAACAACAAACAACAACAACAATAATAATAATAAACCCCGTTTATCCGAAATATAGGGGGCGAAGTGATTGCGGATAACGCAAACAATATATTGTTTGGTTGTTTAATAAGAGCAGAGTGAATGAGTGTGACTTACGGACGAATTACCGCCAAAACTAAAATCACGAGTGTCGGCAGACTTTTTTCCAGGGGGGGGGGGGGGCACATGTTGGAAATTTGCAATCATATAATATTAAATCATTATTTTACTGTCAAAATTTATAGTATTTCTTGCAGATAACCGTATTAATTTGTGCTAAACAAAAACTGTTCTTTACATCAAAATTAAAATAATAGTTTAAAAGTCAGTAACTGACTGCACATTAAGTTCACCAACTTCCAAGGGGGTGCCGTGGCCCCCTTTGCCCCCGTTTCGCGACGCCCATGACTAAAATAGATTAAGAAATTGAAAAATTGTCTGACTGCAGCTTTGTGTTAAATAGCTAAAACACTCCTCTTTTCATTGTCAGTGCGCCGCGAAAGCGAAATTTGTAATAGTTCACTAATTAAGTCGGTCATACTGGTATTACACAGAGATAACGACAGATGCAGATCTCTGAGATCTTCGTTCGTGGAGTATGGCTGTTCGGAAAATGTCGCATAAATTCGGATTTGGGCAGGCAAGTGTTCGGACTGCTGGCAGACGCGTCTACGCATGCTCGGAGTGCATATACAGACCGAATGTTTCCTTATCCCTGTTCAAGGGCCTCGTACTGAGGAAATGGGGCCGGGCAGGCAGAGGTTAAGCTAGCCTGCTCTCCACTACCCAGGTTCCATGCGTATCATTTCTGCCGCGCGTTTCAAACACGCAGCGCAGTTTTGATGAATCGGAATTGAGATTAAAGGATTTGACCATGCGCTGGTCATTATAACCGAGAAAACTTTTCTTGAACTGCAATTTAGGGGAAAATGACGGTTCAAATGATAAAATGCAGAATCATAGTTAAACATTATTTGTTGATGTATTACGATAGGGTAGGCAGTGCCTACCCTGAGGAGCCGCGCCTGCAAGTGAATGAGTTGTTTAACACTCACATTGAGTTAGCAAGTGAACTGTTATTAGCCTTTTGTTACATTACTAAACGAGTGTATTACTATATTTTACCATGCCAAAGGTGTCCAGTGCTCGACTTATTGTTCTGGCTCAGGAATTCAAACAAGATTTCATAAACACAGATGGAACTGTTATTCAATCTACTATTTGCGATTCAGGAATTTCATTAGATGAAAAACACCAGCGAGATTGCATCAAACAGCATATTTCCAAATCTAAGCATCAAGTGAACAAGACTCTTTAGGCAAACAAATCATGGCAGCCTCTATTACGAAATGCGTTTCAACATAGTTCTTCAAAAAGCCAAAATTTTAAGGAAATCAACATTGAGTTGTGTGCAGCTCTTACACAAGCAGAAATTCCTCTCAGTAAGGTGAACCATCCAGCCTTCAAGGGATTTCTTGAAAAATACACAAAGATGTCAATGCTGAATGAGAGTACTTTAAGAAAACACTACATGGAGCCTGTTCACCAAGAAACCATACGAAGAATCAAGGCGAAAGTGTCTGATTGTGATGTAGGAGTCATTGTGTATGAAACCATAGACTCAATGGACCGATATGTTTTGAACATTTTAGTTTTTCCCTTAGCTGGGGAGAAAGTTAAGCCCATGTTAAAAATGTGTGAGCTGCAGAAAGCCAATGCCAGTACAGTAATGCAATCAGTTATAGACTTTGTCAAAAACTCTACCAGGCTCCATACATGGTTTCAGCTGTTAACCAATTGAAGCCTTTATTTCCTAAGTTGAAGCATGTGACATGCTTGGTTCATGCCCTTCACAGGGTTTGTGAATCCATAAGGAACGAATACATCACAAAGCAGTTCATCTCTGCCCTGAAGAAGATTCTGCTGAAAGCTCCAAATCGTGTTGTGGTCTACAAGGAAACCACTGGCTTGCCCCTTCCAAATTTCCCAATCATTACTCGCTGGGGATCTTGGATCGAGTGTACTGCTATGTCGTGTGAGAATTTTGACAAAATTAAAGAATTTGTGCTTTCTTTGGATCCAGCCGACCCAGGTGCAATTTCCAAGGCACAGCAACTTCTGGTACTGGAGAAAATACATAATTTACAGACAGAACTATATTGTGTCCATAGTTACCAGTACCTGACTGCAGCTGTTAAACCATTAGAAGAACAAGGTTTGGGAAAGGAGAAACAGTGGGATATTTTTACTTCTGTGAGGGAGCAGTTAGATGGCTATGCCAAAGACAAACAAAAACAAAAAGTCAATTAAAAATCAAAGTTGATATATAAGTTTAATATCTTCCAAGAATGTAACACAAAAATTTTGAAGAAGACCCTAAACTACCCTTTACATGGAAAATTTTTATTTTCTCGAAAATGGCTCTAACAATTTTGATTTAAGTGTCATATGTTTAAAATATTTTTATGGCAAATGAAATGTATATTTTGAATTTTCTGGCCTTAGCCCATGTAGTTCTGTTTACTCTTGATGATTTTTGCATAACTGTAACTGTATAACTATAAGATATAGACCAAATCTTACTATACAAAAATGTAGATCTTATTAAAACATACAAGTTATGCTCTGGGCACAGTGAGTGGCCAGCTGCATGGCATTGCCACTCAGGACCACAATTGGCACTACTATTCTACATCATACCCATGAGCCATGTGAAGCAAATATGTATTTATTGGTGAATGTGTTAAGGTTGTACAAATTATTTCCATGGGTCATCTAATCACTTTTCATATGAATACTATATTATATACTCAAGATGTTCTTGGGCTTCTAGCCAGGTGTAGTGATGCATATTCATCGACGATTCGGGAGTGTACATCTCTCCCATCTTCAGGATGAATGACTAGCAAGAGTGAAGGGACCAGTATATGTACTGTCCACTAGTACGTACCAACTAGAAAACACCCAGTTTAATATGGAGGTGGTTCACCGCTCCGTTGGAATATGTGTTTTCTGAGTCGGTCGATTTCCAACTTTAAGGCTGGTTTCCAGGAGGGTCTAAACTGCAATCCAGCGTCACGGTTTGAGTGTGTTCTTCTCGGAGGAGATGGACAGAGCCTCCTTAACCCTTCGTTCCCATAAACCACTACATTTTGCCACAATGGTCGTTTCTTTGAAGTTAGCTCTGTGGTCTTCTTCAAAGCAGTGCTCTGCAAGCCCTGACTTGTCAGGCTGCATTAGGCGTATGGACCGTTCGTGCTCCTTGACTCTGGTGGAAATAGTCCTGCCGGTTTGCCCTATGTACGGCGCCCCACATTCACAGGATATACGGTATACCCCTGGTACATTAAGGTCCAGTTTGTCCTTTACCAGTCTCACTAGGTGTTTAATCTTCAAAGGCGGCTTGTGGATGGTTCTGATGTTGTGTTTTGCCAGATCTGCCGGATAGAATGCCAGTATATGGGATGCAGGCAGTGGCGGTCGGCTTGTCTGGTGTTAGCTGAGATTGTGGTTTTCCTCTCTTGGCCTTGGAGATTGAGGCTTCAATGTCGTCTACGGAGTAGCCATTTTGGCGGAAGGTGTACCTCAGGTGCTGTAGTTCTTGCTTTAGGTGGCTGGGATTGGAGACAGACACAGCTCTGTGGGCCAGAGTGTTGAGAACTCTGACCCGTTGTGATTTATGATGGAAACTACGAGCATTCAAATAGAGGTTAGTGTGTGTTGGTTAGATAGACAATCCATACTAGATTTCCAGAACACGAATGGCTCCATATTTATACTGATGGATCATTAATATCAAATCAAGATGGAGCAGGTGCTGGAGTCACATGTCACCTCTTTTCCTATTACAAATCTTTAAGTTATGGAACTACAAACTTTGATGGAGAAATTGTTGTTAGCTAATGCTGGATTTCTGACGATGAAGTCATTAATCCTCTTGCTCTCCAATATTTTTCACTGATGGATGGGGCATTAGAAGTGGCCGGGCATATTTGAAGGTGGTCTTGATCCATTTCCTCTTGCAGATCACATAGAGGACAGAGTGGTGAAGAATATATCCCAATTCTCTTTAAATGTTTTGCCAGACAATCATGTCCTGTAATCAACCTGAAGGTTGCAACTGCTGTTTTTAGAGGATACTCAAGAATTACTGTTTGAATTTAATTTAAAAGGTGAGTTAATTAATAACACTGAACAACACTTACAACATATTTTTCCGGGACACGTTTCGAAGGTTAATTTTCCTCCATTATCAACCGGACAATAACTCTGGTTGATAATGGAGGAAAGTTAACCTTCAAAACGCGTCCCGGAAAAATATGTTGTAAGTGTTGTTCAGTGTTATTAACTCACCTTTTAAATTAAATTAATTATAACAACACTGTTTTCAAACTTCTATGAAAGGAAGATACTGTTTGAATGTTTGGTAGTTCCCATCTTTTATTCTTTGATTTTTCATAGTAATATTTTGCAGTAATTTTTTTTTAATTCAGAGTTGACTAACCTTTTAGCTGCATAAAATGGTAGATTAACTATAGATTTTTGTACACCGCTGGTACCCTTTTTTGCAAGAAAATCAGCCTTGTCATTACCACTCAGTCCACAGTGAGCAGGTATCCATTGGAAGACTAGGTGTTTTTGAAGTGCTGTTAGATGGGTAAGGATTTTCCAACATTGTATAATTGTTTGGTTTTTTGTGACAACTTGGAAGTAATTGCTATAATTGCTGCCCTGAAATCGGAAAGAATAACTGCTTGCTGAAAATGTGAAATTCTCTACAAAAGATTTTGTAGGGCCATTCGAATTGCTTCAATTTCTCCATCATTCTTTTTATCCTGAGGGCTAGGGAGTCTTCATTTTTCCAACTTCTCCATTTCTCTATAAAATCTTAACCCCTAACATGCTGACGTGTCATGGCATGTAATACGTCCTCTTGATTGGTAATCAGAGGATATGGTCGGTGAATTTATTTTGATAATTCTCCCGGTCAGGTCGGTGAGACCCGTAAATCAATGACAGGTGTGGTCCTCTAGACATTCTGGGGGTTGTGAGAGAGCGATGTGACCGCCAAAACATAAAAATATGGTGCTCTCTAAAAAGCGGTTACTATTACTGCTATTGCTCTCTTCAATATCATCAGTGAAAAATATTGGAGAGCAAGAGGAATAATGACTTCATTGTCAGAAATCCAGGATTAGCTAACAACAATTTCTCCATCAAAGTTTGTAGTTCCATAACTTAAAAAAAAAAAAAAAAAAAAATTATTTTGTTCTTTAACGACGCTGTCAATTGCCAGGATCACATCAGCGTCGCCGGTGTGCCGGAATTTTGTCCCGCAGGAGTTCTTTAACATGCCAGTAAATCTACTGACATGGAGCTGTCGTTTTTAAGCACACTTAAAAACCATCGGTCTGGGCCGGGTTTGAACCCGCAACCTTGGGATCCGTAGGCCAGCGTCTAACCAACTGAGCCACCCAGACCGACTCCATAACTTAAAGATTTGTAATAGGAAAAGAGGTGACATGTGACTCCAGCACCTGCTCCATCTTGGTTTGATATTAATGATCCATCAGTAAAAATATGGAGCCATTCATTTTCTGGAAATCTAGTATGGATTGTCTCTAATGCCAATAATTTTAGAACACTAGTTGGAGTATCACTTTTCTTAACTTGTTCTGTCAGGTGTAAATAATATGTGATGTCTAATGTTTGTGTCGGATTGACTTTAGATATGAAGTTTTCCTTTGAATTAGGAAGGTATACATTCTTCTTGATGTCTTGAATTTTGGAAAGAAAGCTCTCCTGAGTCTTTAGTGTATGTGTAAAATTTCTCTTGTGCCATGTATTGAATGGGAGTCTGATCAACTTTTCGTGTTGAATAAGAGCTGATTTTTCTATTTCATATTCAATGGGGCATTGGTTGGTTAGTATTTCCATAGCTGCTATTGGTGTGGTTTTGATAGCACCTGTAATTAATCTCAGACTTTGGTTTTGAAAGATTTGAATCTTTTTTGTGTTTGCTGTTACAAGAACTTCGCCGCAGTAAGTAAATAATGGCTTTATATACACATTGTATGTTGTGTTAAGAGTTGCTCTGGAACATCCCCACTTCATTCCTGTTAGACGTTTTAACAGTGAAAGGCGCCTCTCTGCTCTTTGTATTACATTTTCTATTTCTTTGGTCCATGTAAGTTTAGTATCAAATGTAACTCCTAAATATTTTGCTTCTTTTGTTTCTGGTAATTGTTGACCCTCAAAATTTAGTTTTATTTTTTAGTGGCTTTTTTCTTAGTGAAAAGATTTGGTAGTTTGATTTTGTTGTATTAACAGTCATTAAATTTTCTTTGGTCCACCTTTGCAATTTGGTTAAGGATTGTTGCAAGGTTTTTTCTAGTTCTGTACTTTTGCTTTTTGGTTTTGAAGTCCACATTACCAAGTCATCAGCAAATAGTGCACACTTCACACCTGATTCTTGTATTTGTTGTGGCAGATCGTTAATAAATATATTAAAAAGTGTTGTGCTGAGTACTGCGCCTTGTGGTAAGCCACGGTGTACTTGTTTGTATTTAGATATGTTTCTTCCATATCTGGTTGCAATAAAGCGTTGTGTTAGGAAATGACATGGCCATGAAAACATTGGACCTTGTATCCCTATTTTTTTTACTTTCTTTAGTAGTTTTGTTCTGCTTATAGAATCATATGCACTTTGGAAATCAATAAAAACTGATAAATTATCTTCTTTTCTATTGAAGGAGTCTTTGATTTCTTGACTGAGAAGTAAGACTTGTTCATTTGTAGAGTGGAACTCTCTAAATCCAGCTTGACATGGGGAAATTAAATTTTTTGATTCTAGAAACCAATTTAACCTGTTTGACACCATTCTTTCCATCACTTTTGCTATTATGCTAGTAAGAGCTATTGGTCTATAATTTTTTATTTCTGACCCTGTTTTGTCTTTCTTCAAGAGTGGGACAATTATTGCCTTTCGCCATTCAGCAGGTACAGTGGTTTTCCAGGATAGATTGTTGAGTTTTAGTAGTTGTTGTTTTGCTGTTTTTCCAAGGTTTTTTATGAACTCTGGATGTATGTGATCAGGTCCAGGAGACTTTTTGTTTTTTAGATTATTTATTGCAATGTTTAGTTCTTGCATATTAAAATTTTGAAAAAAGATATTGCACTGAGTGTTAGGATCACATTCTCTTTCTTGTTTCAAATCTTTCTTAAATTCTTTACGTTCCTTTTTATTATTTCTTGTTACTTTATGTGAATTAGCATAATATTTATTGAATGTTTCGGCTATGGCTGCATCATTTGTTAATATTTTATTGTTGTGTATGATAGGTGTGCTGTTGTTTTCTTTCTATCCTAGACATTTTTTATGAACCTATGAGCTTTGTTACCATCTGTCCTATAATCCATTTTTTCTAAGAAATTATTAAAGTGATTCTTTTTAGCAGTATTAATTTCTTTTTTTAGTGAGGCACATTTCTTCTGCCATATTTGTGTATCCGATATGTTTTTTGTTTGTTCAGCTGTATTTCTAGCTATATCCCTTTGCTTTTTCAGTTCTTCTAACTGGGGGTTCCAAAAGGGTTTAAAATTTTTAATTCTTCCCCGAGGAATAT
The DNA here is from genome assembly GCA_030765045.1 of Tenodera sinensis. Lineage (NCBI taxonomy): Eukaryota > Metazoa > Arthropoda > Insecta > Mantodea > Mantidae > Tenodera > Tenodera sinensis. The sequence continues at coordinate 105,429,528 of CM060965.1, read as the reverse complement.
GTTTTTTGCAGTTTCTAGGATGACTTTACAGAAATTATTGTTCAAATGATCTGGTTGGTCATGTAGCTGTGAGTTTGTTTGTTCTTTAAATTTATGTTCCAGTTCAGTTTTATATTTGATCCAATCTGCTTTTTTGAAGTTCCAATACAGATTTGTGTGACATTGACTGTTATTTGTATTATCTAATTTTATATCAGCAATTACTGCTCTGTGACCAGAACTTGGATCTTCTATAACTAGCATGTGAAAATTGCTAATTTCTCGCGTGGTTAAAATTGTTGTTGTTAGCTAATGCTGGATTTCTGGCAATGAAGTCATTAATCCTCTTGCTCTCCAATATTTTTCACTGATGGATGGGGCATTAGAAGTGGCCGGGCATATTTTAAGGTGGCCTCGATCCATTTCCGCTTGCAGATCACATAGAGAACAGAGTGGTGAAGAATATATCCCAATTCTGTTTAAATGTTTTGCCAGACAATCATGTCCTGTAATCAACCTGAAGGTTGCAACTGCTGTTTTCCAATGCATAACTTAACCATGCAACATGATCTTACAGGAAATGACTCATGTTTGTGAAGAGGAAATACATGTCCGGACTTTAATAAATTATGTCCTGAATATCTGAATTCTATAAATTTATACTTAACTAAAAGTATTCTAAATGGACAGCAGAGAACCTCCCTCCTTCAATCCTTAAAACTCATAGTAATTTCCTGGAAAAGGTAACACAGATTAAATCCAAGTTGAACATTCTTAACACCAGAGAAAATCCACTTCTAAGAGAAAATCCATTGGAATTATTGCAACCTACCTTCAATTTGGAATTAATAGAGGAAATAAGTAAATCACACACACCAAAACAAATACAAAAACTTCTAGCTCTGGAAACAATCAATACTAGGTATCCCACAGAAGAATGGCTGCACATATATACTGATGGATCCTCCAAGGAAAACCTTACTGGAGCTGGAGCTACATGTTCACATTTTTCCTTTTATCATTATGTTGGCAGAGACACAACAAATTATGATGGAGAAATAGAGGCTATATACATTGCTCTCCGACAATTATTAAATCTTCCCTTAAATAAATTTAACAAGGCAGTAATTCTTTCGGATTCTAAAGCTGCAATTCAGGGAATATGTTCAAATACTACAAAGAAGTCAACAAAAATTAGAGAATGCTACAAAATGTTAACACAACTCCAAAAAGTTAATAAGACTGTTCATCTCCAATGGATTCCAGCACACTGTGGAGTCATGGGGAACGAAGCTGCAGACTCAGTTGCAAAGAAAGGCACAACAATAAAACAAAAGTCTAAATTCAATTTCTCATATTCCTCAATAAAACGCTTGATAATTAAAAAATTTTCTCATTCATACCTTCAAGAAATAGAAACAAATGCCAAAGATAAAAAATGGATTACACTACTTTCCAACCCAGATATAATCCCCCAGAGACCAAGGAAAACAGCGGTTGCAGCCTTCCTACTATTGACAAATCACGACTGCTTAGCAAGTCATCTCTACAGAATAGGTATCTCAGCCTCACCAATATGTGTCCTGTGTAACGATCCAGCAGAAATGAACGAAGACCACTTGAAGACCTGTGAAGCATTAAGATCAGAGGAAACTACAGTTCAAAAGTATTGGAAAGCACGAATGCTAATGGCTTCATTGCCAGATGCAAGGCACTAGAAAACAACAACAACAACTTAACCAAAAGTTTACAAAATTATCATTTTCACGGTAGGAAGAACTAGAGTGGTAGACTTGAAAGACAGGTTATCCATTAATTTTATAGGTGGAGGCTCTCTTAAGATAAATAGAATTTAGAAATATAATGTTCAAGCAAATAGAAAAATCTGATGCATTGCATTCACAAATCTCTCTACTACTGCCATTTACTTTTATGTATCTTTTATAACTATTCTAATAAATGTTTATTTTTCTATCCTCATATTATTTGAGATAAATGCTTGCAGAAGCAGTTACATAACACTTTCATTGTAGGTACTAGGGAGGCACAGGGATTTGAAGCACAGTCAAACCTTTTAAATTCCATACCCTTCGCATAACATCAAGAAAAACAAATGAACAGTGGTGTAGAACTTCAACAAGTTTTAAGTATTGGAAAATTCATACCAAGAGTAACAAAATTGTAGAAATCGATAATGCCATAAAAGAAATCATTGGATGTAAATTGTGTTTTAATGAGATCACTTTTGTGTAAGTAAGCTTTTGTTTATCTCTTATGGTTCAGCAGTAGTACAAAATGCATTAAAAATGAAGAGTGCTCAACAGGCTGTGCCCAGAAAATAGAAAGTATATAATTTATTAGTTAGGTTAAATATTACAAATATGTAGTATTTGAACCAAAGTTAGAACAATTTTTAAGAAAATAAAAAAGCAGAAAAATGTTTGTGTAAAAAGTAGTTTGGAATGGCGGGATTTTCATGAAAATCTGCATAACACCTTTGAAAGATGTTAAACTTAAATAGGTACCAAACGTTTGGTATTTATGTTTCCTTTTTGTAGTCATAATGATCGCACATACAAGTGCATACATACACGCACCTTTTTTAAAATTCCCATTTGTCTTCATATTTTATTCAGGGTACCTCAAAATATGTATATTTCAAAATTTCTGTTAGATCCTGGGTGAAGTATAGTAATTTATCTACTACTTAGTGTAAGTAGTAAAGAAAATAAAACTGGAAGGAAGATACATAGCAGAGTAACATACAATATGAAAAATTCAGAATAACTTTGAATAAGAGAGGAGTGAGTGAGTGAGTGTGTCGAGTTTAAGGGCCCGTCGACAACTTGGTCATTAGGGCCCGAATAAGAGAAGAAATAAGAATATCAAGAAATAGGGAAAGTTCAGTAAAGACAAAAAGTTGGCACACCTTTTCACCATTAGCCATTTGAATGGCCACACATCAGCACCATCACACTCAGTATGAGTTAAATTGCCAGTGGTGATTTAATTTTATGCTTATTCATGAAAACGCAATTTACTCCATATTTTTACCACATTTAAGTTAAACAGAAACAGTTCTGCAAATGAAACTGCAAGTTAAAATTAGATTTTATAATATGCTATGTTAATTTAAGTTACTTTGCATTTTCAATTTAATTTTGATTTTAATTTGCATTTTCAAGACATATTGGCATTTTAAATTAGTACACAAAGTCAAATGTGTGTCACTAGAAAACAACAATTTTGCATACAATACCAATAAAGCTGTTATTTCCTTGTGGACTGTAAGCCACACGAACTAGATATAAATGAAACCTGAACAGTTGATTCTTAACAAGAAGAATGAAAAGTTTCATGCTGTATCATTTATCCTTGGTTTCAGACATATTTTGCAAAACCACTTGAACTATGCAGAAATGTTTCTTAATATAGTATAAAGAAAACAATAAATAGTGCTTCTGGATATAATTGTGCTCCTCCACTAACTTAGTGAGGATATCTTTCATTCCTGCACCCTAGCAAGAATCCTCTATAAACCATAATAGATGCTATGGTATGATGGTTATAATGGACTGTTATACCCATATTACTTTATTCATAAGCAAAGTAAGTAAACAGGAGCAGTTTGCCTTTGTAGTAAACCAGCATAAGTGAATCAATATGATATGCAAACGGGGAAATGTTGGACATGCAAGTAAACCATAAAACTATATAAAATGTAAGCAAGGAGACATAGAGACAGGCAAAGTATGAGGATATGATCTTTTTTTGCCAAAATATTAAGAAAAATCTAAAAATATTATGAAATATTTATTATAAAGCCAAAATGCTGTATACTTTATGGATTTGGAGCAGGTTCATTCATTAGTTTAAAAAATAGGCTTGATAAATGTTTGGATTTAACAACAAATTATAGATTTTAACCCTTGTGATACCTTTAAATTTGGGGAAAAAAGAAAAGGTACTGGTTGCTTTGTACTTGCTTAAAGTTAAGTACAATATGCTACTGATATGTTCACAAAAATAGAAACTCTATGATAATAGAGGACATTTAATTTTGCATGCTGCATTTTCTCAAGTGTACATAAATAAATAAATTATAAATGTGTTGCCCAAACTCAGGAAAGCCTGATCGTTTTCAGCAAAAGTTATTTTAAAATCAAAGAATGATAAATATTACAAAATACAAAGAAATATAAAATATTTTGTCATAAACATTATTGAATTCGATGCATTGCAAAATGAAAAATACTTCTGTAATATTAGCAAGCATATATAAAATTTCATATTTTGCCTATCTCTACCCTATAAGTAATATGTTACATTAGGTGTATTATTAATTGTATCCTAAACAAACTAAGATAAAACGTATTTTCATCTTCCAAATGTATACAGAACTTGCCTAACCATTTTGTATGGAAGAAGCACATGTTGGCAGAAACTGATATGGATTGCATCATCCATAATGGTGAAGCAGTGAAAGAGATACAATAGTAGCTCTTAAGGACAAAGAGGAAATTACTTTACAATAATCTGCTAGTACCGATTACTAATCATGGTGCTAAGGTGAAGATTGACAGAAAAGGTCAGTGCATTTCCAAGGATTAGGTAGTTACACCTATAGGATAAGATTTATAAACAATATTTGATTGTTTGAGAGGTAGAACTGGAACTTAAAAATTCAATGCCACAACTGGGATTTGAACCACAGACCTTCCGCTTACCAGGCGGCTGCTCTAACCATTGAGCTATTGTGACAAACTGCCAGAATGGCATTAAATTCTCAAACTTTGCCCACACACGGCTTGTGTGTTTAAAAACACCAACAGTAAGTTTGTTGGCATAAATAAATAATAAGTATTTGATTATATTTATAACTAGCTGAAATACCTGGCATTGCCTATGGTTTGACTATGCATCCCTGCAACTTTTAGACATGGGATGCACTTGCCCAATAGCCTTATGTTTCTTTGGAGACATTCACAAAAATACTTAATACACTTAAATAGAGTTAATTAGAACTCTTAGGATACCATAAAGAACTAAAAATAAGCAAAATAAATTAATAAAAATACCAGAAGACACTATCCAAAAGCACTGTTGAACAACAGAGATATTACAGGAAGGCAAGTGAGTAGAGAAAGCTGTGTGAACGTAATATGTTGCATTTCTATTTCAATCATATAAAAAATTGTATGTTATTTGTAGAAGAGGGAATAGAAAATGAAATGTGATAGTGTTTAAAGAAAAGTGAGTAGAGAAAACCATGTGAATGTAATGCATTGCATTTCTATTTCAATCATAGAAAATTATATGAATTGTATTTTGAAGGATAGATAGAGAAGAACATGTGAATGTGTTACATAAAAGAAGAGTGAGTAGAGAAAACCATGTGAATGTAATGTTATATTTATATTTTAATCATAGCAAATTGTATGAATTGTATGTTGAGGGGCAAGTAGAGAAAGACATGTGAATGTATTACATAAAAGAGAAGCGAATAGAAAGACAATGTGAATGTAATATGTTGGATAGTAAAATGGATAGCAATACATATAGATTTTATGAATTGTATGTTAAAGAGAACATGTGAATGTGTTACATAAAAGAAAAGTGAGTAGAGATAACCATATGAATGTAATATGTTGCATTTGCATTTCAGTCATATAGAAAGTTGTATGATTTGTACATTGAAGAGTGAGTAGAGAAGAACATGTGAATGTGGTATGTAAAAGAAAAGTTAGTAGAGAAAATCGTGTGAGTGTAATACGTTACAGTACTATTTTAAACATATAAAAAATAGTATGAGTTGTTTGTAGTAGAGGGAGTAGAGAAAGAAATGTGATTGTGTATCACAAAAGAAAAGTGAATAAAGAAACCCATGCAATGTAATACGTTGCAATTGTATGCTGAAGGGCGAGTAGTTTAAGCACTGTGATTTTTTCGTAAAACAAAAGTGAATAGAGAAACTCACGTGAATGTAATACATTCCATAGTAAAACAGAGAGCACAAAAACCTTCATGAAAAATAGATGTGTAAATTTTCATGGTGATCGGTTAACCAATGTTGGAGTTTATCAACTTAATACATACCACCATTCATTTGTATAAACAGGGTGTATATGAATAACACTGCACAAATTTTACTAGTAATAGTCTGTTCACAATCAATTTGAGATAGGAAAGCTTTGGTCTACAGCATCAAGTTACCAAGTTATACATATTTAAACTATTTAGAGATTGTGATTAATAAATCAGAACCAGAAAGTAAAATTTAAATAGTAGCCATTGGAAACAAAATATTGCTTAGTAAGCATTTAGTAAAACTTGTCTTTTGTCTCTTGAAAAAACATTTTTAAATTATAGCATTAGCAAAAGCGCTTAAATTGTGGACTTACCATGTGGCTGCATGCCACTACAATGGATAACAGGTTATGGTGAAGGGCTAAAGAAATATAGGGAAGTTCTAAAATGTGTGCTATGGCTGCACAATTTTGCTGATTGACTGTGGACCTAATAAATCCGAGAAATGGAGTTCAAACTCAGAGATGGGCAAACTTTTCTTCTTTTTTTTTTGTTTTAATTTCCTTTCTTTTCCATTTTGAGAGCAATGTTGTGCTTATGCTTTAAAATAGCAAAATACCACTGTTATATGCAATGCACAAGTATTGTTTACTTTTGCTTCTTTTTACATCTGATGGCTTAGGCTGGAGTGTTATGTATTGACACTGGCCTGAAATTGTCAGTTGGCTATAATTGTCCAGGGCAGTAAGAGCAGTTTTCAATCTACTAGTTAACCAGTTGTAAACAATTACCAAAATATGGAACCAAGCAATAGCACAAAGTGCTACAAATCCCAAAAAGTGGCGCTGAGTTCCAACATATGTGGTAGCATGACAGATGCCTAATATTGCCAATGAATGAATGAAAATAGCCTGTGATGTCCCATTGAGGGCAAAGGCCTCCTACAAGTAGGGGTAGCTGCTTTTAAAGACTCACTCGGTGAGCTAGTTCGCATAAGAAGGTACCGTACATAATGCACACTACACATTGTATTACACATGGTCACTTAGGTGTAGTTCTAGCTCTTTCCACTCCTTTCTGTTTCTGGCTTTGGTGGTCAACTGTCTTCCTGCTTGTTTTCTGAACAAGTCCGACCATTTGCGTCTTCCTGGGAGTCTCTTGCCGATGTAGGGGTCCCATGTGGTAGCTCGGGCCGTTCATCTGTCGTCTTGCAGCCTCATTACGTGGCCGCCCCATTTCCATTTGGTCTTCGTAACCTGTTGTGCTATGTCTATTGTTGCTGACATCTTGTGTCTCAAGATGTTCGATATTCTATCTTTCAGAGAGATGCCAAGGATCTTCCTCTGCATTTTCCTTTGGCATACCTGTAGAGTGTTTCTCTCTTTGGCTTTGAGAGCCCATGTCTGACAACCATATAATATTACTGGAAAAACACAGCTTTCGAGTGCCTCCATTTTGAGTCTCCTATTCAGGGTTTTGTCTAGAAATATGAATTTTAAGACACAGAAAGCTTTCCAAGCTAAGGAAACTCTTCATTTTATTTCTTTTTCCATTCTGTTGTTAAAGGAAATTATTTAGCCTAGGTATATGTATTGAGATACATACAGTAGTTCCGTTCCTTCAAGATATATTGGGGTTTCTAATCTATTTGTCATTACTTGCATTTTAGATTTGTTCATTGTGAGTCCTGCCATCTTACTTTGTGTGTCAAGCTCCTGGAGCATTGATTGCAGTTCCCTTGCAGTTTTGGCAAAGAGGACTATGTCGTCAGCAAACCTCAAATCTGTTAGTCCCTTGCTGTTGAGGCATATTCCATCTTGCTTATTCCATTTTACTTTCCTGAATATGTCCTCTAGTATGCAAGTAAATAGTTTTGGGGAGAAGGGATCCCCTTGTCTAATTCCTCTTTCCACGCGGAAATGTTGGCCTGTCTTTTTGGTTTTAACTCAAGCGAAGCTGTAGTTTTGAATGTTTCTTAGTAATTGAATGTATTTTGCTTCTACTCCTTGATTTCTTAGTGCTTGAAGTATGTTTGGGTGTTCGAGCGAGGTATATTTTGAGGTGACAATCTTCCAATTTTTCTATTATCTGATTAATGATTTGAATATGGTCCACTGTGCTAAATCCTCTGCGGAATCCTGCTTTCTCTGAGGGTTGGTTCTCGTCTAGTGTTTTTGTTAATCGTCTAGTTAGTATTTACGTGAACAGTTTATATAGGTTAGACATCAGGCTTATGGGTCTATAATTGTTCATGTCATCTTTCGTACCTTTTTTGTGCAAAAGTAGAATCGTGCTTGTTTTCCACTCATCAGGAATGTCTTCGGTTTGTATGATTTTGTGGAACACTTCTGTGATGATTGGTGTTAGGAGATCGTGGGCTTCTTTTAAGAGCTCATTGTATATGTTGTCTTCTCCAGGTGACTTTCCATTTTTCAATTCAGTGATGGTTGTTCTAACCTCGCTGTGTATTATAGCGGGTATGGTCTCAGTAGTGTTTGGGTCTGGATCAACAGGGTTACGGTCTGTGGCTTTGTTTGGTAGAGAACTTGCGCATATTGCTTTGTAGAATTCCGTTGCTGATTTGATTATATCCTCTCTTCTGTTTAGATGCTCTCCTGCCTGATTCTTCATTCCTAGTATCCATTATTTCCCGCCCTGGGCACTTATCCTCGCTTTTCTAATTGCTTTGTTTGTTTCTAGTATTTGTCTCGTTGCTGATCGGTGCTTGCAGATATCTTTCCCTTTTCGTTATTTTGTCTAGTTTTGCATATTCTTCTTTATTCCTGTCTGAGATATCTCTAGTTTTTAACATTTGAGGCAATATTTTCTGCGTAAGCCCTCTGGAGTGATTAAATACAAAATTGTAGGGGCAGCGGAAAGGCCTCCTAAAGTTATAAATAGTGATTATAGTCGGCAAGAATTTATGTTTAATTGTCTTCGTCTTCAATAGCTTGGGTTGGCGTCATATGGAAATCGCGAAGTCTGCGTATAATTTGGAAATTTATCTGTGTATAGTGTTTTATTGGAAGAACGTTGTCTTGTAAAAGATAACAGAATTTACAACGCAGAGAACTAACATATAAATTGTTAGGTGGGATAAAAATAGAAGAAGATTACGAATTCACAAATATATATGGTCCGTGTTAGGGTAGTGTGAACCCCGTAGCGCATTATAAAAGGACGCCAATCCAGAAGATTTATGTAATCTATTAGTGGTATAACGGAACAATAAACAAGTTTTTAATGAGGAAATGGAAATTAATCATTCTTGTAAAGTGTTGATCCGTACCGCACCCTGAGATACATCGAGAAAGTTGATAATTACTTTGAGTTTCATAGCTACTAAATGGTGCTTACGCGGAGCAAATGGACAAATATTTAAAGGATCGTCGTGGATATTATGGAACCTCCTGCTCCTGTACATATATTCTGGTCCACATTTTTGATCTGTGGCCAATTAACTGTATGGTACTCTGACTTAATTTGCTTTGACTTTTCTTCATTTGTTCATCATTACGTGTGTCGTGAGCTTGGTATATGCATTTTTCTAGTGCGTTATACATTTCTTGAGTGCTTTGTTTTGTATTGATATTTGCTTGTAGTAGTTGCTTCTGTAATTCTTGTTTAAATTTCTCTCTGTTCAGTTTTTCTATTTCTGGTTTGCTTGCTTTTCCTACGTTTCTTCGTTTCTTTGGAATTTTTATTTTTGCCCTCACCATTCTATGGTCTGTGCTAAATTTTAATTGTGAGATTACATGGATGTTCTTTATTATGTTTTCTTTGTCTGTTAGAATGTAATCTATTTCGTGTTTTGTCTTGCCATCTAGCGAGTGCCAAGTCCATCTTAGGTTTTGCTTTTTCCTGAAGAAGCTATTGGTTATTTTCAGTTTGTGTTCTTGAGCAAATTGTACCATTCTTTCTCCTCTCCTATTCCATGTTCCAAAGCTGCATGGTCCGACTGGGTCTTTGTCATCGTTAATGCGGGGGCCGGGTTTACTGTTGAAATCTCCGATTATTAGGCTTATTGGTGACTGATATCTCTCTAAGATGTCATCTAGTTTCTCATAAAAGTCTTCTAATCCTTCGTCGGTACTTGTTTCTGTTGGGGCACATATTTGTAGGATTGTTATTTGATGACTGTATGGTAAGTTTCAAAGCTGCTATTCTTCCTGACACTCCCACTATTTCTTGTATAGATGATTTGAAGTCGCTTTTGATGATGAAGCCACTCTTTGTCCTGGGTTGTTCCCTTATAATACAGTAGATCGCCGTTTGAATTCTCTATAACTTTCCCTGTATATCGAATACAGGGTCCGAGTGTATTGAATTTTATTTCTGTTAGTGCATTTTCAAGCTCTTCTTCTCTCTCTATGGTTCTCGATGTTTGTACATTCAATGTTCCTACTATGATTTCGTTATTATTGGTCCTTGTTAGTCTGGTTCTCTTGTCCACAGTTTCTTCTATCTAGCCTGTTGTGATTATTTTAGATTCTTGCCCGGTTGTGTGTGTTCTTAGTCTTCTGGGCTCCATATCAGTGTGTTTCTTTCTTGTTTTCTTCTTTGTTTAGTGTAATTCTACACCCTCTCTTGTTGCTTTTCTTATGAATCAAAAGAAGCAAAATCGTCCTCAGGTCTTTTTTCGTCCCTTTTATGGTGTTTCTGTGGTTTGTATTTCTTCCTTCTTGTCTTCTTTTCCATGTTACTTTCCCATGAGTGTTCCACCTGTTCATTTCCTTTGTTTTGGGTTCCTTCATGTTGGTACTCCCCTTTTGGTGCTTCTTGTTGTTGTCCTTTCCGCTCTATTGGTGGTTCCATTTTCTCTCTATTTTCCTCTAATCCTATTTTTGTACCATCCTTCTTTTGTGATGCAGTTCCATTCTGTTGTGAGCGCTTTTCCTCTTCTATGGTTTTTTTCACTTGCTCCACTATTATATTTCCTAGTTTGTTTGTGAGGATGTCAATTATGTCTTCTACTTTTTGTGCCATCTTTTCGGCCTCTGTCGATTTCTCATTTTTCATTTTCATTGCTGCTTGATTCATGCTGGTATGTGCAGCTGATTGTAAATCTGTTCCATTTTCAACTTCCGTGAATTCCTCTTTCCTGTCTTTCGTTTCGTGGTTTCTGTCAGTAACAGCAGTTGCCTGTACTGCCATTCCATGTTTTTCATTTCTCTCTAGCCCAGCAGATGTCTCCCCAAGATGTCTCCCCTCTGGCCAATAGGTAACCATAATAATCCTGGAAAACACTAACTCTACATGTGCTGTCTGCTTCCTATTCAAGTCACCCCCGTCTCATTTCCTATTTGCTTTCAGCACACAACATTACATTAAAGCAGTTAAATAGGTACTCTGGGAACATGGAGCAAAATTACACTTTGGCCCATTTAGCTGACATGTACCTAGTGTATGGCGAAGCAGGAGGTAGTTCTGCATTAGTTGCATGGATTTACAGCAAAGGTACCCCAAAAGAAAGCAGCCCCATAGGCCTGTTTTCGAATCTGTAGATAGACATTTGTGAGAAAGTGGGGATTTGAACCACAGATTTTCCGCATTGGGCAGCTGCTTTAACCACTAAGCTACCCTGGCCAACTTGCCAGTACAAGTACTGCTTGCTCGATGCGGAAGATCTGTGGTTCAGATCCTGGCTATGGAATTGAGTGTTTCAGTCCTGATTCCACCTCCTAAACATTGCCCACCCACGGCTTGTATGTTTAAAATCACCAGCAGTAAGCTTGTTGGCATAAATAAATAATAATTACCATCTAAAGGTTACTTAAACCCGGGACATAAAGTACTTACAATTGTAAGACGTCCTTGGGGTATTTATCTCTGATGTGAGATTCCCTTGTGGTCTAAGTACAAAAGTGGGAAAAGTACGAATTAGCTGGGGAATTTAATGTCGTACTGGCAAGTTGGCCATGGTAGCTAGTGGAAAAAGCAGCCACTCAATGCGGAAGATCCATGGTTCAAATCCCGGCTATGGCACTGAATTTTTCAGTCCTGATTCCACCTCCTCAATTCTGTAATTTGTAATCTAGACCATTGGTTGCTTATCTCAAATTGATTGTCTATGAACTGTCTATTACCAGTAAAATTTGTGCAGTGTTATTCATTTGCACCCTGTGTATATATCTACATACATGGATGGATGGACAGATGGATAGACTGAGGGATGGACACAGAGAAACAGACAGATAGATGATAAGATAGATACGATACAATACAATAGGTAAGATACAATATGGTAGATATGATACCGTAGATAAGATATGATAGGATAATTTGTTGAAACTACTCGCATTCTCTTATTGTAAAATGGTTTGACCAACTCAGAAACCTTTGCAGGAATGTGCACAACAATTTAACAGTTGCACTGTAGTCGAATAGTATCAGAACCCATATGGGACAAACAGAGAAACATTTATTTTTATGTATGTGAGGGCTGTCCCAGAAGTATCCAATCTGGCATATAGATCAGGTGGTTGTTTCAAACAAATGATAATGGTAGATATTATGAACCTTTAAAGCTTAAGTTTGAAGTTGCTACATTGTTCAGTATTTGTTTGGTAGCCTTTAAAGCTGAGCTAGATTCTACTCTTGTCAAGTCTGCTCCTTTCTTTACAACCTAAAATGTTGCGTGGCAGAGTTCAAGCAAGGCCGTGCAAGCTGTCAACATGAACATTGCAGTGGTCAACCAAATGAGGTGACTACACCAGAAATTGTAAAGAAAATCTACAAAATGGTATTGGAAGATCATCAGTTGAAAGTGCGCAAGCTAGCAGACATTGCAGGCATTTCAAAAAATGCTATACATCGAGTACAGACTGAAAATTTGGACATGAAAAAGCGGTCCGCAAGATGGGTGCCACATTTCCTCACAATGGAATAAGAACTGCATCATGAGAATGTTTCAGTCAAGGTATGGCGGCGATGTTTTGCTGCAATAAAGCCAAGTTTTTGCATCAATTCATAACCATGGATAAAACTAAGTCCATCACTTCACACCTGAGATAAAGGAATAGCCAAAATAATGGATTGAAAGGGAGAATTGGCTCCAAAGAAGGTGAAGACAGTTCCAATTGCAGGCAAGATCATGGCGGCAGGCTCATGGGATAATTTTCGTTGATTATCTCCAAAAAGGAAAAGCAACAATATGTAGTATTTTGTAAACTTTTTGCAGCATTTGAGTGATGAAATCAAGCAAAAACAGCCGCATTTAACAAGAAAAAAAGGTTTTGTTTCAACAAAAGAAAGCACCAGTCCACACATCACTGTGTCCAAAATCAATGAATTAGTTTTAATTCCTTCCTTATGCACATTATTTGCCACATTTAGCCCCCCCCCCCCCCCCCCCCCCCCCGATTATTTTGTTTTCAAACTTGAAGAAGTGACTTCGTGGTAAAATATTTGCCAACAGTGAAGCACTGGAGTCTACAGTTGATGGTTATTTTGCAGAGCTTAATGATTCTCACTCTACATGGTATTAAAGCTATTGAGGATCACTGTGAAAAGTGTATTGAGCTGAAAGGAGACTATATAGAGATAAAGATGTTTCTTCCATTGTGAGCAAACACAGCACCCATCTTGCGCACAGCTCTCTCATATCTAAATTTTCAGTCAATATGCAATGTATACAGGTTATAAATAAATAACACCACAAATTTTACTGGTGATAGACGGTTCATAGGTAATCAATTTGAGATAGGAAACCTATGGTCTTAGGATTACGTTATTACAGACCTGTGCCTTAAAATTGTTTGAGGGTACAAACGCCACTGATCATGTCCTCTGCAGCTGTAATGCATGATGGGGAAACAAGCGGATGAATTTCATAGCCTGTCTATTTAGCATAATGGTTATGGTGCCAAGACGTGAAGGCACACACGTATTAAAAGCAGAGGTTCAAATACTCATAACCCCATACTTTTTATGTTCTTTTTTCTTTCCTTCTTCATAAGTGCATGCTTAATCTAATTTGATATTACACAAAATATTTGTGTCGCTGTAATTTTTCATTTATCTAATCATGGGTGACTCGAGTAGGAAAATATTATTTTATTAACACTTTATCGAAATTTTACATTAAATAATTCCTCTTAGCACCATTCTAAATGATTTAAAATGTTTCCACTTTTTCATTTAGTGGAACTAATGCTTGATGAAAGTCTGGTGAAAATTCTATGTTCACACTACCTAAATATGTCCTTTCACCTCGATTACACACACGCGAGTGGACAGTTTATGGCGTCACCTCACGCGACACCGCCTTTTTCGTATACATCCACGTATGTGTCCATCAAATAGTTCTTTCTTGTTAGGGAAGCGATCCCTAACCATCCTCCCCTACTTTTATTATGGAACACATATAATTCTAATATTTATACATATATATTAAAATCAAATATGGAAAGATTTATGACGTCTTTGGGCAAACTTAGTTGTTCGTAACAATGAACATTAACACGTTTTCTTCATTTGACCAACACATACCAACATCAAAAAACAAATTACACTTTTAACAAATATTCACATAAACGATTTTCTTTTGGGGTCTTCTAATATTCTGTCTCAACTGTTAATACAACAAAATCAAACTACCAAATCTTTTCACTAAGAAATAGTCAAATAGCAAGTGGTATTCTTACAGGAATTAAGAAATATGAAAGCTACTGTCCAAATCCAAAAAACAATGGAAGAACAAGATAAATCAGAAATAGTTAAAATTGAAGTATGGAAAAGTAACTACCACTATAGAATTTACAGTATCTACAATCCTCCAGACAATACACTAGATCTAAATTCTATTCCCATAGAACCCAAAAGTATTTTAATAGGTGATTTTAATGCACACTCCCCTAGGTGGGGCTACAGAGATATAAATTCAGCAGCAAGAGTCATAGAAGACCTATTAAACTCATCAACAATGGAATTAATGTTTAATCCAAATGATCCACCCACTTACCTTCATTATAATGGTTCAGGTACTGTATGCCCAGCACAAGAAGGCGAGGCTTAGGAATGTGTAACGTAATCATGTTTTGCTTCCCGCACAGTGTTTATGTCTAGTTTCCGAGTATGATAACGATGCTAGGTTCGTTTAAAATACACAGTGTTGTCACATAACTCACCTAGAAGTCCAGTTGTCGTGCAAGATCCGAGTCGGAGAAGTCGTCACCTTCGCTGCTGTCGCTACCGCTCTCTGGATCTTCGTCAGACCTCCTAGTGATATAATAAAATTGTCTATTGCATCTTCCACTAGCCCATCCTTTTGCCCGAACTCATCCTCAAGTTTCTTTACGTGCCTAACATAGCCCTCCCAATCTGCTGTTGTAACGGAGTTCACTGCACTTTCACACACCTGCTGTAGATTTCTTAAATGTAGATCACCGGTTACATTATGCTTTCTCTCTTACATGTCGTTTTATTGCTGCCCATGTCAATTCTATAGCGTTTAACTCGCACATATAAGGAGCTAATCTAAGAACCGTATGCCCATGCATTTCTATTATTCTGTCGATATGGTATATTTTTTCCTTTGGTTTATGTATTTGAATTAAACAAGTTGGTCTTTCGCATTGCAGCAGAATATGAAATATTGTTGTTCTCCAACCATTGTACCATTTCTTGCTTTACAGCATATTTCGACGGAGGCTTATTTTCTTGTACACTGTGGTATGGAGCATTATCAAGCACAATGACACTATTGCAGGGTATATTAGGTAATAGTTTCTCCTCCAACCATTTCTGGAAATTTTCTCCATTCATTTGGCCATGATAATCGCCGCTAGCAAGTCCAGCTTTGAATATCAAAGAAGCTCCTGGTGTGAAACCTTCGTTGCTGCCTGCATTTACAAGAATCAGGCGGTTTGAAGAGCTATTCACTAGTGTTTGTCGTAATCCCGTAGATATCATCACTCTGCCAGTACTTCCCAAATGTCAAATTATTGTCCACCCAGGACTCATCAATGTAAATGATATTTCTCCCAGCATTTCTGTTTCCATTTATAGCTCTCCAGGCATTTAGCTCTCCAGTTAACTATATCTGGACATTCAATAAGTAATTTGCTCTTACTTCCACATCGCTTCCATTTGAAACCCATATCGTGCAATAGCTTCCGCAGAGTTTCTCTTCCCCAAGGAAAATTTATTTTTCCCCTAATTGCTGCAAGTAGCTTCGGTACAGTGGGCACTTGTTTTTTAACCAAATAAAAGTCTCGAATTACGTTTTTAATTAGTTCTATCAAAGTCATCACAATGAAATTTGCATTCCTCAGCCTTTGGTCTCTTTTTCCCCGGAGTATGAAGTGATTTTTCACCAGCTTTAACACCGTCTCGTCTTATTCTTGTTACACTATGTTACGATATCCCACAATAATTTGCCACATGTAAATTTCTTTGTGATAATAAACATTTCAATTGTCCTGATTTCGCTTCTTCGTCACATACTTCTATCACTTTTCTTATTACCTCCCTTGCTTCACCGTGAATACTTCGTCCCTTCTTTCGAACTGCAGCCATATATAAATATTAAGCCAAGAATAAAACTAACAAAATACGAGTATATAACTGTAGCGCCGTAGCGCGTGTTAGCAGCGAGAGCCAAATAATCCATAATACTAAAAAATCTCTGCACCTGTAATACTGCAAAGCTCATTAGATCTGGCAACGTGGGTGACTCATATGCATTCTCATGCACTCATTTCCTAGTAAACAGATACGCTACCAGAGCAGATAAACAATTGAACCCCCCTCTGCTCTTCATTCCCCTCTAGCCTTCTTGCCGTGGGCATACAATACAAATCCTGATCTTCTGATGGTGTCATCTGACATAATTGACAATACAAAAAGAGAAATAATAGAAGACCCAGGTTCAGGCCACAGAATCACCATAAACTCCATAAGAGGTCTAATAAGTAAAAGTAACAAACCAAAAGTTAAAACTTCTTGGAATTTTAAAAAAGCAGATTGGTCCAGTTTCCAAAATGAGATAGAAGGGAAGTGTAATATACTGTTAGAATCAGAGTTCAAGTCAACAGATGAAATGAATAAAAAAATTTGTGAAATATTATTGACAGCAGCCAAAACACATATCCCCAAAGGAAAGTTAAAGAAATATAGCTGCTTTTGGTCTCCATCTTTATCTAAGTTAAAACATGAAAGAAATATAGCAAGAGTCAAAGCCGAAAGAACCAAGTGTCCAGAAGATGTACAAAACTGGAGAAGAAAAGCAGCCATTTTTAAGAAAGAATTAATTACAGCAAAGAGGGCCAGTTTCACAAATTTTGTAGAACATATGGACTATAGGAAAGATGGAAATAAAATATACAAATTCCTTAATAAAACAAAATTATCAAAAAATACAACTGAACCATTAAAACATAATAACAAAAGCTTAACTACACATAGGGAAACAGCAGAATCCCTTAACAGGTTTTATGCTCAGTCACAAAGAATACCCCAAGCGTATAAAAAACAACATAAGGCTATCCAAAAAGCTATCAGAGAAACTAATAAGCCAAAAGGTATATGAAATGATATTTTTATTCAGGATTTTAACGAAACAGAACTGGATTTAGCAATAGAACAATTACAGAACAAAAAAATCTCCAGGACCTGACAAGATCCACCCAGAGTTTATTAAACACCTTGGCAGGAAAGGAAAAGAAATCCTACTTAAACTGTATAACACGTGTTGGAGAATGACTGTACCTTCCGACTGGAAAAAAGCCATTATCATCCCGATTTTAAAGAAAAACAAACCTTCAAACAATATTAATAGTTTCAGACCAACAACTTAATTAATAGTTCACAGACCGGCTTCAGACAGAATCATAGTACAAGTGAAAATGTACTCCTCCTAAGCCAAGACATCAAGGAAGCTTTCAATAGAAAGGAGGATACCTTAGCAGTATTCATTGATTTTAAATCAGCATGTGACTCAGTCTGGAGAAACAAATTAATTGAGAAGTTGCAATCAATAGGTGTGAAAAGTAACATGCTTAAATGGATAACTCTGTTTATTTCACAAAGATTTTGTGCCACAAAATATAATACATACATTTCCAAATATAAACAAACACACAGAGGACTTCCACAAGGGACTGTTCTGAGCACAACACTCTTTAACATATATATAAATGACCTTCCATCAATAATAAAATCTTTAGAAACCAAAATTGCTTTATTTGCTGACGATGTAGTCATTTGGACTTCAGGCTCTCCAAAAAAACCTGAATTAATTAAAGACAAAATAGAAACAGCCCTAAACAAAGTACATGAATGGAGCTCCAAAAACCTCATGACTATCAATGTGGAAAAAACAAATTATGAATTATTTACACTAAAATACAAACCAGTTAATATTAACATAAATTATAATGGTAAACCACTCAAAGCAGTTGATGATGCCAAATATTTAGGCATAACTTTTGACAGAAAGCTAAGTTGGAAAAAACATATAACAAACATCTCAGAAAAGGTTGAAAAGAAACTGCAAATCCTGAAAAGGTTAGCTGGTGCTAAATGGGGCTGCTCAAGGAGAGTCCTTAACACAACATACAAAATGTATGTTAAACCAAACCTCTTGTACTGTTCTGAAGCTTTAATAACAGCAGCAAATGCTAACATCAATAAGCTTGAACAAATACAAAATCAGGCTCTTCGCCTAATCACTGGAGCAGTTAAATCCACACCTATTGATGCCATGCTTGCCTTAACATGGACCCCATCAATAACAACAAAAATGGAAGAACAAGCATTGCTCCAACACGAGAAAATGTTACGACTGTCAAACTCTAAATGGACATAAGAGAACCTCCCCCCTTCAATCCTTAAAACTCATAGTAGTTTCCTAGAAAAGGTAACACAGATTAAATCCAAATTGAACATTCCTAACAACAGAGAAAATCTACTTATAAGAGAAAATCCAGGAATTATTGCAACCTACCTTCAATTTGAAATTAATAGAGGAAATAAGTAATTCAGACACACCAAAATAAATACAAAAACTTCTAGCTCTGGAAATAATCAGTACTAGGTATCCCACAGAAGAATGGCTGCACATATATACAGATGGATCCTCGAAGGAAAACCTTACTGGAGCTGGAGTTACGTGTTCACATTTTTCCTTTTATCATTCTGTTGGCAGAGACACAACAAATTATGATGGAGAAATAGAGGCTATACACATTGCTCTCCGACAATTATTAAATCTTCCCTTAAATAAATTTAACAAGGCAGTAATTCTTACAGATTCTAAAGCTGCAATTCAGGGAATATGTTCAAATACTACAAAGAAGTCAACAAAAATTAGAGAATGCTACAAAATGTTAACACAACTCCAAAAAGTTAATAAGACTGTTCATCTCCAATGGATTCCAGCACACTGTGGAGTCATGGGGAACGAACCTGCAGACTCGCTTGCAAAGAAAGGCACAACAATAAAACAAAAGTCTAAATTCAATTTCTCATATTCCTCAATAAAATGCTTGATCATTAAAAAATTTTCTCATTCATACCTACAAGAAATAGAAACAAATGCCAAAGATAAAAAATGGATTACACTACTTTCCAACCCAGATATAATCCCCCAGAGACCAAGGAAAACAGCGGTTGCAGCCTTCGACTATTGACAAATCACAACTGCTTAGCAAGTCATCTCTACAGAATAAGTATCTCAGCCTCACCAATATATGTCCTGTGTAACGATCCAGCAGAAATGAACAAAGACCACTTGAAGACCTGTGAAGCATTAAGATCAGAAGGAACTGCAGTTCAAAAGTATTGGAAAGCACGAATGCTAATGACTTCATTGCCAGATGCAAGGCACTAGAAAACAACAACAACAGAAAAAAACACTAAAAATAAAACTAAATTTTGAGGGTCAACAATTACCAGAAACAAAGGAAGCAAAGTATTTAGGAGTTACATTTGATACCAAACTTACATGGACCAAACAAATAGAAAATGTAATACAAAGAGCAGAGAGGCGCCTTTTTCTGTTAAAACGTCTAACAGGAATGAAGTGGGGATGTTCCAGAGCAACTCTTAACATAACATACAATGTATATATAAAGCCATTATTCACTTACTGCAGCGAAATTCTTGTAACAGCAAACACAAAAAAAATTCAAATCTTTCAAAACTAAAGTCTGAGACTAATTATTACAGGTACTATCGAAACCACACCAATAGCAGCTATGGAAATACTAACCAACCAATACCCCATTGAATATGAAATAGAAAAAGCAATTCTTATTCAACACGAAAAGTTGATCAGACTCCCATTCAATACATGGCACAAGAGAAATTTTACACATACACTAAAGACTCAGGAGAGCTTTCTTTCCAAAATTCAAGACATCAGGAAGAATGTACACCTACCTAATTCAAAGGAAAACTTCATATCTAAAGTCAATCCGACACATACATTAGACATCACATATTATTTACACCTGACAGAAGAAGTTAAGAAAAGTGATACTCCAACTAGTGTTCTAAAATTATTGGCATTAGAGACAATCCATACTAGATTTCCAGAAAATGAATGGCTCCATATTTATACTGATGGATCATTGATATCAAACCGAGATGGAGCAGGGGCTGGCGTCACATGTAACCTCTTTTCCTATTACAAATCTTTAAGTTATGGAACTACAAACTTCGATGGAGAAATTGAAGCTATTCGAGTGGCCCTACAAAATCTTTTGTATAGAATCTCACATTTTCATCAAGCAGTTATTCTCTCAGATTCCAGGGCGGCAATTATAGCAATTACTTTCAAGTTGTCACCAAAAAACCAAACAATTATACAATGTTGGAAAATCCTTACCCATCTAACCCCACTTCAAAAACACCTAGCCTTCCAATGGATACCAGCTCACTGTGGACTGAGTGATAAAGAGAAAGCTGATTTTCTTGCTAAAAAGGGTACCGGCAATGTGCAGAAATCTATAGTTAATCTACCATTTTATGCAGCTAAAAGATTAGTCAACTCTGAATTCAAAAAAATTATTGCAAAATATTACTATGAAAAATCAAAAAATAAAAGATGGGAACTACCAAACATTCAAACAGTATTTCCTGAGTATCCTCGAAAAACGGCAGTTGCAACCTTCAGGTGGATTACAGGACATGATTGTCTGGCAAAACATTTAAACAGAATTGGGATATATTCTTCACCACTCTGTCCTCTATGTGATCTGCAAGAGGAAATGGATCAAGACCACCTTCAAATATGCCCGGCCACTTCTAATCCATCAGTGAAAAATATTGGAGAGCAAGAGGATTAATGACTTCATTGTCAGAAATCCAGCATTAGCTAACAACAACATTTGTCATGCTAACAGATAGGTATTCAGTGTCTCTTTGGGAGGTTGTAGTACTTTGTGCTATTACTTGGTTCAACGTTTTATGAATTGTTTACAGCAGGTCAACTGTTGGAAGGAAAATAGCCTACAGTCAGCTTCAGACAAAGCCAATACATAAACCTCCAACCTAAGTCATCAGATATGGGAAGAAGCAAAAGTAAACAGTACTCTGTGCATATGATTGTCGTATTTTGCCATTTTAAACCAAATGCGCAACATTTCTCTCAAAATGGAAAAGAAAGGAGGGAAAAAAAACTTATCACCTCTTCGGGTTTGAACTCAATTTCTCGGTTTCATGAGGTCCACAGTCAGACGGCTTAATCGCATGGCCAAAGCACATGCTTTAGAACTGCCCTATATTTCTGTAGCCATTTGCCACAACCTGTTATCCATTGCAGTGGCATGCAGACACATATTAAGTCTCCAATTTAAGCGCTTTTCATAGCGCTACAATTTAAAAGTGGTTCTTCAGAGAGACAGCAGATAGGCTTCACTAAGTCTCTAATAAGCACTATTTTGATTCCAGTGGATAATATTGATATATTTCTTTCCGGTTATGATTTATTGGTCACAATCTCGAATTATTTTGAATACGTATAACTTATTAACTTGACGTCATAGACTATTGGCTTCCTATCTCAAATTGATTGTCTATGAACCCTCCATAACCAGTACAATTCTTGTGGAGTTATTCATTTACACTCTGTATACCCTATAAGATTGGTACTTTCTACCATAGCCATTTGTTTGAAACAACTGCTACCTACAGGTCCGGTTGGGTACTTCTGGTACAACCTTCGTAATGAATTTATTGACACGCTTGATCCTTTCCACCACCATTTCTCCTGTTTTTTTTAATTTGTAATATTTTTTCTTCATCACAATGTTTGATTTAGTTTTATCAAAGTCCTACTCTATAGAATATGCCTATAGCTTCCAAAAAGGTGAGATGATTAACAGTGCACAACACATAATTTACCGGAGCATGTTTCGGAGGCTGGCTTTGAACCAGGCATTGTGAACCAGACATCGACATCCAGTGGTCTGATATAAATGATCATATTACGTTACCTTACTGCGATAAAACTATCAGGACTCTCAAATGGAATTGTACATTTTTAGGTTTTTCATAGATACCTTGCCCTCCAGAACAGACACTTCTTGCTTCTCAGTAACACTAGGTACCAATTTAGCACCATTTGAAATTGTAATATAAACTCTGGGATGATGTAGCCAGGATAGTGAATGATACTTTTTATTTTATAACTTAAAATCATATCTTTGGTGGGAGTCATTGTCTTCCACCTCCTTTCAGAATTAGAATTTTCTCTATTTAATGTCAGTCAGAGTTTGAATGCACCAGCAATGTTTATTAAAGGTAGAACAATGTTGATACTTCACTATTCTTTTGCAGCATGGAAGTGACTGAGCTGGGAATACCAGCAGCAGGGACCATGACAGAAACAGCATTAGATAAGCGTGCCAAACGAAGTGCAGCCTCTGGCAAGCGACGAAAAACAGGGGAACGTGGTCCAAAGTTAACCGTGTTGAGTGTACAGAGTGGAGGTGGTGAAGTGGAGTGTCAACTTGAAACAAGCAAACACAAAACAGTCACTTTTACCTTTCATATTGGACCCGACTTGGTGCCACAAGACATTGCTACCAATCTGGTAAATCAAAGACTATCACAATTTATACAGTTCTATACAAAGTAAGATGCACAATCTATAGCAGTAAAATTATTCATGCTGCTTCCAGCATATGATAAAAATATAATACTTGCATTTTTCTGATCTCGGTAATCATTTTAAAATTGACATAAACAGATATACCAGTCTAAAAATTAACTGTTTACACTTTATAACTTATAACATTTCTCATTAATTTGAGGAAAATTACACTGCAATATAAATGAGTGAAGAGTTTATTTTGTTCACATTTCACTAATGCATTTAACAATTGAATAATTCAACTCCAAATGTAATTGATTGGTATTAGCAGTTCTTGTGCACTTAACACACTGGTTTAAGGTCCTCTTCAAAATAACATCTATAAATAGGCTTAGTTTACAACTTTGTCTCATTTCTATGTTTTTCTCCAAATAATCTTTAGTTCCATTACTTTTACATCTAACAAAATTTGATTTGTTTGTATAATTTTTAAGTCCATGAATAAATTTACTACTGATCACCTTATACTGAAGTTTATATATGGAATATTTTCTTGAGATCTGCTAAAGAAAGTATATATAAGTACTCCATTTGTTTCTCAGATATTTACCTACTATCAAATAATAATAATAACAATAACAATAATAATAATAATAATAATAATAATAATAATAATAATAATAATAATAATAATAATAATAATAATAACAATAACAACAATAATAACAACAACAACCGTGTTCATTATGTAGGCTATTCTATTGTTATGAAATCTTCCTTGAAACGATTGACAGTAAAGCAACGCAAGTATCACAATATAATAAATACTTTGTAACACAACTTCACTTATCTGTTTTTATATGTAAAATTTCTAGATATGTTCTGTAATTCATCACTTGTATCACAATGTGATGATAGGGCTAAACGTGTCAAGGTAAGTGAAGTTGTGTTACAAAACACTTATATTGTAATAAGATTTACAGTTTGAGAGGTAGAATCGGAACTGAAAAATTCAATGCCACAGCATTATTTAATCCAGCATTATTTGATTTGATGTTTAGTCCTATAAACATAAAGTACTAAGGATTGTAAGTAGCCCTTGGGGTATTTATCTCAGATGTGAGATTCCCTTGTGGTCTACCAGGAAAATATGAATTGGTTGGGGAATTTAATGCCATACGGCAAGTTGCCAAGGTAGCTCAGTGGTCACAGCAGCTGTGCGTGAAGTGAAAGGTCTATGTTTCAAATCCTGGCTGTGGCACAGAATTTTTCAATCCTGATTCTACCTCTCAAACATTAGCCACACATGGCTTGTGTATTTAAAACACCAGCAGCAAGTTGGTTGTCTTACAAAAATAACAATTACCATCTAAAGGTTCTTAAAACCCAGGACATAAAGCACTTAGGTCTGCAAGTCGCCCTTGGGGTATTTGTCTCTAATGTGAGATTCCCTTTGTGATCTACTAGGAAAAATACAAATTGTTTGGAGAATTCAATGTTATAATGGCAAGTTGTTACAGTACCTCAGTGGTTAGAGTAGCCATGCATTAGGCAGAAGGTCTGAGGTGCAAATCCTGGTTGTGGCGTTGAATTTTTCAGTTCCGATTCTACCTCTCAAACATTGTCCACACATGGTTTGCATATTTAAAAACACCAGCAGTAAGTTTGTTGGCATAAACAGATAATAATTGAGATTTACAGTGCTTAAAATAAGTGATTTTCAGTTTCAAGAAGGTTTCTAACAAGAGCTTTGATATTTTGTTTTACCCATAGGTGGCAGAGAAGTTACTGCCAGAGCACCATGCAGAGACATTTGTTGACCTTATTAAGGATATAGTGCGACAGCTTCAAGAGAACCCTGATCGTCTGCCCATAGTGCCACATTGTGCTCTGGATAGCCCTGTAGCTGGAAGAAAGCCTCGGGATAGGGAGCGTGACTCCTCTGCAGAGTCACAAACTAGAGTGAGTCAATGCAACCAATTTAAGAGTAATAATAAGAAATATTTTAATTAAATTTAACTGAGAATGGCTTGACTTGAAAGTATTCCAGTAGAGAAGGAAGTTATATCTTCAGATACATGTTATTAAATTTCAGTTGGTATTACTAACTAGGATACCACAGGCATTGGATTTGGTGGAAAAGGTGTACATTCAATCTTTTAGCAAAGAAAAAAAGCTAAATGATTTAAAAACTATTTCTTGGCCATGAGTCTGCAGTTTCTAGGATGATTTCTGAAAATGCTCACAAAATCAATGAAAATGAGAATACCTCATAAAAAAGAATAAATTTTATTTTCTAAGATAAATTGAAATCTAGCTAAAATAGTATTTTTTATTACAGATAGTGTTTGTATTATTTCTTAGGTTGTAGAGATGCTCTCAAAAGCCCCTAAACGTCACTTTTTTTCAAAGTTATTTTCAATGTATCTGGTTTTGAATGTCTTACTCATTTTCGCAAGTTGATTGAGAGTTTAACCAGAAGATGTAAAACCTAATAGATATTAACTAAAAATTATAAAGGTGTCAACTTGCACCCTCTTTCTTGTGTTGCATACCAGCCTTTCATGTAGAACATATCTATGCATATTTGACAGGCATTAGCTTTAATCCTGCAATTTATTTGCTCTAGAACAATTTCTGCTGGAATCTCTGGTAGTCTTTCAGTGAACTTGAGGGTTTATCTACTTTAGGAGAGTAAAATGTCATTAGACATGTTTAATTTTCCTGGGTGTAGATTTTATCCAAATGTTAAGCACTTTTTACCACATCCCAGCTATGGCATTGAATTTTTCAGTCCTTATTCTACCTCTCAAACATTGCCCACACAGCTTGTGTGTTTAAAAATACCAGTGGTAAGTTGGTTGGCTTTAAAAAAATAATAAACCATTTGTTCCATATTCAAGACATTCTCAGGCTTCGAGCCATGTATAGTGATGAAGAGCCATCAATGTTTTGGGAGTGTGCATCTCTCCCATCATCAGGATGACGAATCAGTAACAAGAGTGAAAGGACCTGTGTAACCTGTGTATATATATATACTGTCCGCTAGTACGTACCTAGTAGAAAACACTAAGTCTATTCTGGAGGTGATGCACACTCCCGAAACGTTGATGGTTCTTCATCACTACACCTGGCTCAAAGCCCATGCACATCTTGAATGTGTTCGTCACCAGGAAAGCATCAGACCGTATTTCATTTGTTCCATTTTTGATCTCCCATTCTGAATGAACTTTTAAGAAGTTCAATGAATCGCTTTGTTAAGCATAGTAAAATGGCAATTACCACTGATATTAATAGTCTGATTAATTATAATATAATAAAATAAATGAAATTGTGATATCCTTTACACTCAAGAAATTGCATAATCGTCATTAAAATAACTTATTTGCCAATGTTTAGCACAAATTAAGATTAATTAACTCAAAAGTTGCAGCTTTACACATTAATGCTTTAAACAATTAAGAAAGGAGGAGCTTCACATTTATATTTGCATTTTGTTTTAACAAAGTGTAAATTAGAAAATAAACTGTGTAGTAACAAAAATCTATAATGGAAAAAACTAATGATATTTGTGAACATCTTAATGCTCTACAATACAAAATCTCAAATAGTATAAAACTAAAACCAAGAAAGCTTTCCCAAAAGTAAATTTTATTATTATTATTATTATTATTATTATTATTATTATTATTATTATTATTATTATTATTATTATTATTATTATTATTATTATTATTATTATTATTATTATTATTATTATTATTATTATTATTATTATTATTATTATTATTATTATTATTATTATTATTATTATTATTATTATTATTATTATTATTATTATTATTATTATTATTATTATTATTATTATTATTATTATTATTATTATTATTATTATTATTATTATTATTATTATTATTATTATTATTATTATTATTATTATTATTATTATTATTATTATTATTATTATTATTATTATTATTATTATTATTATTATTATTATTATTATTATTATTATTATTATTATTATTATTATCATCATCATCATCATTATTTTGTTTTTTCTCAGAAATAATTCTGAAGCACTTCCATACATTGTTTCTTCCTAGCTTTATGTTTTTTATGTTGTTGTTTTCTAGTGCCTTGCATCTGGCAATGAAGCCATTAGCATATGTTTTTTATGTTGTAACTGATAAACAGCTTCATTTAATTATTATTTATATATGCCAACAAACTTACTGTTGGTGTTTTTAAACACACAAGCCGTGTGTGGGCAAAGTTTGAGATGTTGAACTGGAACTTAAAAATTCAATGCCACAACTGGGAGAAATACGAACTGGTTTGAGAATTTAATGCCATCCTGGCAGTTTGTCATAATAGCTCAGTGGTTAGAGCAGCCGCCCGGTAAGCGGAAGGTCTGTGGTTCAAATCCAAGTTGTGGCATTGAATTTTTAAGTTCCAGTTCTACCTCTCAAGCTTCATTTAATTTTAAGAAAGCATTTTCCTTGTATTGATTGACTCCATAATAGAATATGATGTGAACTTAAACTGTGCATAAAACAGTATATGACAGCAGCACCAGTGAAGGCAACAGACCGAACCTTCACCTTGTGTGTGGTCATACAGAACATTCCAAGAAAATGTTACACCAACTCATTTGGTATACCAAACAGAATGGACTGAGGGCAGAACATCGCTCTAACTCTAGTACACCAATTTGCCCATATGCATGATCTCTTTGTCTAAAGATGGTGTCGCCCATCGCATTATTGTCGGCACTACCGCAAAGGAGCCGAAGGGAAGAGACAGAGAATGGCCGCATTGTTGGGGCACTTGCCGAAAGAGAGAAAGGGATAGAGACTTCTGGAATTTTCTGCTTTGTATTTCACCGCAATAATAACTGAACTTTCCTGAAGTTTCCAGAATAGTGCCTGGGAGATATAAATAGCGGTAAAGTGTGAGAAGGGACAGTTTTTGTGTTACTAATTCGGAGCCGTGCTGTTGGTGAATTGGAAAAGACTTTCTTGCTGTTGCAACGAGTGTACAAAGTTACTGTTTACGGAAATAAAAGTGTTTCTTTATCTTGACTACATCTGTCTTCTTTACTTTACACCCACCAAAGTCACACTGGTGTCAGAAGTGGGATACGACGATGGAGGCTACATTGGTGAGATTTTTACAAGAGCTGAAAGCAGAGATGAAGACGGCAAACGACAACCTCGCTGCCGAGCTGAAAGAGATGAAGACGGAGCTATCGGCGAAAATTGACGAGCAACTGGCTGGCGTGAGGAGGGATGTGAAAGAGCTCGGTGGAAAGGTGGAAGAGCTTGGTGGAAAGATGGAGGACCTCGGCCAACGCGTTGTCGCACTGGAGAATGTCGGGGAACGGCTTAGCGTTCTCGAAGACAGGGTCGACGGTAGCGCCAAGGAGCTAAATGCAATGGTGGAAGGGATGCTTAGTGAAAAGCTCAAGAACTACAAGGCCGAGGCTCCAGCATGCGACACAACATCGACGCGCGTCAAACCACCGAAGTACGATGGCACGTCAACGTTTGAGGTCTTCCGCCGTCAATTCGACACAGTGGCCAAGCACAACAAATGGTCGCCAGAAGAAGAGGCCGCACAGCTGATAGCCAGCCTCCAGGGACGAGCCGCAGAGGTGCAGAACGCAGTCCAGACAGCGGCGGCGCCCAAGGACATCTGGGAAGCCCTGGAGAACCGGTTCGGAAACCACCGCTTAGCCGCAGCCTACCGCAGCCAACTGAAATCTAGGATGCAACTGCCAGTGGAGACGCTGCAGGAGTTCGCCCTGGCAATCGAACAGCTGGGCAGCAAAGCCTTGGTCGACCTCCCCTCCGAATTCGTATCCCGAGAAGCCGCCTATACCTTCGTCGACGGGGTACGCGATGCCGAGATACGTCAACGCCTGATGCTCGGCGACTACAAGACCATCCACGAGGCACTAACGGCCGCATTAAGGATGGAAGCGGCCAAAGTGACGGCTACCCCGACCTCGAAGACAAGGAGTGTCCACTACGATGAAGACCGCAGACCAGTCCAGGGATGCCGACGAAGACCAGGTGGCGTGTGTTGGGGGTGTGGCCAGCCGGGACACCTGATGAGAGACTGCCGGCACCAAGAAGAGCAGCCGGAAAACGAAATGGCCGGCGTGGCGAGGGGCACGTCGGCGCCATCACCATCATCCCCTCGAGTGACACTGCGCGCCGTCAGCCGACGGATGGATGACAGCCTCATCGCGGACGGTTGGGTGAGAGGGAAGCCGTGCCGCGTGCTTGTTGACACTGGAGCAGCCGTGACTGTCATCAGACCTGAAGTAGCCAGGGGCTTGCCGTCGAGAAAACCGAGCCGACCGTACCAACTAGTGACGGCATCGGGTGACACCTTGTCTGTGGAGAGGGAGGCCCTGCTGCAGTTGACCTTGGGGCGAAGTGTCTTGCGTTTGTGGGTGTTCGTCGCGGAGGTGGCTGAGGAGGTGATACTGGGACTGGATGCCCTCAGGAGCCACGAGGCGACGGTCGACATCGGCAAGAAGGTTCTGCGGCTTAAGGGAGAGGAAGTAATGCTCCGGCACCCCGAAGAACGCCTTGGAATCTGCAGGGTCATTCTCAGGGAAGACGTAGTTGTCCCCGCGAGAAGCGAGATGGTAGTGAGGGCGCGACTGGAAGGCCAGCGCAAGAAGAACATGTTGCTGGACCGGAAGACGCATGTGCACGGGCTCTGTGTAGCCTGGACATTGTTGCCGTGCCGAGAGGAGGTGCCGGTGAGACTGCTCAACCCAACAGACACCGATCATGACGTCCAGGCCGGGACGGAGTTGGGGGCGTGCGAGCCCGTGGTCAGCGTAACACCAATAGACAAGACCCAGGAGCCGGTGCCGACGCAACACCTGGGGCCCCGGCTGGAAGTCTTACTGGAGAGGGCGGCCGACCACCTGACCGCTGAACAGAGAGAGAAGGTCCAACAACTGCTGAGACGATATCAGCGCGTCTTCAGCCAAGGCAGCAGCGATTACGGCCGCACGGACCGAGTGCTTCACCACATCGACACCGGAGACGCCCGGCCTATTCGGCAACCACCTAGGCGCGTTCCGTTGGCTAAACAAGCGGCGGTACGAGACATGCTGGAGGACATGAGAACCAAGGGAGTGATCAAAGAGTCTGACAGTCCTTGGTGTTCCCCTGTAGTTCTGGTGAAGAAGAAAAATGGCGAGCTACGCTTCTGCGTAGATTACAGGAAGCTGAACGCTGTCACCAGGAAGGACTGCTTCCCCTTACCCCGGATCGACGACACCCTGGACACGCTTGCTGGTGCGCAGTGGTTCTCAACCCTGGACCTGAAATCGGGTTACTGGCAGGTGGTTCTAGACCCGAGAGACAAGGAGAAGACCGCATTCTCGACAGGCCAAGGGCTTTGGCAGTTCACAGTTATGCCCTTTGGTCTCTGCAACGCACCAGCTACCTTCCAACGCCTCATGGAGTCAGTAATGAGAGGATTGACTTATGACGCCTGCCTGTTATACCTGGACGACATCATCATCGTCAGCAAGACATTCGAAGACCATCTTGACAAACTGAGCAAGGTGCTACAGAGACTGCAGGCGACCGGCTTGAAGCTGAACGCCAAGAAGTGCCAGCTCTTCCGCAGGGAAGTCAACTACTTGGGCCACATAGTCTCACCAACCGGAGTGGCCACGGATCCGGAGAAGACACAGGCCGTGAGAGATTGGCCTCGCCCAAAGGATAAGCGAGAACTGCGCAGTTTCCTTGGATTGTGCAGTTATTACTGCCGCTTCATAAAGGGTTTCTCCAGCATCGCCAAACCCCTCACTCACCTGGCGGAAGAACATCGACCTTACGTGTGGACAGAGGAAGCCGAAGGCGCTTTCCGGCAGCTGAAGAGGACGCTCTGCAGTGCTCCTATTTTGGGATTCCCACAACCAGGCGACGCCTTCATTGTGGACACCGACGCCAGCGACCATTGAATAGGAGGTGTCCTATCCCAAGTCCAGAACGGCCACGAGTGGGTGATAGCCTACTACAGCAAGACGTTGTCCAAGGCAGAGAAGAACTACTGTGTCACCCGACGAGAGCTACTGGCGGTAGTGAAGACCTTGGAGCACTTCCACAAGTACCTGTACGGTCAGCCATTCCACCTGAGGACAGACCACTCCACCCTAACCTGGCTACTTAGCTTTAGAAACCTGGAGGGCCAGAGGTTGCAGGAGTACGACTTCACCTCCGAACATCGCAGAGGGAAGAGCCACGGCAACGCAGACGCCATGTCTCCTGAAGACCCTGCCCAGAAGAGTGCGGCCAATGCGCAAGAGTGGAAGAGAAGGAGCGTACCACAGCTGTCAGAGTGGTCACGGCAGTGCCTGCGGATGGATGGGATAGCGCGGGCCTTAGGAGGGAGCAGCTGGCGGACGCTGACTTGGGGCCACTCTTGAGAGAAGTTCAGGCATGGACGAGACCAACCTGGGAGGACATCGCACCCAGAAGTGCTTCATACAAGTCGTACTGGGCCCAATGGGACTCTTTGAAGACCAAAGAGGGCATGCTGTTCCGGGTATGGGAATCACCTGATGTGAAGACCCAGAAAGAGCAGTTGGTACTTCCCCAAAGTAAGGTCCCGGAAGTCTTGGAGGAAGTGCACGCCGGTACCTCGGGTGGACACCTAGGAGCAAACCAGACGATCGACAAACTCCGACAGCGCTACTACTGGCTGAGACTCCAAGCAGACGCTGAGAACTGGTGCCGTCAGTGTCACGTATGTGCGGCGAGTCGCAGCCCCCAGACTAGGAGCTGGGGTCGCATGCAGCAGTACAACGTCGGAGCGCCCTTCGAACGCATCGCCGTCAACATAGCTGGACCATTCCCAGTGTCCGATCGAGGCAACAAGTACCTGATGGTAGCTGTGGACTACTTCACCAAGTGGCCGGAGGTGTGTGCCATCCCGAACCAAGAGACGAAGACGATTACAGACTGCCTCGTGGAACAGCTGTTCTGCCGTTTTGGGGTCCCGTTAGAGCTCCACAGCGACCAGGGCACCAGTTTTGAGTCGCACCTAATGAAGGAGGCATTGGAAAGACTTGGGGTGAACAAGACCCGCACAACACCCCTACATCCACAGTCGGACGGCATGGTGGAGAGATACATCAAGACCCTAGAGGAGCACCTGAGGAAGGTCGTGGCCAGCCATCAGCGAGACTGGGACCTCAAGGTACCACTGTTCTTGCTGGCCTACCGTTCGTCGACACACAACACCACCGGGATGACACCAGCAAGCCTAATGTTCGGCCGAGAGCTACGCCTCCCTTGTGACCTGGCTTTTGGGAGCCCCTTGGAAGCAAAACAGCCGGCAACCGGGTATATGGAGAATCTAGTAGACCATCTCCACGACATGCACGAGATGGCTCGTCAGAACATCCAGATGGCGAGCGACTGCATGAAGACCCGGTACGACAGGCAAGCCAACAGCCGAGGATTCCAGCAAGGTGACATGGTCTGGTTGTACCGCCCTACCCGGACCAAGGGACGCTGCCCAAAACTTCAACAACCGTGGCAAGGACCGTACCGAGTGTTAAAGAGGATTAACGACGTAGTCTACCGCATCCAGAAGGTGCCCCAAGGAAAGATGTTAGTGGTACACCTGGATCGTCTGGCCCGTTACGATGGTGCTGTTCGGGACGACCAGCCTTGAGGAGGGAGCAGTGTCGCCCATTGCATTATTGTCGGCACTACCGCAAAGGAGCCGAAGGGAAGAGACAGAGAATGGCCGCATTGTTGGGGCGCTTGCCGAAAGAGAGAAAGGGATAGAGACTTCTGGAATTTTCTGCTTTGTATTTCACCGCAATAATAACTGAACTTTCCTGAAGTTTCCAGAATAGTGCCTGGGAGATATAAATAGCGGTAAAGTGTGAGAAGGGACAGTTTTTGTTGTACTAATTCGGAGCCGTGCTGTTGGTGAATCGGAAAAGACTTCCTTGCTGTTGCAACGAGTGTAGAAAGTTACTGTTTAGGGAAATAAAAGTGTTTCTTTTTCTCGACTACATCTGTCTTCTTTACTTTACACCCACCAAAGTCACAATATGAATGATACAAATAAATGACAATTTGATGGACAGCTGTAACCCAATGTGCCAAAAATGAAACTTATAAACAATGTGATTGAGACTTCCATCTAAAGCTGTGGTAAAACAGTTTCCTTTCAATCAAATTATTGTAAGAAAATGAATTTATAATAGCTCCCTCTTCTTAATTTTGGAACTGAATTCAAAGATTCCTTAATCTAGAAAAACATAATATTCATCTGTGTACTAATGCAGTTTATAAAGATATTTATTATTTTGTAAATTAATGCATACACACAGATATTCATGACAAGCAGAATATTGTGTAGTAAATGACACATGTCTTCTTAGACCTGCATAGTAAATTATTAAGTAGGGTACAGAATGTTTCCGAGGGATTTGCCATTTAATGGCAGTAAGCTCCATTTTTATAGCTCTACTTCATGCTAGAAAGCTAATAAATGTAACATTTTGTTCTGTATTTCATTACTTACTTTGCAACCAACAGAACAGTACAGAATACCCCTGAAGTGCTTTAGAGTCACAATAAAGTAATATAGAAGAATAAAAATCTAACTCATGTTTTTCGTGTGCCCTTAAATAAAATAGTTGGTAATAGCAACACAAGAAACTAATCTTGTAACACCAGCATGTTACATTCACAGAACTTGCAATTAATGTTGGAATTTTTGAGCAGTCAACTAAAGCACTTGAGATATAAAAATATTTTGAGCACTTATCGCATAGAATTTAATTAGCTGAAATTAAGAGCAAAACAGTGCCATTCTAGAATTTATAAGCTCAATAAATGTAATCAGCAATATTTTTGACATATCTGTGGTATAGGACAGTCACTGCCAGAATATTGCATATTTAAGTATCCTATACTATAATTATAAGTTAAGTGATACACTGTTTAGCAACTCAATGTGTTTTGGCTACAGAGTGATTTTTCAGCCTTTTCAAGTTCAGATTGTATCTTATAACTTCTTCTTTTACTATGTGGAACGTTCAAGTCTTGCACATCTCGCTTTAACATTAACTCATATCAATTGTTAAACCATACAGTGCTTAACTCACTGTTTTTTTCTCTTTCTCTCTTTTTCTCTTTCTTTTTCTCTCTTTCGGTTCTGTTATCCTTCCCTTTTGTGTTTTTTCTGGCTCCACTCCTCTGCTCCTCTGCATCATTGTTATGTTTTGTTGGTACCTATAAAAACCTGTAGGTACGTCATTCTTCTCTTACTCGGACGAGCTCCCATAGATCTTCATATAAAGGACATCGGCGCCATCGTTCGGTAAGTGCATTATAGTGTTATCAGGTAGTCAGTGTAACTTTTTTTAATGTATTGTCTGGACTTGCAAATCTTTAAAGTGAAATGTATATTAATGTGCGTTGTATCATAGTCTTTTTGTGTGTGCATGTTTGTTAGTGCTACTTAGGTCTATTGTGCCCTGGTTAACTTAAACCCAATAAGTTTGAAATTCCTACGTGCCACCATTACAATATCATGCACAAGTTCTTGTTCAAAATTTGGCTGTCAAAGAAAACTAAGCTGTGAAATGTTTTATTTCAACAAACACTATATTAATAGTTTCTTTAGTATTGTACAAGATATCAATATTTCAGATAAGCTACTTTTTAATTCTGAGTTTTTTTTCCTAATTCCCTAGAATGACAAAACTATACATGCTGAACAAATTTTTACATTGTTTAATTTCATTTAGTAAATGAAAAATACCCCATTATATCTGTAATATTGTGAAAAGAGGGAATTTGTGTGTGTGTGTGTACCTGTGATATGAAAATTTATTTGGAAATCATTCAAACAATTTTGATAATTCCTTCGCCATAGAAAACCATTGTTCTTCCCAATGCACATCAATCCGGATGGCTGAATTAGGCACTGGGCTACTTATCCTAAGGTGACAGGTTCAAACCTAATTTGACATAATTTTTTTTTTTTTTCAGTGAAGCACTTCTTTATTGACAATAATAATAATGTTGAAGCTCTGGTTAACATATGGCCAAAGCAGTATCTTGCACCTTGTATATATCAGATATATGTGTATGTGAATTTCTCATGGATAGAAGAAGTCATGTAAATGTATCATATTGATTTTTAGAAAATGTGTTTTCTGTGAACTGTATTAACTCAACAAATTTTCGGATAAACACGGAACTTCTTTATATTGTGAAAAGATGTGAGATGAAGTTTTTAGGAAAATACTCCAATGCAAATTACTTTTTACACGGAAAAGCTTTGTTTGTTTATTTTCTCAAAATTGTCTTATTTTGCTTAAAATATATTTTGTATTTCTCTGACCAATAAAATTTAAATTTCTCAAATTTTTTGCCCACACACAGCTTGTGTGTTTAAAAACACCAACAGTAAGTTTGTTGGCATAAATAAATAATAATTACCATCTGAAGGTTATTTAATCCTGCGATATAAAGTACTTAAATAGTAAGTCACCATTGGGGTAATTTGTCTCTGATGTGAGACTGCCTTTGTGGTTTACCAGGAGAAATACGAACTGGTTTGAGAATTTAATGCCATTCTGGCAGTTTGTCACAATAGCTCAGTGGTTAGAGCGTCCGCCCGGTAAGCGGAAGGTCTGTGGTTCAAATCCCAGTTGTGGCATTGAATTTTTAAGTTCCAGTTCTACCTCTCAAATTTTGAAGAGTAGTTTGTACAAGAATGAGTAGAGAAAGTCAAGTGAGCACACACATCAGATTTTGTATAATTTGTAGATCTTATTAGATAGACAAAACTCACTAATCGAAAAATGTAGATTTCATTGAAACAGAATTTGTCAGTTGTACTTTCTTTATGGCACTGACCACTTCCAAGATATTTATTGTCCATTGTTTGAATTTGCTAGTACTTACATTTTTTGAAATGCTAACTTACTGTTTATTTCTTTCTTAAGAGATCATGCAAAAGTATGGAATTTCAAGTCCAGCCTACTTCAGCCTATTATATCTCCCTTGTACATACAAAGAAATGTATGATGAATAGTAAAGTTTAACGTCAAGTCTCTGAGCTTTTCTTTTGAGGGGGGATTGTAATACTTTTGATTATCATTACATTAAATGCACACACACATTCATTTTCATTCATACTACCTGGTTCTAGGAAGGATAGGGAATAATCCTGGCCAAAGAAATATGTCTACTCTCCAGCTGGGAATCAAACACAGGACCTCTGGATTTGAAGGCTAGATTACTAACATCCAGAGAGATGTTAGTCTCTGAGCTATTGTAATATTGTGACTGCATCAATAATTTTCTTATCTATACCCTTCATCTAAGCGTTATCATCTCTTTAGTCACAAATGTTAGACAGAAAATATATTTACTAATGTTAGCCATAGTAACAGTAAAATGAGTTAAAGAAGGGCCTATAAGTGATGGGAATATTAAATTTCATTTTCCATCATATATATATATAAACATTTTGTTGTTTATAATAAATACATAGCAGGGAGGTGACTTTTGTCCTAATTTTGCTTAACCTCTTCAGCGATATGGACGTGAAATCACATCCATTTAAAATGACAGATGAGCGATATGGGCGTGTATACACGTCCTGTGCGTTTGTGCATTTAGCCCTTATTTATCCCTTACCTAACTCAACTTATTTTAATTTTCCCTTTACGAAACATTTAAGTAAAGTCTATGTAGAGTACTGGCTTACCTTTATATGTTTCTTGTGCAGTGATATGCCTCAAAACAGGGACAAACACCCAAGGGTACATCTCCACATTCATGAATTCTTTTCTAGCGGCACACGAAACACTTTTGAGATGGGCGGGACTTCTTTGCTGTTGGTGGTATCCTTTTAGGATAATGTTTTCCTTGAAGTCTGAGGAGTGCAGGGGTTCTGGATTTTCAACCCCCAACATGGTATTGTTAATTTAGGCTGCGAGCTATTGATAGTCGGAAGTCCAGGTAGGTCATTGTCCTGTGTGGGTTTAGAGCTCTCCAAATTACCAAACAATTGTATATGGTTATATCCAGTTGGTGCAAAAATACCTTTTTATACCACTTCTCCCTTCAGCTATAAGCAGGAAAGTATATGTATGTACATCAACAAAGAAAGAAACGGAGTCTACTAAGTTACGAAACACATGTAAGCAAAAGTTTCAAACTGCTGTATTCTGATG
This sequence comes from Tenodera sinensis, assembly GCA_030765045.1. Taxonomy (NCBI): domain Eukaryota; kingdom Metazoa; phylum Arthropoda; class Insecta; order Mantodea; family Mantidae; genus Tenodera; species Tenodera sinensis. Next base: position 105,392,230 of record CM060965.1, on the reverse strand, counting down.
ACTCACAGACCACGCACACACTATGCTCTGTTTTGCTGTTGCATAAGCCACACATACAATGGGTCGACTACTGTTTCTTTCAGAGAACTTATGTTAGATGCGTTTGACAGGGCAAAGTTAACTTTTCACCACAGTGAAACAAAATAGTGCCATTTCAACGTTTTGTAAATGCAACTCAACTTTGCTGATGACGTACATGTATACTGCATATACATGTGCAGTGAGTTTTATACCACATTTTGTTTCATTAAAATAACTTAATATTTACACAAAATACAGCTGTGTATATATGAAGCACTTTTAGCGCATTTAACAATTTAAATGCTAGCAGTTCTCAGCTCGCGGACGTTTTAAATGGCCATTGCTCAAGAGGTTAATTCATGGTTTACAACAATAAAATATTAACAAGTAAATTAGTTTTGGATCTAGGATTGTTGAAAGTGAACTCCTTTAACTCAAATAAGGAAATAATGAAGCTATTAACAGTGAAGCAAAAGAATCTAAAGTAAGAACAAATTAGAAACTAAAAGCTTCACTTATCTTAGTAATATTCCAAGTCTGTTCCATGTGTTACTTTTTGGACACAGCCTATTTGTGAGTCCAACATGATAACACATGGAAGCGAGACCATCAATAAACTTAGCTGCGTGTTGGAAAATCCGATTTGTGTAAACCGCACTGTAACACAACATGAAACTTAAAAATATTCTGCTCTCCTAATGCACAATCATGTTTTCCTTCACTCTACATACCATTTTGATCCAAAAATATGCCACACTTTTTACCCTTGAAAAGTTGGGGTGCAACATATCCAGTGCCTTGTCTTTTTACATACCATTGCTGCAAAATAATTATGCTCATTTGCAACAATACAGCCTGCATCTATAATAAAAACTGGCAGCAAGGCATTTTATTACCTAATAGTGCAAGGTTTTTACCAGTATTTTATTGGCATTAATATTGTTTAGATCTGCCAATATTGTTTCATTAGCTTATAATTAAATTTCAGCTGAATACTCATCAGCAGTGTTCACAAGATACCACCCGATTCCGGCACCGATTTGAGAATAGTATTAAGTAAAATGCCCTCCTATGACTAAATGGCTTGAGGGGTAGACAATGCCGGGAAGTGATGGGGGAGGGTAAGGGTAAATGGAACTACCTTCCTGATCATAATTTCCAATACCCCTTCCTAATCCACAACACAGTAACATATTCCACTGCTCCCTCGACCAAAAGAAAAGGCCGGATTACATCATCTGCAAATTGCTAGATGCATCAGATAACATCTTGCAAACACTGCTTATCAGTCATCACTATCAGTACCAGTATCACTCCCATCATTTTCATCATGGATCTTGCTAAAAAAAAGCCTGAGTTTACATTGGTATGACTTTGCATACTCCTTGTTGATCTTAAATAATCCTCATCTTTGCCGGGCATACTGCACCAGTTTAATTGCTCCCTTGCAGTTTTAAATGTCTAATACTTTTGCCTTTGGAGGCAAAATTCCCTGAGCGATGACATGCATAATAATATGTTACATTTTGAGAGGCAATTTTAGAACGAATTTTCACAAAGAATGACCATATTGCTGCCTCAGTTCCTTCTTTCCAACTCTTGAAGTCTCCAAATGATGAGAATTTCAGTTCTTCCAATTTTATACCGCTATCGTGTATCACTTCCAAGTGTTCATATAAACTACGACAGGTGTGGTCCTCCCGACATTCTGGGGGTTGTGAGAGAGCGATGTGACCGCCAAAACATAAAAATATAGTGCTCTCTAAAAAGCAGTTACTATTACTGCTATTGCTCTTATTGGAGAGCAAGAGGATTAATGACTTCATTGTCAGAAATCCAGCATTAGCTAAAAACAACAACATTGGTATGAACAACTATTAAGAATGAAAAGTATCGTCAATCCAAGGAATTCAGCGCAGTTACAATGCAAGCTAAAAACTTAGTTGTATATGTTACCAGTATGTTAGGTGCCAATGTGTTGTTATCACATGTTAGAACAAATGTTTGTGATACATACATCTTACATATAAGTACAAGTAAATTTCTGGTAATGTTTCTCTTCCAATCAGTGTGCAGCTTATTTTTGCAAGAAATATTTTTTTTATTATTTATTTATGCCAACAAACTTACTGTTGGTGTTTTTAAACACACAATCCGTGTGTGGGCAAAGTTTAAGAGGTAGAACTGGAACTTAAAAATTCAATGCCACAACTGGGATTTGAACCACAGACCTTCCGCTTGCCGGGTGGAAGCTCTAACTAGCTTGAGAATTTAATGCCATTCTGGCAGTTTGTCACAATAGCTCAGTGGTTAGAGCGTCCGCCCGGCAAGCGGAAGGTCTGTGGTTCAAATCCCAGTTGTGGCATTGAATTTTTAAGTTCCAGTTCTACCTCTTAAATATTTTTTTTATTTATCCTTGAAATTTGGAGGTGTGGCTTATGTGTTGGCAGCTTATCAGGCCAATATAGTATGCTCATTTATTCTTGTAGCTTGTTATGCAGTGGTTGAAACTTAATAATTCATATTCTACCTCAATTTTCAATTTTCTTAGCTTGCAATTCGTATGTAGTAAATAAAGGAACGGGAGGGGGGGGTAATGAGTCACTGAAGATGTTAAGGAATTTTATAAAAAGGTAAAAGATCTGTGACCTTTTCCTTTTCTTTTAAAGTAATTGTAATTGGGTAAAATATTTCTTAGTTAAATAGTTCATTTCAGTTACTTTTTTATCTACTTCATGAAAATTTCTTAATGATTACATACCCCAATGGACAAAAAAAAAATGAGTCATGTCTGGAACGCCAGGCTCCTTCTTTGGCAGAGAATAACTCCACAGTTGGTAATTATTATTTAGTTATGCCAATAAACTTGCTGTTGGTGTTTTTAAACACAGAAGCCGTGTGTGGGCAATGTTTTGAGAGGTAGAACTGTTACAGCTTTCGATAAGTAGGTGTGTGTGTGTGTCTGTCTGTCTGTCTGTCTGTCAAGTATGTGTTTGTATGTCTGTCTGTCAAGTATGTGTTTGTATGTCTATCTCTATGTAGGTGTGTATATATGTATGCATTCCAAATATGACTGATTTCTTTTTTGTCCGCGGGTGTACATTGTGAATCTCATATGCAACAAATTGTAATACTCAGAGCTTCTGTATCAATATTATTAGTAAGAATCAAATTAATGTTATTACTGGAATGGTTTTGAAGGGCATTATCCACTTTTATCACTTCCACTTGACTAAATAAAAGTATATTCATATTCTCATCTTCTAACCCCAAATGTTTAAAATATTTTAGATAAGCATTATCCGCAAGCTCTTGATCTTGGATGCACTTGGATGCATAAATTACATTTAAAAGTATGATATAAAATTAAAAATAACTAAGCATTTAAAACAGTGGAGCATGGTAATCAAATTTGTTAAAAATTTGGTCAACCTTAAAACACTTTTGCTCCATTGACTTGTCAAGATTATTGGCAGAAAATGTTTCAAGAAGACTTCCTCGTATCATCAGCTGATTGGTTGGCTAGCTTTTGTCTGATGTTTGCTGTCCCTTTCCGCCTTGTTACATTCCTATTAGTGAGCTGTATGATGCCATCTGATAGCAGTGTTTCAAAATTCATAACTAATTAAATTCTTGCCAATGCATATATATTATCACACACTTTTCATTCCAAACGATTCTTGACCAATTTTAAAAGCTTTATTTCTATTCGGATGTTATGATTATGTAACCAATAAAAAAACTTATTGCTGATTTGTCTGCTTGTTTCAATTTAATTTTCTCGAGTGTCCCTTGAATCTTATTTCCTAATTTGTTTTAGTCTTCCGGATTAACTTGGTGCTGAGTTTTTAATGATTATACTTTGCGTTGAGCTATGAGATTCTTTTTTTCTTTATCTCAGGTGGTGGTACAGGTTGAAATGAACGAACACAGGATGTAACTTTACTATATCACTTTTATTTATACTTTTTCGTCGAATATTACATTTGTTATATTATACATTTGTTTTATTATACAGTTCAAAAGTATTGGAAAGCATGAATGCTAATGGCTTCATTGCCAGATGCAAGGCACTAGAAACAACATCATTTGTTATAATTGAATTATCTTTCGTTCCACCTGTATATACTTTCTTGACAGCCTCTTCACTTTATTAGATATTTTAGACCCACATCTACGCACGTTACAAAAACGTGTCTTCACTTTCTGAACTCAAAGATGCTACTAACTAAAAAATTAGCACCTCTTTACATAATGTTTTTGTATTCATGCGCGTATGTGCTCATTTTGCCGCAAAGTACACTTTGAAATTCTCCTACGCTAAATACGAGTAGTTCCTGTAAGTTAGGGAAACGATCTTCATCTATCCTCCCTACACTTTTAACATTAAATATATATAGTTCTTATATTTATACATATTAAATTTAAACATGAAACTTAACATTTATGACATTTTTAAACAACTCTTATTAGCACCAATTGAAAAAATAACAATACATTTTCATTACTCAACTAATCCTTACCAACATAAAAAATAAATTACATTTGCAACAAATATTTACATAAATGCTTTCCTTTCGGGGTCTAACCATATATTCTGTCTCACATGCCCCTTGTTTTGTTTTTCAAGTTGTCACCTATATTCACAATCTTGAAACACAATGCAACACTTCTCCCTATTCCTTTGATACAATCTTTTTACTTTGTACACTACCCTTTTTTCTTTACAGTCTCCTTTGCTGTATGTTTTTGTCTTTTGTTTTGGCATGACACAGCAGGCCTTTATAATTTTAACATATTTAGTTATTACACAACACAATACCAAGAATATTCCTAAGTTTTTACATTTGACATTGACACAAGTATTATTTAAGTGTATCATTATTCATTATGTGCCCTTTGACTTATGTTCTTTGTTATGAGGACAGAGAAACAGGATACAAATCTTGAGCTAATGATTATGGTCATATTTATGGCAATTTTATTCAGTTCTTTGCCTTCTTTGTCTTGCAAGCTTATTATGTGTAGGCAGGTCGTTGATTCAGTTCTTTAACTCTGATGTTACTAATGATACTATTATGACATTGGGTTCTTATTCACTATTGTTTAGTTCGTCGACATTTCTTTAAGCTCATCATTGGCCATATCCATCTTAATCTATGGGCATTGCTTTTCTGACTATGGTTTTTCTCTCTTTACTAATTGTCATCTCTTTGTCTCTTATCTCTATAAGAGAAAACTTCTATATTTATAATTATTCTGCAACTATATTATTTTTCTTCTTAATCCACCCTTGACACCCTTGTGTCAAAAATATTTTCTCTTTGTCACCACAATTGATTCCTTCTTATTTTTGTCCCTGACATCCTTATGTCAAAAACACATTTTCTTTGTCGCTATAATTCATTTCTTTAATGGCAATCAGTGTTCTCACCTATCTTTGTTGGCAATGCTCTTGGTGGTCATAGCCAATGACTATGTTGATTTCCTTTCCTGTTGTATCTTCCAACCTGTATATAATTTTCTATAAGAAACCCATTAAATCTTATTGTTTTTCCTCATTTCTATTGTTCCTGCCTCACATGTTTTTTGGCAATGACTATTTGGTCCTTTCTTTATATGGTTTTAATTTGTTTTTATGGTATCTTCCTACTAACTTGCCATTTGAATTCTGTAGCTCATATGTATGGTTGCCCAGTTGTTTCGTTATGACCAGCAGTCCAGTGTACAGTAGTTCCATTTGCCCAGATCTTTTTTTCAGATGCTTTGGATGCTTTGTGCCTTCTTAGGAGCACCTTTTCTCCAATTTGTGGGAACCATTTTCTGATGTACCTTTTTACTTTATTTCTCCCTTTTTCTGCTTTTTGCTGCAATCTCCTAAATGCCAATTGACATTTTTCCTTTTCTGTTAATTCCCTTTGAGCAGCCATCGTGGTGTCGATGTCAATTGTCAATCGCTTAGGTTTTGTGTAGGTCATCAACTCAATTGGGGCGAACTTTGTCGTAATTTTCCTGGGTGTTGGTTGTGATTGTTGCTTCTGTATTCTATGCAACATCCGCCCTATTTGGCGCATTTTCATCTACTTCCCGCTGTCTTGCGTTGCCAGTGTTCCATTGGTTTCTGCCCCTTTGGTGTGAACCCCTGTTGTATGACGGTTTTTGGCTGTTCAAGTATTCTCGACAGAATTGTATGCGATTCACTTGATGGGCATGATCTCCTGGTCTCCCATGATCATATATATATGTTTGGTGTCTCGATTCACCCCTTGGTATCGTGTCGTGGTACCGCTGCCTCGTGTTCTCCATCCTTTCGCCATGATTGTGTGGTTGTGGGAAATGGTGTGCCCCTCTTCCCCTGTCATGGGTGCTCCTAGTATTTCTATCTTCCCTCTTGCTCTGGTTGTTTGTAGTCGTTCTTCTGTTTAAGATCGGTGAGTTTGGGTGACCGTTTTTATGTCTTTGCTCATTAGGCTGACCATTTTGTGTTTCGAAGGCTGTTAGCAGTTCTATCATGTCAGCAAAATCTACCGGCCTTGCAACAATTAACCCTGTTCTCACTGTGTCTGAGAAATGTCTTGTTATGCTGGTAATTAACTCTGCTTCCGACAGGTTAGGTCTAATAGCTTCCCTTTGTTGGCTACTTTCATAAAATAATCGACTACCGTTAACCCTTTGGCCGGATCACATCTTCCTGTCGCTAACTCTACCCTTGTCTGGTTCTGCTTAGCTGGGCCCCAATACCTTGATAGGAATAGATTCCTGAATGAGCTATACGATTCATGACCAGCTAGTGTTAACCTTAGCCATTCTAATGCTTTGTTTTTCAAGCTTTTCTTGACTATCATCATCCTAAGCTCATTTGGTATCCTTTTCACTTTAAAATACTCTTCCATCTCTTTAACGAATAACTTTGGATTGTCTCCCTTCTCCTCGTCAAATGTAGGTGGTGTTATTTCGTGTAGTATGCTGTTGGAATAGCATGTGTTGTGTGTTGTGTCATTGTTTAATTGTGAACCTCTACCTCTATATGGTGAGTCAACATTTTGTACATTATTCAAATAACTTTCATCTAGAACATCACGTACGTCTAAATCATCATTTTGCCTTTGTAGTACATTCACAACATCATTTACATTAGCCAAACTTTCTTTTCCTTTTCTCATTTCTTCGCAAATTGATTTTAAATCATTCTTCATTTCTAAATGACTTTGTTTTATATCATTCACAGCATCTTGTTGTGATTGTACTACATCAGCCATAGTCTTAATTTTAGGAATGACAATTTGTTCTACAGTTTCACTAATAATTCCTTTCTTCACTACTTCAATTTCTTTCCTTAATTCCTCAGTTATTTCTACTTTCACATTTGTAATTTTACAGTCTACACATGTCTTACACTCAGTTATTTCATCCCTACATCTACCAATTTCTCCCTCTATTACAATCTTGTTTTCTTTCATTTCCATTTCTATTTTTCCCATTCTATCTCCTATGATTTCTATCCTAGCTTCTAAAGCTTCCTTGGTTTCATTTATGTTTTTGTGTACTAATTTTAAATTACTTTCCATTGCTTTCACGTTTTGTTTACATTCCTGCCTTCCTAATTCTATTTTCTCTTCTAAGTCCTGTCTCACTTCCTCCATTTTCTGTTCTATTTTCAGACCTATATCTTTTTTATTCTGTTCTAGTTTCTGACCTAAACTCCGTTCTAATTTCTCAAATATGATCATTAGTAATTCTAAAGTAAGAACAAATTAGAAACTAAAAACTTCACTTATCTTAGTAATGCTGCAAGTTCTTGTTGCAAAACTGACTCAAGTTTCGAGTTTACTCCAACTCATTCTCAAAGCAGCATCACTAAGATAAGTGAAGTTTTTAGTTCCTAATTTGTTCTTACTTTAGAATCTTGTTGCTTCACTGTTAATAGCTTCAATTTCCTTAATTAATGATCATTAGTAATTTTTGGTCTTTTCCTATTACTGCTACTTCTTCCTCACTTTCTGTTTCTATCTGATAACTAGGCTTATATGCCCCTTCCCCTATTCCTGTTCCTACTTCTTTTCCTTTTTGTGACATTTTCGTTTTTTGATTCAGTTCAGTTGGGCTTAAAAGTCCTACGTTTTTTGCAGTAAATTTGAAATAAAAATTTTTGGTCCTCCTTTTCTTTCGTTGGTTTATTTCGTTACATCCGTTTCCTCGATGATTGGTTTTGCGAGGCGTCTCTTGATGTTCGTCGCGTCGATGAATAAGCGTCTCTTTGCACTTCCCATGTTGATTCCAGCTTAATAACATCTCCTGTTGTCTTCAACTTCGATGGATTGTTTAATGGCGTCTTCTTCCGTTTTTGTGCGTAGACTGGCGTCCCTTCATATTTCGCGTAAGTTCATTTTCCGTCGACTTATATGTTGTTGTTAGCTAATGCTGGATTTCTGACAATGAAGTCCTTAATCCTCTTGCTCTCCAATATTTTTCACTGATGGATGGGGCACTAGAAGTGGCCGGGCATATTTGAAGGTGGTCTTGATCCATTTCCTCTTGCAGATCACATAGAGGACAGAGTGGTGAAGAATATATCCCAATTCTGTTTAAATGTTTTGCCAGACAATCATGTCCTGTAATCAACCTGAAGGTAGCAACTGCTGTTTTTCAAGGATACTCAGGAATTACTGTTTGAATGTTTGGTAGTTCCCATTTGGTAGTTGTGGATGTATGTGATCTGGTCCAGGAGACTTTTTGTTTTTTAGATTATTTATTGCAATGTTCAGTTCTTGCATATTAAAATTTTGCAAAAAGATATTGCACTGAGTGTTAAGATCACATTCTCTTTCTTGTTTCAAGTCTTTCTTAAATTCTTTACGTTCCTTTTTATTATTTTTTGTTACTTTATGTGAATTAGCATAATATCTATTGAATGTTTCCGCTATGACTGCATCATTTACTAATATTTTATTGTTATGTATGATAGGTGTGCTGTTGTTTTCTTTCCTATCCTTGACATTTTTTATGAACTTATGAGCTTTGTTACCATCTGTTCTATAATCCATTTTTTCTAAGGAATTATTAAAGTGATTCCTTTTAGCAGTATTGATTTCTTTTTTTAGTGAGGCACATTTCTTCCGCCATATTTGTGTATCTGATATGTTTTTTGTTTGTTCAGCTGTATTTCTAGCGATATCCCTTTGCTTTTTCAGTTCTTCTAACTGGGGGTTCCAAAAGGGTTTGAAATTTTTAATTCTTCCACGAGGAATATGTTTTTTTGCGGTTTCTAGGATGACTTTACAGAATTCTTTGTTTATATGATCTGGTTGGTCATGCAGCTGTGAGTTTGTTTGTTCTTTAAATTTATGTTCTAATTCAGTTTTATATTTGTTCCAATCTGCTTTTTTGAAGTTCCAATACAGATTCGTAAGACCTTGATTGTTATTTGTATTCTCTAGTTTTATATCAGCAATTACTGCTCTGTGACCAGAACTTGTATCTTCTATAACTTGTTTTTTAATTTTTGACACACTATTATGTGACTATGGAAACTGCCACATGATTGGTTCTGTTGGCGTTCTGGGGCTTCGGTTTTGTATATTCTAGCACCGGCACCCAGGCTGTGTGTATACGCAGTGACCAACCGTGAAATAGAATGGGAGGTCCAGACATGGGTACAAACCTGGGTGGCGCGGAAGCAAGAGCAACAACTACCCACCATAACACCGCAGGAAGTTTTCAAGCTCATTATGAAATTGCCTAATGGGAAAGCTGCTGGCCCAGACAAAGTGACTAATGAGGAACTTAAGCATCTCCCGAGAAAAGCTCTGGTGCAACTAACAAAGATATTTAACGCCTGTTTGCAGCAAGGCTATTTCCCCTCTATTTGGAAACGAGCCAAGGTTATCATGCTCCCAAAGCAAAGGAAAAGCACTAGACAACTGCAAAACTACCGCCCCATTGGTCTTTTGTCTACTATTGGTAAATTGCTTGAAAAATGTATCCTTTCTCGACTACAAAAACAAGTCTCGGCAACACATGAACTCTCAAATTCACAGTTTGGCTTTAGAAAAGGACATTCCACTGAACTACAACTCCTCAGACTAACTGATGACGTAACAGAGCAATTTAACAATGGGGCTTCAACGTTGGCGCTATTTCTGGACGTAGAAGCTGCATTTGACCGGTGCTGGCACAATGGCCTCATTTACAAACTGCACCACAATTTCCCGGCTCTTCAAAATTATCTATACTTGCTGCACAATTTTCTAGAAAAACGGCAGTTTTACGTCCAAGTGGGCCGCTCCTCCTCTCGAGAACGAGTGATGCAGGCTGACGTCCCACAAGGGGCAATAATGTCCCCCTTTCTGTACATATTATTCACTAACGACTACCCAGTGGATGCCAGATGCAAGGTCACCATGTATGCTGACGATACTGCAATATACAACCACCATAGAAATCCACGTTTCGGTCTTGCAGAAATGCAACATTATGTGAACAACTTCCTCTCATGGCAACATGACTGGAAAATCAAAATTAATCCCGACAAATGCTAGCTGATTCACTTCTCTAAGCGGCATCACACTTTGGCAATGGACCTAACGGTCGGTGGTCAAATATTGCACTGCCGTCAGCAGGTTAAATACTTAGGTGTCACCTTGGACCGCACAATGTGTTGGTGCACCCACATAAAAAATAGCGCCAATAAAGGCAGACAGCGGCTAAAGTTGTGCGCCCCCATCTTCCGTAGTAAACAGTTGCGATTGAAGTCAAAACTAATACTATATAGGTCATTTATTCTCTCGGTGGTCCTGTATGCATGTGTGGCCTGGGCTAATGCCTCCAAAACTGCCCTGAAACAACTCCAAACCCTCCAAAACCTGTCCCTCAGAAAAATCCTCTCGGCTCCACTTTTCACCACTAACCAAACTCTTCACCTCGAAACCCAGATCCCGTTCATCCCAGAGGCAATAGACAAAAGAGCAATGGCGGCATGGACGCACATTAGAAATCATGAAAATGACGTAATCCCCAACATTGGTAAAGGCAAGCCGAAGCACCGCAAACATACTAGAATAAAAATGTTCTAGGTGCAGCTCAGCTCGCCGACTAATGCGCGTCCACGCAACCTCGTCCCTAGGCCACATACATGTTCCGTTAGAGGTCCTCGCCTCGGAAAACATTCAGGAGCTGCCACTGCAGACAGTGTACATAGTGTCAAAAGTGTAAATAGTGCTGAGCGCGAGCTGGGACGCATATTTCTGGTGTGCCCAGTGAAGATGAATGTGTGTGTATGTGTGTGTGTGCGTGGGTGAATGTGCGCGTGTATGTGTCTGTGAATAATGTAAATATGTACATATGTATATATAAAACAAGGACAGAACAGAACTCAAAAAGACAAAAGTAAAACTGTTCTCGGTAACCTAATGATGGTCACCGTATGGGTTTTTGTACATACCACAAAAAAGATGTAAATATGAACAAAGCCAACTGTATATATATATCTCAATTATAGCCTGTAAGCTGGGCCCAATGTACCAGCACCAGGCCAATACTTTGTAATAAAAATAACTTGTAACTTGTGTGTATGCGTGCTGTTTCTTCTTTTCTATTGAAGTTATTCTTATGTATTAAGGTATTCTTATGTATAACTCAATTGCTTCTTGGTACAGCTATGCGTTATAATATGCTGTATTGCCCAAAACTTCAGTATCGTCGAACTTGATGTCATGGCCCATTAAAAGCGCATGCTCGGCTAAGGCCGATTTCTCCATGTGTCCTTGCCGGCGCATGCTCGGCTACTGCCGATTTCTCCATGTGTCCTTGCCGGCCGTTGCTTTTGGTTCCTTTAAGCAGGTTTTTATGCTGCATTAAGCAGTAACAACATAAACTTGGCTACAGCTACATGGTATTTGATAAATCCCCTGTGTCAGCAACGGGTCCCGCCTGTCCTTTGCCGATCTCAGATGTTGTTTTAGTTTCTTACTGGGTTTAAGGATTGTTTTTTTACTGGCTGTTGTTTTCCTGTCATCTCGGTGTAAGCTTTCGTTGTCCTTGGATGAGAAGCTCGAGTTATTCATTTCATCTCGTATCCGTTGGCCTGTAGTGCCTGGTGCAGATACGCTTTGCACGTTCTGTTAACGTCTTTATTATACCTCTCTTCTGCCGGGGATGGTGATTGGAACATTTGTGTAGATAGCGGTCTGTGTGGGTTGGTTTCCTGTGGACTGTGTGCCCTGGTGTCAAATCGGGTTTTCTGGATACGAGGACATCTAAAAAGGGAATGCTTTGGTCTTTTTCTTCATCCATATGAACTGTATGTTAAAACAGCCCTCTACTTGTCAACCAGCTATGGGTTATTCTCTGAAGATGACCACGCAGTTTTGGGCAAAACATCAGAAAATTTATTGACTGGACCACGGCCTACAAGCCCAAAATCTACCATCTATTGAATACCTGTGAAATATTGAGCTTATTCTAATGGGAAAACGTCACCGATATCTGAATCACTTGCATCACTGTTTTTGCTGCTGCTACTCACTTGATAGACAATGTTGCCACCATCATCATCATCATCATCCGAAGAGCTGCTGGAACTCCCCACGGAAATGACGAGCTGTTCTATCTCTTCTTCCAAAACTCCTTTATTTTGCCACACTGCGCTTATTATGCCCTTTGTATGGATAACTGGCTTTTCCAGTTTTCAGCTTTTACTGTTATTAGTGCCTCTTCTGTCAGCTTTATTATCAGTGACAGTGAAATCTTTGTTGTTTTGCCCAACATGGTCATTTACTTCGGCCCAAATTAACTCAGTTGGGTTAAAATGGCAATGATAAAGGGGAAACCTAACTATTTTATGACCATGTTCTGCAGCAATGCCATCGACTACATAACTTGGAAACAGCAGTTTTTCGCTTTCGCATGTTCCAGTAGCTCTATTTTTCCCAATTCCTATTTCACTGGCACATTATGGCATGCAAACCACTGATTAATTTCGTTTTTTCTTGTTCCCATTGTTGGTGCTCTGTCAGAAATTACGGAATGGTATTTCCATGTTCTTTGAACTGTTTGAGGAAAGTGTTATGATTCATCTCCTCATGGTGATAGACTGTATTTTTAGATTTAAAAAGAAGACAACAGTTGGGAACGAACCTTGACACAGTATCAACATGGAGAAGTACTACTTTGCCTCCTTTACCTAACGGAACATTCATTGTTCTTTCCAGCATATCCTCTGTCCAGCCTTTGCTGACAGAATGATTGGCATTAACCCACGTCTCACCAAGCCAAACAGTGTGTTGGAAATCATGCGTAAGAATTTCCCGAACCTACAGTGCCAAGCACAGTTGTCAGGTTTCTCCATCAGCAATTTTTTGCCATTTACTTTTTTATATCTAAAACCCAACTTCTTCACTATTCTATGTAGAGAAGACTTGCTACCTTCAAATAGTTTGGCCTCTTTTAAAGACACGTGTAATTTAACGATAGTAGGATGCTCCCTTCTATAATAGGAATAGATGTGTGTGTGTATAGCATCCTGCTGGAAAGGATCTAAGTTGGTGACATGATTGCATCCTTCTCTTTTCTTTCCCAATTTTAACTGTAGTGTTCTTACCAATTCCTACACCACACTAGATCCTATCAGGTACCCTAGAGACTGGAATAAGTGGCCCCCCGTTCAATTTTTCCTCCTCAAAATATTCTCTTACAGAATATATTATTTCCCACGCTTGTCCTTTAATTGGGATACCTTTACCAAATACACTTTTAATCGGTTTGCAAGTACACTTAATTTTTCATTTAGGAGCACTATCTTTGTTACTTTTTCAACATTGTTAGATACTCATTAGAAGTATTAGCACAATTGCAAAAGCTCACAACACACACTCACACACATATAAACCAAAGCAAATAACCAAGTATATAGAATGATGCAAACGAACTTCTCAGTACACAGGTAATCTCTAACTGATGCAAGCATTGCAAGGTTGGGTTACAGGGAGGCATTATTTGTTTATATGCAGTAATAGCAGAACATAACACAAGTATCTTCCTTTCCTAGAAGTTTGAAAACAGTGTTGTAATTAATTTAATTTAAAAGGTGAGTCAATTAATAACACTGAACAACACTTACAACATAATTTTCCGGAACGTGTTTCGAAGGTTAACTTTCCTCCATTATCAACCGGACAATTATTTGGTCGGTCCTTCTTTTCGTTGCTATGACAACTGCTAGGATGCATCCATCCCCTCCCATTCATTTATGCTTTTCCACCACTTGCTTAACATCTCAATTCCCTTCTTAATTGGCGCCGAGTATACACCTCTCCCTTCCCCCAAAAATAATTGAAAATTAATTTAATATTATGTACTTAGTATCAGACGTATCTTTATTGACACTTATCATCATCATCATCATCATCATCATCATCATCATCAATCATCATCATTTTATATCACCATTACATGTTCATCTTAATTTCTTGTAGTCCCTTACACATTTCCTGTGTAGAGTAACTTTGGGGGTCACATAATCTATATAATAGAAATGAATTCTTAACTTCAAAACAGTTGGTCCAATTTGGCTAATTCTTTTTCTCAAATATTTGTTTAAGTGCGAGGAAGGTTCCTATGAAGAGAAAAATTGGAAAAATTGTGCAGAAAAATGGAAAAACCACAGTTTTGTTTTTCCCATTCAAACCGAGAAAAATGGTTGTGTGTATACAGGGTGGAAGTGAAAGGATCTGCGGACTTAAACAGCAAATTTCTCATGTTGTGAATAACAAGAAAGTCTAATACCAAAATGTTGAAAAGTTTATAGTTTTCTAGAAAAAAATATTTTTATCAAAAAATTTATGATCACCTGGCTGAAGTATTATTGACTGAAGGTTCTTGATTTATGGCTATATTCATAGAAAATTGAATAAACAAGTTTTTCCTTTAGCGTATTTCAATAGATTCAAGAGTTTTTGTGTAAATTAAATTTAAAAGAACCCACAATTTGTTGCCTTTTTGTTGTAATAAATTGTGGGTTTTTTAAATTTAATTTACACAAACTATTAACTTTTCAACATTCACACGGTTTTCTCTACTCACTCTTCTTTTGTGAAACATGTTCACATTCCTATCTCTTTTCGCGCTTTAACATATAATTCATACAATTTTCTATGATGTACACTACTGCTCATTAATTTCAATACGCCCTGGTATTTCAGATTTAAACACAAATCAAACTTTATTTTTCAAAAAATATAATTATATTAACTTACACATATATAATACAATCAACAATCATTATATTTTACTTTCATCAAAGTATCCTCCTTTGGATTTAATGACTGCCTCACAAACTCGAGGCATGCTGTCAATCAGTTTTTGTAGGTATTTTGAATCTATGTTTCCACACATCCTTAACAATATTCCAGAGATGTTCCTTGTTGGATATGTTAACTTCCCTGATATGTCTGTCCACTTCATCCCAGACCATTTCAATGGGATTACAATCAGCACTTTGGGACAGCCATACCATACCTTTCAGTACTTTCTGTCTTTCCTTTGATGTAATGTAGTTCACTCAGAATGAATCTATATGTTTCCACACATCCTTAACAATATTCCAGAGATGTTCCTTGTTGGATATGTTAACTTCCCTGATATGTCTGTCCACTTCATCCCAGACCATTTCAATGGGATTACAATCAGCGCTTTGGGACAGCCATACCATACCTTTCAGTACTTTCTGTCTTTCCTTTGATGTAATGTAGTTCATTCAGAATGCTCACCGATATTTTGGATCATTATCCTGTTGTAAGGGGAACCCTTTCCCTATTAAGTGCAATCCACTTGGTATTGTATGATACTGAAGTATGCGATGGTAGTGCTTCTGATCCATACATCCTTCTATTTTCACAATGTCTCCAACTCTATCTCCAGCAAAACATCCCCAAACCATAATAGAACCTCCAACGTGTTTAACTGTACATAGAACAGACTGCTGGACTATCATTTCATCTACATATTGGCGAACAGATATTCTCCTTCTGGTTCCAAAAATCTCGAACTTTGATTCATCAGTGAACAAACCTTCATCCACTCTTCAGATGTCTAGCCCATTCAAGTCTCTTCTTTTCACTTATGGGCCTTAGAAGTGGTTTTCTTGCTGTGACACATCCTTTTAAGCCGGTTTCAATCAGTCTCCTTTTTAGTGTTGCAACACATATTTTTGTCTTGTTCATTTCTACCAATTCTGCACATATTTGGGGCCCTGTTTTGAATCTATTTCTCTTACTGGTAATTCTGATAAATTTATCATCACTTTTAATTGTTTTACGGGGTTGTTCTGGTCATGGTATGTCCTTACTGCTACCTGTTGTCTTCTGGCAATGAAGGGTGTATTGCACTCCCTCTATAGACACACAACACTATTTTGCAATTTGGCAAATTGATAAACCTGGTTGTCTAAGCACTACAATTGCAGCATGTTTTTCTATGGATATCTCCACTCATGGAGCAATGCTAGCGATGTGCACACTTCAATTGTCACTAAGGAAGTGCAAAGCAGGAACCAAATGTTATGTGTCTTAACAGTGCTTGAAGTTCACTGTGGACATTAGAACACTACAGGGAACAACACAGGTGCACCAAATACAGCTTCAGTCGTAAAATAGGTAAAGAAACATAGATAAGTAAATAATGTTTATGTACACAACATTTTTGGATAATATTGCATCTAGATGTACACAAACACAAAATCTTGACATGTTTACAACTGTTGTACTATTCCTTCGCTTACCCAACCGTAACCATGGTATTAGACCTTATCTGCAGAGAACTAGATGTCAATTATTGGGTGTATTGAAATTAATAGGCAGTAGTGTAATAGAAATGCAATGTATTACATGTACACAATTTTATCTATACTTTTCTTTTACGTAACACATTCACATCTTCTTCTCTACTCGCTCTTAAACAGACAATTTATGCAACCTATATGTATGAAGTTGATAAATTCCAACACGGTTGACCGATCACAATGAAAATTGACATATCTAAGCATTATTTATTTATGCCAACAAACTTACTGTTGGTGTTTCTAAACATACAAGCCGTGTGTGGGCAAAGTTTGAGAGGTAGAACTGGAACTTAAAAATTCAATGCCACAACTGGGATTTGAACCACAGACCTTCCGCTTACCGGGCAGCTGCTCTAACCACTGAGCTATTTTGACAAACTGCCAGAATGGCATTAAATTCTCAAACCAGTTCGTATTTCTCCTGGTAAACCACAAAGGCAGTCTCACATCAAAGACAAATTACCCCAATGGTGACTTACTATTGTAAGTACTTTATATCCCAGGATTAAATAACCTTCAGATGGTAATTATTATTTATTTATGCCAACAAACTTACACACGGCTTGTGTGTTTAAAAACACCAACAGTAAGTTTGTTGGCATCAATAAATAATAATTACCATCTGAAGGTTATTTAATCCTGGGATATAAAGTATTTACAATAGCAAGTCACCATTGGGGTAATTTGTCTTTGATGTGAGACTGCCTTTGTGGTTTACCAGGAGAAATACGAACTGGTTTGAGAATTTAATGCCATTCTGGCAGTTTGTCACAATAGCTCAGTGGTTAGAGCAGCCGCCCGGTAAGCGGAAGGTCTGTGGTTCAAATCCCAGTTGTGGCATTGAATTTTTAAGTTCCAGTTCTACCTCTCAAATATCTAAGCATTTTTCATGGAGAAGGTTTTTATGCTATACATTCGCATAGTTTTCTCTACTTGCTTTTGTTATGCATAACACATTCGCAAATGCTTCTCTATTTGCCCTTCAATATACAATTAATACACCATTCTATGATTGAAACAGAAATGCAACGTTTTACAATCATGTGGTTTTCTCTACTCAATTTTCTTTTATGAAACACATCACATTTCTTTCTCTTCTCGCCTTTCAGTATAGAATTCATGGAATTTTCTATGGTTAAATAGAAATGCAACATATTACATTCATATAGGTTTCTCTTCTGAGTTTTCTTTCACATAACACATTGACATATTTTTCTCTACTCGCTCTTCAACATACAGTTAAATGGATGGTGGTATATATGAAGTTGATGAACTTAACACGGTTGACAGATCACAATTAAAATTGGCATATTTAAGTGTTTCTTCATGGAGACTTGTATGTGATCCATTTTACTTTGCAATGCATTACATTCACATAGTTTTCTCTGATAGCTTTTCTGCTACGTAACACATTCGCATATCCTTCTCTACTCGCCCTTCAACATAAGACTCATTCACTTTACTGTGATTGAAATAGAAATGCAACGTATTACATTCATATGGGTTTCTCTTCTCACATTTATTTTACGTGACATATTCACATATTTTCTTTACTCTTCAACATACAATTAAATGGATGTTGGTATGTATTAAGTTGATAAACTCATCACGGTTGACAGATCACATTGGCACATTTAAGTGTTTTTTCATGGAGGCTTTTAGGTGATCCATTTTACTTTGCAACGTATTACATTCACATGGTTTTCTCTGATAATTTTTCAGGTATGTAACACATTCACATATCCTTCTCTTCTTGCACTTCCACATAATACTCATCTATTCTATGATTAAAATAGAAGTGCAACGTATTACATTCACAGTTTTCTCTACTCGTTTGTTTTACTAAACACAATAACATTTCTTTCTCTACTTGCCATTCAACATATAATTCATACAATTATCTACGACTAAAATAGAAATGCACCATATTACATTCACATGGTTTTCTCTGCACACTTTTCTTTTATGGAACTTAATCACATATCTTTCTCAATTAGTGCAATTTTCTAAATGTTTGAAACTGATATGCAGTCCGAGGAAGGTTCTTATGAAGAGAACATTTGGAAAAATTGCACAGAAAAACATAAAACTGGCATTTATCTTTTTCCCATTCAAATTGTTCTTAGCTGTCAATTCCGGGGTAGTGTTGTGATATATATTAATCGAAGATGGATTTAAGCAATGAATTAAGTGAATTGCTCTTAGACACACTAAAATCGGCTTTGATTCCTTTACTTACTGTTTCATTTTATCCCCATAAAACAAAAGAGAACCAAATCACAATAAGAAGAAAAGAGAAGTTCAAATTTAGTTAGTAATTATTATTTATTTATGCCAACAAGCTTACTGCTGGTGTTTTTAAACACACAAGCCGTATGCGGGCAATGTTTTAAGAGGTTAAATCAGGACTGAAAAATTCAATGCCATAGCCAGGATTTGAACCAAGGATTTTCCGCTTATCGAGCGGCTACTTTAACCACTAAGCTACCATGGCCAACTTGCCAGTACGACATTAAATTCCCCAGTTGATTTGCAGTTTTCCTAGTTTGAGCACAAGGGAATCTCACATCAGAGATAAATACCCCAAGGGCGACTTACAATTGTAAGTACTTTATGTCCCAGGTTTAAGTAACCTTTAGATGGTAATTATTATTTATTTATGCCAACAAGCTTACTGCTGGTGTTTTTAAACACACAAGCCGTATGTGGATAATGTTTTAAGAGGTTGAATCAAGACTGAAAAATTCAATGCCATAGCCGGGATTTGAACCACAGATCTTCCGCTTATCAAGCGGCTGCTTTATTCACTAATCTACCATGGCCAACTTGCCAGTACGGAAGATCCGTGGTTCAAATCCCGGCTATGGCATTGAATTTTTGAGTCCTGATTCAACTTCTTAGTAATTTTATAATTTATGATCGTAACCTTTAAGTTAATATAAACTACTTTAATCCATCTGGAATTTTCACACTTTCTTTTTCTATGATATGAAGTTTGACTGTTTGAAAGCTCTCAATTAGTGCGTGTTATTTTCTTGGTTGTTTTTAAATCTACACTTCTCAATCAGCAAAGTTCCTGTATTTGTCTCTGGTTGATTGGTTATTTTATGTGGTTATACTCAGTTCAAGATTCATGCCGCCTATAAGACTCGGGTGGAGCAATTTGGGTCGAAGAACTCAAAATGCTATAAAGCAAGGGAAGACAGGTAACGCTGCTGTGACGTCAGCTCACTCAGCTCACATGCTCCCACCGAAGGCCAGTTGAACGTGTGACGTCACAGCGGGCAAGAGGAAATGGCATACGGGACATCGTAATTTTAATGCTGACTGTTTCAATTACGGAATAGTCACAGATTATAAATAATTACATTTCGGCTTTATGCCATATATATACATTCTAATTTATGTGAACAGTCATGTTATAACGCCAATAGAACATAAATTATAACTGTTTTGTCTGAGCTAGAGGAGAGCTATACAGAACAATTAGGTGGACATTTTCCGACATTGCCGTTTCGCTTTTCTTTAACTAGTTTATCAATGTTATGGCGTAATGTACGGCACATTTGTAACCGAAGACTGCATGTTAGATTGTGATCTGACAATATGCTTTGGAATTTTCACTTAGAAAGGTTCATAACAGAAAAGAATTGTTCGCACACATACGTAGAACCAAACATACATAATACCCATGCAACAAGGACATATAACCTCAGAAATCTGGTTTGAGAACATTCTTATAACAATCAGCCAAGTCTTCCTTGTGTTTATATTTGTCCTTCAGCAAATCGTTGCACTGTAAATTTATCAATTCAATTTGCTACCTGCTAGAAACATTGTTAACATCCAATGAATAGGGGTTGCAAAGACCTGTAAAGTAGTTGACAATGTTTCTACATCTTGAAGGCTGGTCTCAAACTAGTGTAAAACACGGGGAACTGAACACAAACACAAAACCACTACACACCACACAACACAACATCAACAAAAAACACAAAATAAAAAGAAAATTTGCACTAACGCCGTTAAGATCCCTCAAACAACAAATAAACACCCTCAGACTAGGCTGAAGAGGGTTCTCCCTAAACAGCTCGGCAAGTTGTAAACATGCTCAATAACATTTTTCATATTCATTCAGTTTCCTGCAAGTAGCGTCGCTGATCTAGGCAGCATAGCAATACACCACTCTCGCCTGACGTCACACGAACGTACAAGCTGGCTCTTCGTTTAAATATGTCACACGGTCCGAAGTTGTCTTCCCCTGCTATAAAGCAAGCTAATTTTCGGTCTAATCAGACTGCACAGCAACATGAAGAGTGCAATGAAATTGAAAGGACTAGGATATCACAAACACATGATTCAGCTAATAATCTTGCAGGTTTGAAACGAGCTGCTTAGAGTTACAATGTTTCAGTTGACTACAGTTGTTATTGGATCTATGAACACAGAAAAATAGAGAAAGAAATGTGATTGTGTTTCGCAAAAAAAAAAGTGAGTAGAGAAAACTGTGTGAATGTAATATGTTGCATTTCTACTACAATCATAGAAAATTGTATGAATTGTATGTTGAAGGGGGAGTAATACATGGAAGGATATGTGAATGTCTCACGAAAAAAATATTAAGTAGAGAAAAACAAGTGAATGTTATATTGTATAGTAAAATGGATAGCATAAGAATCTTCACTATGAAAAAATACCTATACTTGCCGAATTTCACAGTGATCATGTTTAGGACATTGGCAGTTATATATGTACATACAGACAACCGTTTTTCTCGGTTTGAATGGGAAAAACAAAATGTGGTTTTTCCATTTTTCTGCGCAATATTTTCCATTTTTCTCTTCATAAGAACCTTCCTCGCACTTAAACGAATATTTGAAAAAAAGAATTAGCTAAATTGGTCCAGCCATTTTGAAGTTTTGCGGTTACAGAGATTTACAAATTCATTTTTATTATATAGAAAGAAGATAATATTACTAAAGTATTGCAGGGTGCGAAATAGATAACAGAATTTTGTGAGTAGTTGTTTCTAATTATGACATTAAAAATATATAGAAAGGTATATTAACATTATGTAAATGCTTTGTTGATATCACGGTAATTATTTGATGGTCAATAAACAAAGGGACCACTCTGAAATAGGTTTTTATTCAATTTTTTGTTTAAATTACATATTTGTTACTGTATATAATCTGTTCTGGTGACCATTACTGAAAACTAAAAATGTCATCACTGTATGTACACTTTATAAGTGACGTCATCACCAGAACTTGACCAAAGAATATAAGTTTGTGGGACTGCCACAGTGCAATGACTTTTGACAGAACGATGTCTGTCGGGTCAGCTAGTAAATGATATAAAATTTTTGAGCACCAACATGTAAATAGATACTCTCTATCACTTGCTATATCCCACCTCCCTAATCAACGATTGTCAACGAGCATAATGCATTTCTATCTGTCTAATGTTCCTTCTAAACCACTATATTATGTGTAAGTCACGCAAGAATATCCTTTCTTTTGAGTATACTACTGAGTAACAGTTCTGCTTTAGGAGCTTGTTCCATAAAGTATTTATTAAATCCGTTGCATCCTCCATTATACTATCATTTCATTTCTAATGTACTTTGTACTAACATAAAACATTACCACTTGAAGAATTTTCTTTAGTAGCATATATTTTATATCACAGGAAACATTTTTTAATTTACTTTTTTTTTTTTTCTCAAACAAGTGATGCTTTGTGCAAATGTGAGTAGTCCAAAGTGCTTTATTTTGCACACTTACGCATGTCAGGTTACAAAACACAAGTTCTTCTAGCCACTTTGTTGATGTTCTCTGGAGAAAAGGACATCTTTGTGCTTATAATTGTTTGAAATACTGTTTTACAAAAGTGTATACCATTTCAGCGTGATGAAACAACAACTGGTTCTAAACTGATGGATTCTCTAGTAAGAGAGAGGGCATCTTTATCAGGTCCCACTACTCCACTTCATGTCCTGCAGCCAGACAGCATACAGTCTGTAAGTAAAATATCCTTTTATTTTTATTTACTCAGTGTATGATTTTGGGTTAACTAGTTGTAAAGTGTTTGCAAAAATGGCACATATACAACCTGAAATTATTAAATATAAGGCTACTATGCAACAAGAAGTCATTCAAGGCTGAACGTATGAGCCTGAACAACTCCGCTAAATATTCAAATTTAAAAGCAAAATTTAAATAATAGGCAAGTGTTAAGTCACACGAATGTATACTTGCAAGTAAACTTGAATCTATTCTAAAAGGATTTCACGTTGTTTTTAGGTACCTAATTTCTGATGTGCCCTTTTAAGCATATTACATGTCGCTTAGAGAAATTTTCCATGCTACAAAATACAGGGCATTGACATTGTCTGACTTTTAAAGCTGGTTCACAACCACCCGGTAACGACAACATGAACATTTTGGTTCACAGCAGCCTGCCAACGGCAACAGGAATAGTTAATGGATATTGGGTATTGGGCTGTCGTACACATCATAGCCACCTGAAGAATTTCTACCTTGAAGGAAGAACAAGTAGGATCTAACGCATCTAATATGCTGTGTCTGTTAACAGAAACACCAAAGCTGAATGAGGGCCAAGTCTTGATTGTCGTTCCTGGAGCTCAGGAAGGTTCTTGGTTTTAAACATTCCTTGAGATTCAAGTCTCTTGTTATGGTTATGGTTCCCATTGTCATTGGTTGTGAACCAGCCTTTAGAGCCATTTGTTGGTTTGACATCCTAATTTGATTATGTTCCAAGCCAGAATGCAATGCAAAAATTCCTTCTTCAGATACTGTACTCACCCTGTATGCTAGAAATCACTACTGCTAAATGTTTCTCGTTATTGGACTTTTAAAGCAATATAAATCAACTTTGCAAAGGAGATTTGAATGTTTCTCACCGTTGATAGTTTAAGGAGCAGGCTGGTGTAAAAGTATATTAACTTGGAAATAAAGGCAT
The DNA here is from genome assembly GCA_030765045.1 of Tenodera sinensis. NCBI lineage: Eukaryota > Metazoa > Arthropoda > Insecta > Mantodea > Mantidae > Tenodera > Tenodera sinensis. Next base: position 105,368,391 of record CM060965.1, on the reverse strand, counting down.
CAAACAATAGTGTTTCCTGTATAATATATGCAATTCAGCATCAAACAGTATTAGGTTCTAAGTTAAAGGGCCAATTTTTTTCAAGTCAACTTTTTTCAAGTTGACATCCATGCATACGTGAATACAATTTTGGCCTCCTTTTTTTTTAGAGAATTGACAGACAAGGAGCATGTTTTTGTCTTTTTTCAACAAGACTCTGCAACAGCTCATATGGCCAATCTTTCAGTGAGAACAATTGACAATTGAAAGTGTGAATATTAAAAATAGAAGCACTAATAACAGTGAAGTATTCTTGATGTTTGAGGTTACTTTGAGTCACTTTTTTACACTCACCTTCACTTAAATTGTTTTAAAAACTGGAAATGTTTTCAAGACCATTCGGTCCCATCATAAGCCATTGGGTGACTGATGCTATCCTCAGAGAGAGGGAACAAGAGGATAGCGTCAGTCACCCAATGGCTGATGATGGGACTGAACAGTCTTGAAAATGTTTCCAGTTTTTAAAACAATTTAAGTGAAATTGAGTGTAAAAAAGTGACTCAAAATGACCTCAAACAATTAAAAGTGTGTTTCGGGATAGAATTATTAGTAGAGATTTATTGTCTCCCCAACCTAACCCTCTGTGATTTGTATCTCTGGGGTAACTTAAAGCACAAAGTGTACAAGACAAACGCACATACCCTGGAAGAATTAAAACAAAATATCCACCAGCATTTCTCAACATGAACTATGCCAAGTAATGGATAGTTTCCTAAAGAAGTGCCAAAAATGTATGGACAATTTACGGTGACCAGTTTCAGCATCTCCTTTCATCAAGTTGGTAAGTAAAGCCCTTAAAAGTAGTTTTAAAAATGTTGAATGGTATCATCCACACCTTTCTACGATAGTGGTAGATGGCAATGAGTGCCAAGAAAGGGGGCACGCAAAACACCACACAGCCTGTTTGGTCTCCCAGTATTTCCAAGGTTATAAAATGCATATGGGCAGTCTGGGTTAGGTATACAGTGCTAACAACTGCATCCCTATTGTAGAATACTAGGGTTTCCTGTGAAAATGAGACATAGTATGGTATATTCTACTTTCGATTGTTTAAAATACTCAAGTTTTAATTACACCTACTTATGAGAGATAGAATTGGAACTTAAAAATTCAATGCCACAACTGGGATTTAAACCACAGACCTTCCGCTTACCGGGCGGCTGCTCTAACCACTGGGCTATTGTAACAAACTGCCAGAATGGCATTAAATTCTCAAACCAGTTCGTATTTCTCCTGGTAAACCACAAAGGCAGTCTCACATCAGAGACAAATTACCCCAATGGTGACTTACTATTGTAAGTACTTTATACCCCAGGATTAAATAACCTTCAGATGGTAATTATTATTTATTTATGCCAACAAACTTACTGTTGGTGTTTTTAAACACACAAGCCATGTGTGGGCAAAGTTTGAGAGGTAGAACTGGAACTTAAAAATTCAATGCCACAACTGGGATTTGAACCACAGACCACGAACTGGTTTGAGAATTTAATGCCATTCTGGCAGTTTGTCACAATAGCTCAGTGGTTAGAGCAGCCGCCCAGTAAGCGGAAGGTCTGTGGTTCAAATCCCAGTTGTGGCATTGAATTTTTAAGTTCCAGTTCTACCTCTCAAACTTTGCCCATACACGGCTTGTGTGTTTAAAAACGCCAACAGTAAGTTTGTTGGCATAAATAAATAATAATTACACCTACTTATGTTATAATAGTACAGAAAGTAGCCTTGCAACAACAGGCTGACGGGGAAATCTCTAACCTGCTGCTAGCTTTCACCAATGTATAACTAGCAACACTGGTGGTGTTATGGAGACAGTTTACAAATCAAAATATAGGATTGGGTAGAAGCCATGTGGTTAACTAACACCCCAAGTATCAGCTAATTCTGACTGGCTGAACTTTAACAAATGAGAACACCAGTTACTGCTAATCACGCTTTGTCTTCTGAGGGTTAGTGCAGTGCTAACGTTGCACTTGAGTCACTGTTGCACGCACTCGGAACCAACACAATTGATATGTTGAAACAAGTCACAGTGTAAGTTTCACTACCGGATCACAACTCACGTAATCTGCTCTCGCCTCTGTTCACTGTTATTGTCCTTTGAAGATTTCCTAACCTTTAACTTAGGATAAACCCACTATGGTCACGAGTCACCTCCTTTGTAAAGTACCGGACACAAGACAGAATCTTGAAAACGAGGCTAGGAACTCTCTAGAGTTACAATACTGCACGGAATGGCCATTGTCTTGCTCAGCTCAGCTATTGTGCATTCAGAGAACCAGTCATTAGCATAGGTGTATGGCATGGTTGGATCAGTAGGGCCAGTTCCTTCTGGCAGGCCTTCACAGCCGCCATGATGTTGCCCTCCCCTGTTCTGTCCAAAGCATACAGTGACCCTCGAGGGGATGACTTTGACATGTCCCATACCCTGCCTGTTCTTACTCATTTCCCACCAGATCGCTGAGTTGGCTGTTAATAGTCCTTCACTATGTTTCCTGGTTGGCCACATCTCCAACTTTGCAGACATCCTGAGTTGACTCCACCTCTGCTGTGTGGAATACTCCTGATCTTCAAGACAACAGCAAGAGTTCCCTGGCTGCTAGCCAGTCCCTCCTTAGATCTGCGCTATCTCATCCACCCACTGCCACTGCCTGCTCTTGGCATGGACAGCCCTTTGCTAAGTGTCCTGGCTGATCACACCTCTGAGAGGTCCTTGGCACCCTTGGCACTGATCCTCTGTCCTTGACATACCAAAAAGCTCCAGGCCCTCAGGTGGGGACAGTTGTAACCTTGGTTGCCCCCATCCTTAGCTCAGCGTCATTTCTGCATGGATAGTTTTTTTCTCGCCAAGCATCAGGCGCCATCATATACTGATGTCATACACTCCATCAATCAAGGAGTAGGCAGCTCCCTGGAATGCATGACTAGTCGGAGGTTCAATAGAGCTTTATGTGCCAGCTGTTCAATGGGAGAATAATCTTCTGCAACATTTCCCCTCACTGTTACAGTCTCGACTTGAGCTGCCTATGAGCAACCAGACGGTGGTTTCCAAACTGGTTTTCAAGAGCCTTATAGATGTCTTGGACACCAGTGACACCAGAATCGTGTTCAGAACTTCTGCTTCCCATCCCTGCAAACTGGCTATCAACTACGTGGCTTCCTCTTCTGCTGACCATTGATAGCAGGTGATGACGGCAGCAAATCAGCAGCAGAAGACTTTAAGTTTGACATCCTGTTATATGTGGGTGATTTGATTCACATGGTTTTGTCCCACATCCTAATGTCTCAGCCTTCAAGTCCTTGAGTCTTTTGCCACACATTTGTTCCAGCATGATATTCAGTTCCTTAGCACTGACAAGAGGGCTCCTTCAAGGACACTAAGTCATTCTCTGTCATCCTCCAGGGTGCTAAACCATTCACTGAATACTTCCAGGGCATTAACCTGATGGGCAAGATCTTCCACATCTTTCTTCATACTGGCCAGTGGCTTGTCAATTTTAGTCATAAGTTCTGTTGTCATCTTGAACCTTTACATCTTCACTTCTTCTGTAAACCCTCATTTCTGTGTGGATCTTTTCCATCACAGATTCCATATTGTCCATTCCAGCTACTTTTCCCCCCTTCATTTTATCTTTAATTTTCTCCATTCTGGAATTCATTTTCAATTCTATTATGTCCATCCCAGATTTCATTTCCTTCGCACTAGCAATAATTTTCCAACTGTTGTCTCTGTCATGGCTTTTGTGCCCCACTCTTGACACCAGTGTAACAAATGAGAACACCAGCTACTTCTATCATACTTTGTCTTCGAAGCAGTTAGTGTAGCGCTAACGTTACATTTGTGTCACTGTTGTACACCTTCAGATTCAGCACAACTGATCCATCAAATCAAATTGCTATTGAAACATCCATACTGGATCATAACTCACAGTGAAATAACCTTTTAACTTAGGACGAACTTGCATCAGTCACAATCCAGCTCCTTATATAGTGCCAGACTCAAGGCAGAATCTTCCCGACAATGAAGCTTCTAGACCCAACTGAAATGAATTCTCTGGAATCACAATACCACACATAAGGGCCATTGTCTTGTTTAGCTATTGTCCATCAAGAGAACCAGTCATTAGCACAGGTAGATGGCAGGGTTGGATCAGTAGTGATTTTTCCCAGCAGGCTCTGTCAACCGCCATGACAGTATATTGACAAACTTTACATTCTTGGGTTAATCTACAACAACAAATGAAATGGAACATATTTTTTTGAAGATTTTATAAAGCTCAGCAAAGCACTATAATATGTAATAAGGGTTACCAAGAATTCATTGCATCTACCATCACTGTAGGTTGTACACTTTTCTTGCTTTCATTCATTTACATGTATCATAAGGGGTAATATGTTAAGGAAATGCTCGTAATAGTGTAGCAGTATTCTTAAAGCAAAACTGAGTACTACAGCTAGTGTCCTTGGTGAATTATTCTGGCTTTGGTTAAAAATATCAAAGTAGACTATGGATTTAGGTTTTGTGGTAGCTTTTGTAGTGTTTGTGAAATTCGTGGTTTTCTTCCTAGTTGCAATTTGCTTCAGTGTATTAGCTCTGCACTGAATTAGCTGGGAAAGCTACTAGGACAATCCTTAGTTCTCCAGCATTTTAAGTCTTGTGGGGCTTGCAGAGTTGTATATTATAGATCAGATTGTCTTGTAAGTGCATGAGAGAACAGTGTAATTGGTTCCCTAGGATTTAGTGGTTAACATTTTTACTTTCTCTACTACGTATAGTAAAGTAGAGCAAGTATCGTATTCCACCCATAAATTCGATCTCAAGATTTTACCCAAAATATACGTTTTGAGGCCCCATAAATAAAAAAAAACATTTTTAGAGAAAGGTCCAGGTGTGTCTGTGGAAAGCATATCTCAAAAACAAAAAGTCTGTTAAAAACCAAAGTTAGTATTTAAGTCTAATGTCTTTCAAGGATGTGACATAAAGATTTTGAAGAAAATTGTTCCACCCTAAACTACCCTTTACTTGGAAAATTTTTTGAAAATTTTAATTTTCTTGAAAATATTGAAGATATTTTTATGACAAATGAAATGTATATCTTGAATTTTTTGGCTATAGCCCATGAAGTCCTATTTACTCTGGATGACTTTTGCATAACTGGTAAATCGTAAGGGATAAAGCAAATCTTACTGTACAAAAAATGTTGGTCTTGCTAAAACGCACAATTTATGTCCAAATAAATTTTTTTGTAGAGTGAACTATTTTGGAGATATTGCTTGTTATTTGTGTGTTTTTGGAGAACTTATACTTCTGTGAAATGGAACATTGTTATTCATTTTTTTATATGTTTACCGTGAGAGAACGGAACGTGAAAGAACAAATTTGAAAGCTTTAAAAGATATGACTATCGGTCAAAGCTTACTGTATTCTCATATTTCCCTTGCACCTACAAGGAAATAAGCAATAAGATCATTTCTGCAAATGTTCCCCATGTGGGGAATAAAGAAGAACAAGAAAAGAATCACATATTTTCAGACATGACATACCAAAGTAGCAACCTGAAAGAATTAAACACTCATCAACAAATATTTCAGAAACGGTAACACTACAAAAAAAAGTTAGCCATAAATTGCATATTTTAATCAGCTTTGCTTTTTTCCTGTAATAAATTTTTGTATATCTCTTATGATTCCTGAATTATAGATGACATAACAAATTTAAGACATACATTTTATTTTGTGGAAATAAAAGATAACAAATACAGTTCTATGTAACAGGTTTGACGGGAAGAAATTTCCTGAAAATCTGCCCTGGATCCTTTTCAGTTTTTAAGATACACTGTTTCATAATGCATGAAGCTTCTCCTAAAAGTATTTTTGAATTATTCAGAGGATCTCAGAAGATATTTTGATTGAAATCTCAATATCAATGTTGGAATTGGATATTTTCAGTGCCTTAACTAGGCAGCAGAAAAACTTAAAAAAGCTTTAAATATGGGAGGTTGAATGCCTAAATACAAGTGAAACTTTGAAACATAGAATGAACTCCCATTACTCACACAGTTCATTTAAGTGAAGTGATAAAGAGCAGTAAGATTATAAGCAATAAATCCCTAGGACTTCTCCTCTATGCAGAGGTTACCCTTATTTGCCCATTCGCTGTGTCCTCCTGCCGCAGCCAAGGCCATGGAGGAGTGCAGGTTGGGGGTGCCGGGGGTCAGCATGCCGACTCCCCCAACTGTAAGTTGACTACTTGACGTTTTAGGGACATTACCTTTCTATCAGGATAGCTCCAGACCTCCCAACGGGGGATAAATCCCATGCCAGTACCAGGGATCGAACCCAGGTCCTCCGTGCCAGAGGCAGGCACGCTACCAACTGCACTACAGAGGCGGTCTATATGATAAGCAGAGTCATTCAAACCATTCTGTATATGATGGGTTTGAATGTGAGATCTGATAAACACTAGTATAGTGTCTCCTATATAAACTGAAACCGCCCACGTGGTGTTTATACTCTGCACTACAGTAGTTCCCTTAGCCAAATGTATGTTACATGCTCCTCGCTGCTTTAAGTGTGTATACAATCTTATGTGATATAGTAGATGAGCTCTTACCTTGTAAAAAATACTGGAAGTATCATCCTTCCTGGATTACACAGGCATTGTATCTGGTAACCATATTCTGGCTGACGTGAATGAGTTCTGCCAACTGTAATGTTTCTTATTTCATTCGTAATGTTTTCTTTCAGTTCCTCCAAAGTGTGCAGGTTTGATATATTTTGTCTTTATGTTTACATCACAAGTAAAAATCACACACTGTTAGATCTGGAGAACTAGGTAGCTCTGTGTGCAGAAGAGACCAAAACTCCTTCTTATTGTGCTAATTTTGCAAGGATGGTTCAAAGAGTTGCACCAATGTCATCTAGCTTTTCCTCTGTTAAAACTGTTTGTGTGTGTGTATATGCGTTTTATTGAGCACTGAGCCAGTAGTTTCAAATTTATCTATAAATTATGACCCCTGTCACCCCCAACCTGCACTCCTCCATGGCCTTGGCTGCAGTTTGAGGACACAGCGGCCAGGCAAAAAGAGTAACTTCTGCATGAGGAGACACCCTAGGTGGCGGGGATGAATTTGTGCTCATGTAGTCACCAGTAATTGCCGAACAAGTGCATTGCATATCCATTGAGCTGACTCGCACTTAAATTAACCTTTACACAGGAAAAAAATAGTGTTGCAGTGATAACTGTCTCACTATATTAACAGCTTATATTTAGACTGATGACTGATGCTTAGAAGGTCAAACCTCGTACACATTGCTTGCGAGATCAACAACAATGTGCACACCTCCAATACTGCAGCTTATATTTCAGAGAGTAAACATGCTGCTTGGACAGTCTTAGTTATACGGGAGAGTCGGTATTCTATAGAAAATTAATAGAAAGATGCAATGTTACATGTGCACTTGCCACACAGAAATATTGATGTATTCTGCCATTTTAGTGTTAAAAAACTAATGACTACATGAACATTTGTGAATAATATGTTCAATAAACTCAGATCTGTAAAGTTTACCATATTTTACATCAGAACTCTGCATAAGTTAAACTAATTGGCTGTGTTACTAAGTGTTAGAGTGGCACCAGTATGTTTTTTTGTGAAATACACAATTTTTACTTTCTGTACCACTTAATGTTCAATAGTTTTTTGAGGTTTTAGCCATATCTAAGGTATTTATTGCTAATAGCTTGAATTTTTCCAATACTTTGAATTGCTAAACACCATTCTTTTAGTGTTTCTACACAAAGTGTGTGGAATTTTCTAACTTTCATAGTTTTCTATCATTTCAGCTTCCTGTAATCCCTTGAATCTACAACAAAATGTATAATGAAACCATATCCGCAAACATTTATCTCAATGAATATAAAGTTGATCAGCAAACAAGTGTTGAGCTTTTGTAAAAATAGTTTGCAGAAAATTTATAAAAAAAATAAACATGACAGACAAAATCATAAGAATGTAATGCATCAGATTTTTTAGTTTCTTTAACTGCTTACTTATAGTAAAAACAGGAACTATTACATTTCACCCAAAAATTCAATTCTGAGATTTCATCAAGAATACTCATTTTGAAATTCCCTGAATTTTTTTCTTCTTTAAAGACACATTTTAGAAAAGATGTATGTGTGCATATGTGTGTCTGTCAGTATGTGAACACTATTACTCACAAACCAAAAATGTATTAAATACTAAACTTGTAGCCATCCACCAGTTGCTTTTTATAAGGAAAAAGTATTCCTGAATTTTATTCTCTCAAGATGGCTCTTATTTGAAAAGCTGTAAGAAGGGCAAAATCATGCTGCAGAAAAATACACAGCACACCTCAATGGTGTGGGGTGATATGTCTGCCCCACATTCAAGACCAAAGTTTGAATTCTGGTTGGAATGAATTAAATTACCTGGGTAGGATTTGTTTCTAGAATTTTTCCTTATACTGAAAAGATGAATGCTGGGTAACTTAAAGGTCTATGCACCCCTGGTTTATTTGAGCAACTTTCCCCCATTTCATCCATTCACCATCTGATATGACCAATATCTATGAAGCAGTTATAACAAATACTATGTGAATTTAGCTAATAGAAAACAATGTGTTCGCACCATAGCCAAGTGGCTTGACCATTCACTTCTCATCAAAGCGGCCTGGGTTTAATCCCAGGCAACTGCATGTGAGATTCGAGGTGGACAAAGTGGCGCTAGGGCGGGTTTCCTCCAGGTTCTCCAGTTTCCCCTGCTATCTCATTCCACCAGTGCTCCATCTTCATTCCATGTATCATCAGTGTCATCACCTGCGGTGCCGTAGTAGTAAAAGCAGGTGTTAAACACTAAAAAAGCAAAAAGAAAAAAACTTAATGATACATTATGTCTTAACAGATGTGTTACCCACTTATGCTCCATAATATTATCATGTTTCCTTATTTGTTGTTATATTTATATATTTCAACCTGCATATACATGTTTGAAATAATGAGAAAAAAACATTAAAATAACCAAAATTTAACATCTACATGGGCCAACTTAACATAAAGTGTTAATAAGAAGGATTTTGTCTGTAATCAGTGCTATTTTTCTTGGGGAATGCTGGGGACACGTTCCCCTAAACATTTTCTGACCACAAAATTTAAAAACTATGAAATTTCCCTATTAAAAAGTAGGAAATTTTGATTTTATAGCTGCTGATTGGTTATATTCACATTTGTTCGGTTGCCTTCCATTCAAAGAGGTTATAGTACCGTTAGAACAGATTGAAACCTCTTTGCAAGCATCAAAACTAAACCCATAACAATAACTGCTTTGCTATCTTCTCAGCAAGTTCCTGTTATCTGTTGGTGTTTATGAATACCATAGCATGTGCATGTGATCTGAGAAAAAAATTGAAATGAATACTCTTTGGATCTGAGCATATCTGTTCCGTGTTTGTAGGTATTATTCAGTTGCTCACAGTGGTAAACGCTTAGTGGCTTATCGACGCTCGTAGTGTATGTACAGTATGCACATGGTTTGTCAAGTTAGAAAAGGTGATGCAAAATAACTATTTTATGTGGTCTCTAGCATCCAAGAAAATAAAACAGCAACAATGAATGCATTTCAAATTATAATGCTGGAAGTTCAATGATGGTGGCTAATGGTGCAACCGAAAACAAAAGTTTTGAACACATGTGTGATGAGACCTCAAGTGAACATAGCAATGAAAAATTAGATGATATCCCTAATTGTTGTTCTTCGGATAATAAAAAGGCATTTTGTGGAAAAAAAAAGAATTGCCAATGGTTAAAACAAGAAACTTGGTTAAGAAATATGTGGAGAAGTTAGGAAACTAGGACCAGACAGAAACAAATGGGATGAATATTGCTCTAAAGAAAACACTTCCATAAACTTTTGCACGAGAGCTTTCGAAAACGAAAAAGTGACTGCAAATGTGTTCCATATGGCATACAAAGTTACTAAAAAGAGCCAGGCTTTTAATGATAAGTTGACGGTAGCAGTAAACAGTTGATTTAAAATCTGATCTATTTTTTAATCACTAGCTGACCCGCCAAACTTCGTACTGCCTAATAGTCAATAATGTCGCGTTACAGATTAGCTGAACTTAATTTATAATTTTATGAAACTAATACAATGAATACAAAATAAATATTTAGTTCAGTACTTTTAAGATAATAACACAAAAATAAATTAAAAAGTACAAAAATTAAGTATATCAATCGCGTGTCAGCAAGACATGATTGAATTAAAATATGTATACTCTGTACATCAAGAGATTAGAGGAGGCGTAAACAAAGCCACGTGCATTTTGACCACAGCGCGCCCTCTTGATGCTTTCGCTGTCTAAATAGTCCCTTGAAGACATACTGTTACTCAGGTCTGAAACCTCACTTAATGTTTGCTAAAGCACGAACTAAGTATACTAAGCATAGTTAAAGTGTAAGAATACGCAGTTAAGTGAATCTATAACCAGCCTAATTCATTCTGCGTGCGCTGTGCGCATTATTCAGTATGAAAGTAACATGGCGGAACAAGTGAGTGTTGTGAAACATAAGAACGGCAAACCATTGCGAAATGGTGAAAAGACAATAATATTGAAAATGTTTAGCAAGTTCTGTAAGAAATATCCCGAATTTGCTATCGAAGACGTGATGAAATTGAGACAGGATATTGTAAGACCCCAAAAGAAAATCGTTTATGTGAATATTTGTTAAGAGTGTAATTTGTTTTTGGTGTTGGTATGAGTTGGTTAAAAGGCGAAAACGTGTTACTAATGTTCATTGTTACAAACAATTAAGTTTGTTTAAAGACGTCATAAATATTTCCATATTTAATTTTAATATATGTATAAATAAAAGAATTATATGTGTTCAATATTGAAAGCGAAGGGAGAATGGCTAAGGATCGCTTCCCTAACAATGCGGGAACTATTTGATGAACGCATACGCGGATGTACACATGGCAGTCGGAATCCTAGACTCGCAACCAAAAGAATTTTAATAGCGTCCGTGTATTCGGTATAGATGGACGCATTTTTATGTGTGCGTGTCATAAAATAGTAAAAGTAAATTTACTAAGTGTTTAAAGACCGTTAATTTGAGTAAAATAAGTGAAACATTAGCTAACTTTAATAAGTTAGTTAATACGAAGTGTGCAATTAAATGAAAGGACGTAAAATAGACGAAGAGTAAAGTGATAGAAAACACATTTAGCGAAATATCGCCAAATTTTCAGACATTAAATCTCGGCGATTTTAGGGAAGTCGATCCTTTGAAATAAAAGACTTGCTACTGTGATACGATTCAAATACTGTGAACAAGAAGGTGCGAATAAAATATTTCACTAAAGTTAACCCCGAGTGTATGTTCATTCCATCCAGTACCACGACCCGAGATAACGAAAGAGTCAAAAGCTCATCACCATCACCTACATATATTATAAAAAACAGCACCAAATGGCTTGTCTAACGTAGAGCACTAATTTCGGGTGGAATGAAAATCTACGGGAAATGAACTTACGTGAAATACCAAGTGACGCCAAATCTTCGCGCCAAAAAGGAAGAAGACGCCATTAGACAATCCTGAGATTTACAACATCGGAGACGTTACCAAATTGGAATCCAGCGAAGGAAGTGCCTAAAAACGCCGATGAATGGATAATCAACGCGGGAAAACATAAGAGATCGTCTAGCGAAGTCAACCGCCCAGGGGATGCACGTAACGAGACCAATCACGAGAAAAAGTAGGACCAAAAATTTTTATTTTTATATTCATTTCATTTTTATGTTACTGCGAAGTGGCAAAATAATAGGACTTTTAAGCCAAAGTGAACTGAATAAAAAAACGAGAATGTCGCGAAAAGAGAAAGTGGTAGGAACAGGAATAGGGGAAGGGGCACATAAGCCTAGTTATCAGATAGAACCAGAAAGTGAGGATGAGGCACCAATAGGAAAAGACCAAAGGTTACTAATGATCATGTTTGAGAAATTAGAACAAAGTTTAGGTCAGAGAATGGAACAAAATAAGGTAGAATTAAAACAGGACTTAGAACATAATAAAAAAGAGATAGGTCAGAAAATGGAGAAGGTGAGACAGGATTTAGAACAAAATAAAAAAGATATAGGTCTGAAAATGGAGGAAGTGAGACAAGACTTAGAACAGAGAATAGAATTAGGGAGACAGGACTTAGAACAGAAAATAGAATTAGGAAGACAGAACTTAGAACAGAAAATAGAATTAGGAAGACAGAACTTAGAACAGAAAATAAAATTAGGAAGACAGGAGTGTAAAGAAAATATGAAAGTAATGGAAACTAATTTGAAATTAGTTTATAAAAACATAGATGAGACAAAGGAAGCTTTAGAAGCTAGGATAGAAATCATAGGAGATAGGATGGGAAAAATAGAATCGGAAATGAGAGAAAATAAGATTGTATTAGAAGGAGAAATTGGTAGATGTAGAGATGAAATAACAGAATGTAATGCAAGTGTAGACTGTAAGATTACAAATGTAAAAGTAGAAATAACTGAGGAATTAAGGAAAGAAATTGAGGTAGTGAAGAAAGGATTTATTAATGAAACTGTAGAACAAATTGTCATTCCTAAAATTAAGACTATGGCTGATGTAGTACAATCACAACAAGATGCTATGAATGATATGAAACAAAGTCACTTAGAAATAAAGAATGATTTAAAATCAATTTGTGAAGAAGTGAGAAAAGGAAAAGAAAGTTTGGCTAATGTAAATGATGTTGTGAATGCACTACAAAGGCAAAATGATGATTTAGTTGTAAATGATGTACAAGATGAAAGTTATTTGAATAATGTACAAAATGTTGACTCACCATATAGAGAAAGAGGTTCACAATTAAACAATGACACAACACACAACACATGCTACACCAACAGCATATTACATGAAATCACACCACCCACATTTGACGAGGAGAAGGGAGACGATCCAAAACTCTTTGTTAAAGAGATGGAAGAGTATTTTAAAGTGAAAAGGATACCAAATGAGCTTAGGATGATGATAGTCAAGAAAAGCTTAAAAAACAAAGCGTTAGAATGGCTAAGGTTAACACTAGTTGGTCATGAATCATATAGCTCATTCAGAAATCTATTCCTATCAAGGTATTGGGGCCCAGCTAAGCAAAACCAGACTAGGGTAGAGCTAGCGACAGGTAGATATGATCCAACCAAAGGGTTATCCCTAGTCGATTATTTTATGAAAGTAGCCAACAAAGGGAAGCTATTAGACCCTAACCTGTCGGAAGCAGAGTTAATTACCAGCATAACAAGACATTTCCCAGACACAGTGAGAACAGGGTTAATTGTTGCGAGGCCAGTAGATTTTGCAGACATGATAGAATTACTAACAGCCTTCAAAATGCAAAATGGTCGGCCTAATGAGCATAGACATAGGAACGGTCACCCAAACTCACCTATCCTAAACAGGAGCGCGACTACAAACAACCAGAATGAGAGAGAAGATAGGAATACTAGGAGCACCCATGATAGGGGGAGAGGGGCACACCATTTCCCACAACCACACAATCATGGCGAAAGGATGGAGAACACGAGACAGCGGTACCACGACACAATACCAAGGGGTGAATCGAGATACTGAACACATAGGTATGATCAGGGGAGGCCAGGAGACCATACCCATCAAGTGAATCACATACGATTCTGTAGGGAATACTTAAACATCCAAAGGTCGTCATACAATAGGGGTTCATACCAAAGGGGCAGAAACCAATGGAACACCGGCAACATAAGACAACAGGAACAGGATGAAAATGTGCCGAATAGGACCGATGCTGCACAGAATACAGAAACAACCTCTAACATCCAGGAAAACTAAGTACAAGTCAACTTTGTGTCCCGGAAGTTGACCTGTGTGGCAGTAGGGGCAATATTGACCGACATCGCATATGTACCTTAAGGAGACAGGCAAGCGAAAGGAAGGAAATAACTAATCCACCCGTGATTAGGCTTAAAGTATGGGGTATCGAATTGCCAGCAATGATTGATACAGGAGCCAGCACATCAGTATGTGACGAACAGCTGTTCCAGGAATTAATAACAAAGAGAAATGCTGAATTCTTGCCTGTGTGTGGAGTATATTACAGCACAGCAATTGGCAAGAAAAAGGAACATGTTAAATACCAGGTAAGGCTGGTAATAGAAATTGGGAGCTGGAAGTTCAATTTTATCGCCCTGGTAATACCTAGACTAACAGCTACCCTAATCATTGGCAGTGATTTGCTTAATCTTTGGAGGTCGGTGATCGATTACGACCTACATGAATTTGTCATCAAGGAGGGAACCTCGGAGTGCACTGCGAAGTTCCTGGAGGAAGAAACATGCCAGGAGGAACCAGATCAGACAGGGATCCATCCAGATGAGCAGTTTTTTGTGGAGAACATCAATGTCCACGAGAATAGGTTGGTAGACCTAAGGATAGGTAAGAAGAAAACAGGTTGGACGAGTGAGGAGAATACTAATGTTTGCAGACATTGGATCTGCACAGAAGATGAATACGCCACCTTGAACAACTCCCAACCTGAACCACTACCAACGGCTGAAGAAGAACCGACGTCACAGCTGATCGATGAGAAGGTCTGGGGAGCGCATGGCATCTCCGAAGAGGAAAGGAACCATCTTAGAAAGATATTAATTAAAAACAGGAGAGTTTTTAATAAAAAGCCAGGCACATGCAATAAGTATGTACATCTTCCTTTCATAGAAGTTTGAAAACAGTGTTGCTGTAATTAATTTAATTTAAAAGGTGAGTTAATTAATAACACTGAACAACACTTACAACATATTTTTCCGGGACGCGTTTCGAAGGTTAATCTTCGAAACGTGTCCCGGAAAAATATGTTGTAAGTGTTGTTCAGTGTTATTAATTAACTCATCTTTTAAATTAAATTAAAGTATGTACATACTTTTAAAGTTAAAGATATCATCCCCTATTTGCATAAATCCAGGCCCATCCCAAACTCCATCAGGGAGGAAGCCGACCGAGTGATCCAGAAAATGTTAGCAGACGGAATCATAGAACTGTCGGACTCATGTTATGTGAATCCAGTGGTATGGGTCCACAAGAAAGAAGGCAAATTAAGGATGACCATTGATGCAAGGTAAATAAATGCGCATACCTTGCCAGATCATTACAGGCCTGAGGGGGTAGACCAATTGATATCGAAATTGAAGGGAGGTCAACATTTTACCAGCCTTGACCTGACAGCATCATTCTGGCAAATTCCTCTTCACCAAGACGTCAGGAAATATACCTGCTTCTTGCACAAGGGAAAGGTATACCAATTTTTGAAGTGCGCCTTTGGATTATCAACCAGTAGCAGTGCACTACTGAGGGCGCTTGACAAAGTTTTTGGGGATACTATTGAGGCTTTTGTGACGCAATATGTTGACGATTTTCTGGTATACAGCAAGGATCCCGAGTCACACTTGCATCACTTAGATTATGTGTTATCCAAGTTTCAGGAAAGCAACATGACTCTGAACTTGGAGAAGTGTGAATTCTTTGTTAAAGAGGCAGAATTTCTAGGCCACATCATTACGCCTGATGGTATACAACCTAATCCAGAGAGAGTCAAGGCCATAGAGTGTATACCACCCCCACGTAACTTGAAACAGTTAAGAAGGTTTCTGGGCATTCTACAGTACCAGTCAAAATTTGTGATCAACTATGCTAAGGAATTAGTACCCCTTAGGGAACTGTTGAGAAAGGACACTAAGTGGGAATGGAATGCCGAACACCAGGTAGCCTTTGAGAAAATCAAAGAACTTTTTAAGCATAGTATTCTCCTGGAACAACCAGATCCAAAGTCACCTTTTCTAATATATACTGATGCTAGTGTGCACTCGTATGGAGCAATATTAGCACAAGAAGATGCAGATGGCAATAAACATGTAATTGCCACAGCTTCTAGATTTCTATCCAAGATAGAAGCCAACACCTGTATAACGGAATTAGAGATAGGTGCAATCCATTTTGCGTTACAAAAGTTCAGGCAATATATCTACCACTATAAAATCATTATATATACTGACCACGTAAGCCTGTCCTTCATCCAAAAATGCAAGCTAACCAACTCCAAAATCTCGAGGTACCTACACAAAATAACATCGCATGACATAGAGGTCAGACATATCCCAGGCAAGGAGAACATTTTTAGTGACTTATTGTCCAGGTTAAAATCAGAAAGTCACATACCCGAGACGATATCTAATCCACACCATGAAATCAAAATTATGCAAATAAATAATAAGGATGGCAACGAAATTTTACAAGACTTCAAAAACATGGCGAAGCTACAGCAAGAAGACCCTGAATTGAAGAGGCTATTCGACAAGGCTCCAGAAATAGTACCAAAATTGGAAGCCAAGATAGGGAAATTTAGAAATATCTTGTTCAAATTACATGGTCATGACGTAAGGAAGTGGAAAATGATGGTACCAAATTCCTTACAGGACAGGGTTATTTTGGCATTCCATCACTCGATGCTTCACTCTGGTACTGAAAGAACAATGCTTGCAATTGAGGAAGTACTATACATCAAACATCTAGGCAAGAAAGTCAGGAAGTTAATTTCCTCATGCGACTTATATCAGAAGGCCAAGCCAATCATTTTAAGATATGATATCGTTCCACAATCCATCATGAGAGATGAGAAAAATGCATTAGTATGCATCGATGAACATGGCGAGCTACCAAGGGGGAAAGATGGAAACAAATATATCTTCGTCATGTTTGACGTTTTTACAAAATTTACTAAAATATACATCAGGAATGATTTGTTAATTGTCATGGCAAAGGCAAGCATTCCATTGCATAGTTTTGGTTGGTTTAGATTTCGAAGCATGATGACTACTGCCTTCAGTTGTAAATTGTGCAGTAGTAAACCAGGCACATCCAAGGAGTTTAAAAATTAATTTGGATAATTACTGGCTTCATCTTCGTTTGTGACACAGTAGATTTGAATGAATGCAGAGTATCAACGATTTGATTCTGAATTATAAAGTTTAAGTCATTCACATCTTTATTCTTAGCCGCCAAAATTGCTCGCTCGCTTAACCATTTGTTATTTTTGTGGTTATAAATGATGTTCGGGAATACTTTGCTGATTTTTAATTAAGTCATTTGTCATTTGTTCTATATTTAAGTAGCTTGATATATTTTCCTTAGTTTACACAAAATAAATTTCTGAACAAATGCATAAATATTTGGCAACCAATATATATGTCAATCCTTTTTCATTACTGACATTATTCTACAGTTTTAAAATCTAAAATACGCCATTATCTGAATATTGTGGATATATTTTGTCTATTCGAAACCTTTATTTAAATTGTTCTTTAATTTGAGGGAAGAGTGTACCATATGGACGGGAGGAACAATAAACGTTTGACAGTTACAAAACCCATGAAAAATGGGAAAACATATGGGAAAATGTCTTTTCTTTTTTTTTAAGTCAATTTTCCAATACTTTTAATAGTTACTCTGCTATTCGGGACAAAGAAAAATACAACAAATCAAAAACCATGAAAATCGGTCCAGCCATTCTCAAGTTATAAGTGTTCGAACAAACCTGACTTTGTTTTATCTATTAAGATTACTGACAATAATGGTATTTGCTTGACTTACTTTATTTCTTGTCTACTTAAAGTTTAAAAGTAAACAAGTCCACTATGAGAGTTTCCCTAACCTTTTTTTTTAAAAAAAAAAAGAGCACTGTCTATAACCATAGAAAAATAATAACCAAGAATAGTTGTCCATGAATTGCCATAGAGACTGTACATATTATATGTAAAAAAATATTCAAGAGTTAAGTGAATTGCTACTCAGTATTCCGGATAGACTTAGTTTTAGTAATCAGCAGATATATCGTAGTGGTTTCAATATGTTAATTAAACTAATATACTACAAAAGAAACTAGAATGCAAGAACAAAAGTATTCTTTTGGACAACCTGCAATTGATGCTGACCAATCAGAACATAATACTGGACAGGCCCTGCCCACCAGTCATATAAAAAGGTATTTATCCTCAATGGAAAATTCAGTCGGGCTCTGAGCAACCATTGTATCACCTGTAAAGATGCCAAGAGTAGTCCTTGGCAAAACATGAACCTCAAACCCACTGGATGACAGCCTAAAAGCCTGGATAGTATGTTTAAACATCAAGGCGTCGCCCTTGAAAGCTTGTACATAGCTTCATTTCATGATAAAACTGTATAAAATCTTAAATTATTTATTGATATTTTATATAGATTAAGAGGATATCAACATAATGGTGCAAAAGCAGAAGTTGGTAAAACTTATACTTATTACTGTGAATATAACTTACAGCACTATAATTAATACTATCAAATTAAGGAAATCAGGGTTTGAATCTGGAAAGGGGAGGAACATTGTCTGCTAAATTTAAGATGAATTTCAAATTAATTTGCCAAATCTTTAATTATTTCTGACATTTAAAATCTGTATCTCTAGTAGATGTATTAAACAAGAGGCTTAACATGAAAAATATATGAATATTTAAATTGCCTCCAGACAGAAAACTAGGCATGTTTATCTTCTCAGCTAATGTGTGGTGAAGGTCACCAAAGTAAAACTTAGTGCTGATAGCAAGAACTCAACAAAGAGGGCAAGTGTGTGTTTAAACCAAACCATGAGCTAATGCTCAATTCTCAACCTTGGGAACTGTATGCATACATCGTAGAACTCTCCCGCTGCGTGGCAAAGATAGCTTAAAACAGTTTCTTTTAGTTCCTTTCTGTTTCTGAAATGTATCCCACGCAGGTCTTTCTTCAAGTCAGGGAAGAGATGATGAGATTGGTTGTTACATGGTCAGTGTGCAGATGATGGATGTCCTGATGGAAATGCACTCCCTTCGTGAGCATGCCTCCACCGACCTTGTTATACCCTAATTGATGGGTAAAATTTTGTGAATGTAGCTTTGCTGACACCAGTCATCATCTTGCAGATCTCCCAAACTGTCACCGTTCGGCCTTTGAGCATTGCTTCTCCCACTTTCACAATTGTTTCGTCGGAAACCGATGGCCATCCAGAACGCTGGTCATCCTGGATGTTTGTACGTCTGTCTTTGAATTCTCTGCACCATTTACACATGTGTTGTACGCTCATACACTGCTCTCTGTACACATTCCAGTTGGGAATGAATGTCCAAAAACCGCATCACAAAGCATAATTTACACCTGACAGCAGAAACAAGTGGAGGCTTCATTTCTAATAGCTGCTAAGCCAAGACTGAGCGTCACAGACAGCTTGCAGGGCGGGGCACTGTGAGAGGAAGAACCAAGCTACACACCAGTGTTGCCAGATCTCCTGTAACAGCATTCCTTGCGACTGCAGATTCTTGGGAACCTTATTTTATGGACAACCCTCGTACCTAGAAGGAAATAAACAAATTAGATAATTATAATTTCTCAACTAACACGAAGAAGATATAGGGATACGAGTTTGTATTAATAGTTGTTACAAGAGTAGAGAAAGTCATGTGAGTGCAACACATCAGATTTTTTTCTGTATGCAGAGTATGTTTAAAGCATCTACCATTTGTTTCTTTATAATTCAGAACAAAGCTGGAGTATCACTAATTACCACTTAAAATATAACACCAGAAACTTGAGCAAGCCCATGTAGTAAAGTACTATAGTCAGCAATCAGCACTCATGCTATCAACCACTTCTTCTTTTCACATAGTCCTGTAAGGATCCATATTTACCAAGGCTTTTAAACTAGTGTTTTAAGTGGGCTATACCTGCAGTAAACAAGTTACCCATTTATTTTCTTGCACGTCTAATAGACTTTCAAGCGTGGATACTAATGAACATCCATATAAATTGGTGCACCAGGTTTAGTTTTCACGAATTAAACTCTTAATTTTTTTATTTTTAAATTCTTCCCAGTTTAAACAAACGCTTAAAATATCTGTACACACCAGATAAGTTAACTATGGAATATTGTTTTGTTAATTATTCAGAGTATTATTCATTAAGTTCTAATAAGTCAGAAAAAGCTATTTTTTGTGAGTTCCACACATTTAGCGCACATAAATTTTTACTTTCCTACCAGTTACTTAAGGCAGACAAGTATCAATATTTCACCAGAAATGCTTATTTTGAGATCCTCGGAACCTCTTTCCAAAGAGACAATTATTTTTAGAAAAAGATGTGCATGTGAGCGAGAGATAGAGACCAAATACTTTATTTATAAGTGATATTCAGCTAATTTTTTCATGTAAATTCTTCTGTGTTGACTTTCCATGCAAAAATGTTAAACATTTCTTATTTTCTGAAAAATATCTCTTGATGATTTTGATTAAAGTATCAGATGCTTGAGATTAGATGGAGGACAGATGGATAAACTTCATTTTTACACATTTATTTTTACACGCACGCACGCACGCACACACACACACACACACACACACACACACACACACACACACACACACACACACACACACACACACACACACACACACACACACACCACAACACACAGGATTTCCCCAAAAAATAGACAATGCTTAATATGTTGTGCGGGATGGTAAACTGATCAGTTTTTAAGAAGCAACCCCGGTTCACCTCTGCCAATCCATCAATTAGGGTATGCGATGTTGAGGTGATTCTGCATGTTTACCTCAAAGTATATAATTTCTGCAGCTGTGTACCAGTAAATTTTGCACAGCTGTTGAAACGTTACTGTACTGGAAAGTATACAAGTATGATGTCCTTGCTCTGCCACACATCTCTCACACCTTTCAAGAAAATGTCCATTAACACGCATTAATTCTTCTTCTGAAATTGCAGTAATTTGTCTTCTGATAGTCTTTCAGTTCTTCTAACGTATGTGGGTTGTTCTGAAACACTTTATTTTTTGAGTTCCCCATGAATAAGTCACTTACTGAAAGGTCTGAGAATCACAGTGGCCATAGCAGTCAGCCAAGAATCAGAAATAGGGCACTATATATATTAGAGGGGTTTACCATTAGAGCTAAGCAGAAAATTATTACAGGAAAAACTTAAATTGGTGATTATTTTAGCACCTGGGAACAAATTTATTTCAAACTGTTTTAACTAATTTAAATAATATTCTAAAAATGTTTTGGGGTGTCTTTTGAGGGGAAAAAAGTTAAGTTTGGTCACAAAAATATTTTGAAAGCATTAACATTACAACATACATGCCTCACAGCAATCCCCTCAGAAGCATAGTGGGAAGATAAAAGACAATTGCAAGAAAATGGATATGAACTCCCTAAGGTTTATTTTTCTGAAATCCATATATATATTTGCATCATGTAATTCTTCTAGCTGTAATGTGTGCAATATTGTATTGATGAAGCCCTTTCGTTATAATACAAAGGTCACATAATATATATTGAGACATGGTAAATTGGCCACTCCAGAGGAAAGCATTGTTGCTTTATCAAAATAGCTAACTCATTGGTAATGCAATGGTAGCAAGCAGATCATTGTTGCATTGCTGCACTGTTCATCTTTCTTCAGTTTGTTTGAAGTCAGGAAAGTGTGAACGTTCTTTGAAGTACAATGGAGATTCAGAGAGAGTATTTCAAGCAATGATTTTGTATGACTTGTGTGGCTTATTTGAAATGTAGTTTCTTGAGCGTTTGAGGGGTGGCTTTTGGGGACTATCCTCCATCATGTACCACAGTGCTCTGCTGGTTTGCTGAATTTAAAAAGGGGATCTCTTAACCATGGAGAAGAGTGGCAGACCAACAACAGTAGTGACTGAAAAAAAAGCATCACCACTGTGGAAACAATGATTAGGGAAGATTCAAAACTAACCTATTAGGACACTGAGCTGGCATTAGGGATTAGTTCGCCAAGTGTTTCAACCATCCTTCATGAAACCTTTGTGTAAAGGGTACATTGTTGCACAATGACAATGCATCACACCACTAATGTAACTGTGGAGTTTCTGCAAGGAGCTGAAGCAAAACTATTGACTCATCTGCATTATAGCCCATTCTGACAGCATGTGGTTCCTTGCTGTTCCCTATGGTAAAAACCAACTTTGTGGTCACTGATTTTCTAGTCCTGAAGAAGCAGTTTTGCATATAAAGAGGAGTTACCTACTACGCCAGAAACTGAGTGTCGTGGATGCTTCCAGAAGTGGTTCCAGAGGATGGAACGCTGCACGTAGTGCGAGGGAGAATACTTTGAAATACTAGGATAAACAAAATATTTCTGTGACTATTCATATTTTGCTGTCTCAGTACATATCTAGTTTGAGACGTAGAATCAGGACTGAAAAATTCATTGCCACAACCAGGTTTTCAGCCATAGACCTTCCTCTTCACGCATGGCTGCTCTAACCACTGAGTTCCCGCAGGCAACTTGCCAGTATACCACAAAGGGAATCTCACATCTGAGATAAATAACCCAAAGGCAACGTACAATCATAAATACTTTATGTCCTGGGTTTCAAAAACCTTTAAATGGTAAAAGTTATTTTTGTATGCCAACCAACTTGCTGCTGGTGTTTTAAACACACAAGCCATGTGTGGACAATGTTTAAGAAGTAGAATGAGGAGTGAAAAACTCAATGTCACAGCCAGGATTTGAAACATAGACCTTCCGCTTCATGCACAGCTACTCTAACCACTGAGCTACCGTGGCAACTTGCCAGTATGGCAATAAATTCCCCAACCGATTCATATTTTCCTGGTAGACCACAAGGTAATCTCACATCTGATATAAATGCCCCAAGGGAACTTATCATAAGTAGTATATATCCCAGGTTTTAAGAACCTTTAGATAATTATTATTTTTGTATCCCAACCACTTACTGCTGGTGTTTTTAAACATACAAGTCATGTGTGGACAATGAGAGGTAAAATGTGGACTGAAAAATTCAATGCCACAGCCAGGAATTGAACCATGGACCTTTCACTTGAGGCCTGGCTGCTCTGACCACTGAGTTACCGTGGCAACTTCCCAGACAAGGGAATCTCACATCTGAGATAAATATCCCAAAGTAAGGGGTAGTGATGCGCCTCCTATAGCCTCTCCTACCCAATTCCCATCCTCATCCTGCCCGTGGTGCACCCTGCTTTTAACAGATGAGGCTCTGGGGACCGAATCACAGCGGTATAACTGTTTCATCTAAAATGGAGGAAATGTCATTTACATATGTGCTGGCCTATCACAGCACAACAGCGTCCCTCAGAGGCACATGAGGGGAAGGTCGGTGGATCTAAATATCATCTATTTAGTCCTCCCGGCTAGGTCCGATGGACCCGTTGACCAACGATAGGTGTGGTCCCACTAGCAAAATGGGGTTTTAAGTCAGGTGATGTAACTGCCACATTGTAAAACTGGTGCCCGTTAAGAAAACAGTTACATGAAAGCCACATACATGAATATGAGTCCTAAAGATAAACATTCCGGAGTTAAAACTGTCCCCCAATCGGATCTCCGGGTGGGGACATCTTTAGGCAAATTTCATCACTGTTCAAAAGTATTGGAAAGCACGAATGCTAATGGCTTCATTGCCAGATGCAAGGCACTAGAAAACAACAACAACAACAACGTACAATCATAAGTACTTCATGTCCCGGGTTTTAAGAACCTTTAGATGGTAATTGTTATTTTTGTATACCAACCAACTTGCTGCTGGTGTTTTAAACACACAAGCCATGTGTTTGAGAGGTGAAGTGTGGACTGAAAAATTCAATGCCACATTCAGGAATTGAACCATGGACCTTCCACTTGACGCGTGGCTGTTCTAACCACTGAGCTACCGTGGCAACTTGTCAGTGTAAATTCAACTGATTCATATTTTCCTGGTAGATCACAAAGAGAATCTCACATCTGAGATAAATACTCCATGGGTGACTTAACATATCTAGTTACTCTCGTATAATAAATTATCAATGTTTCAAAGTAAATATTGTGTAAAGCTTTTCTATAAAGATAACATTGGTTGGCCCCATTGTATGAGGGTCAGTTCTGCTTCTTTACTGTGTGTTCAAATGTGCCACTCAGTAGCAAATTTTTTTCAATCATATTCCTCTCATCTTTCTTGGTAATTAAGGTTTTCCTTCAACAATAGATAATTACTATTGGAATAAATACCCTCTTGCTCCAATTCTATTAAGTAGCTAGTTGATTTAGGATGTTCTGCTTTATAAAACATTGTTAACTCTTGTCTTTATAATATGAAATTTCAGTGAACCGTATTCAAGATGCTCTCGGGCTTCAAGCCAGGAAGATAGAAGAGATGTACACTCCCGAAACGTCGATGTCTTTTCATCACTACACCTGGCTTGAAGTCCGAGAGCATCTTGAATATGTTCGTCGCCAGGAAAGCTTCAAATCATATTTCAGTGAACCGTATTTCACATGAATCACAACTGTTTCACTATAAATGATCAGCATGTAGTCAAAAATATTATTGTCAGTATCTTTTGTTTTTAAATCCATCTTTGCTTTGTTTAACAATTATTATATGTGTTAAACATTTCTCAGAAACATGACATATACTGAATTTGTTATAATTTCATTAAAATACTGTGTGTTGCACAAAAAGAAATGGTTTCATGGATGAGTTGGAGCAGTAAAGATGAGTATATAACTCAATAATTGCAAGTGTAGAAGCACAGCATAACAAAATGGCCAAAATCACTAGAGGACCAATCAACTACAATCTTTATATCCCTCAAAATCATAATGAAGTGCCTTTAAGAGGACAAAAGTAAGCTGTGCGTGCCATTTTTTAAAATTTATTTCCAAAACTGTTTTTGTGCCAAAAATGACACCTCAAAGTATTATTAGGGTGTTATTTAATGGATATTAAGCATGGCTTGATGCAAACCACTTACCTAATGCCAAATAGTTACCTGTAGATCTTGTTAAAAAAACTTATCTTGAATGAAACGTATGGTGTCTCTAAGCTTTTATCAGATATTTGTTATTAATTTGAATTTTGCAGTACATTTATCATTTTTTGACTACTTTTTACTACCGCTTGGCTCAAGAAAAAGTATGATAAAATGAAACAGAAGTGACTACTTACCTTAGAAGTATTGTATGTACTTGATGTCTCTACTAGAGCTTGGAAACCATGCACCATCCCTTTTTAGGATGTTTTCTTTTATAGCAAAGTGATTGCAAAACAACAACAAACATGGCCATTTTCCGTGCTGCACATTATGGGAGTTGTCAACCTAAATGAGAAGTAAAATCCATTGGATTAGCATATTTTGTTTTCTAGTTTTTCTTCACTTCCGAATCATGTAAATGTAAATGCTAAAACAGTGTACCATTGGCATTAATCAGAAACCTAAGCTTATATAGTGAATCATAAGAATCATTAAGAAACGCATGCTTGCTTTGCTTGCAGCTGTGGGGTATCCATTGGTCGCTAATTAACTTAAGCTTCATCACTTTGGTATGTTTGTTGTTTGTCAGTCATTGGCACTGTTTTGTTATTCTATGTTGCCAGCATTGTGTTTGTGCATTTATTTTAAAACAGCTGGAGGTAGGAAGTCAGGTAGAAGTTGGGAATGACAGATTCTCAAAATGTCCAATAGTAAAAAATGTTGGACTTTTTTTTTAATGTTAAGTCACCAACGGTTTCTTTCACATGAATTTGTGCAAAGAATATGTAATTTCAAAGTCAACATCTAACAACTCTTTTCTTTCTTTCTTTTTTTTTAAAGAGTTATTAGCTTGCCTTGTCCCCCTTTTAACTACAGCAAAATTTGTGATTAACTATTGCTGCAAACATTTATCTTTATTAATATGTAATTTGTAGAAAAATAAGCTTTTGTAACACGGTGTAGAGCAGGTGAAGACAAGTTCGGGCTGTGTGACCTATTTAAATGAAGAGCCAGCTTGTACGTTCGTGTGACGTCAGGCTAGAGCGGTGTATTGCTATGCTGCCTAGATCAGCGGCGCTACTTGCAGGGAACTGAGTGAATATGAAAAATGTTATTTGGGCATGTTTACAATTTGCCCTGGCTGTTTAGGGATGCCTAGTCTGAGGATGTTTATTTGTTGTTTGAGGGATCTTAACAGCGTTAGTGCGAATTTTGTTTTTATTTTGTGTTTTTGTTGATGTTGTATAGTGTTGTGTGTTGTGGTTTTGTGTTTGTGTTCAGTTCCCTGTGCTAACTTCCCTGTGTTTCACACAGGTTTGAGACCAGGCTTCAAGATGTAGAAACATTGTCAACTACGTTTTAGGTCTTTGCAACCCCGTATTCATTGGATGTTAACAATTTTTCTAGCAGGTTCCAAATTGAATTGATAAATTAACAATGCGACGATTTGTTGAAGGACAAATATAAACACAAGGAAGACTTGGCTGATTGTTATAAGAATGTTCTCAAACCAGATTTCTGAGGTTGTATGCCCTTGTTATGAGGGTATTATGTATGTGTGCAAACAATTCTTTTCTGTTATGAACCTTTCTAAGTCAAAATCCCGAAGCATATTGTCAGATCACAATGTAACATGCAGTCTTCGGTCACAAATGTGCCGTACATTACCCCCTAACATTGACAAACTAGTTAAAGAAAAGCAAAAAAGCAAATGTCGGAAAATGTCCACCTATTGTTCTGAATAGCTCTCCTCCAGCTCAGGCAAAATAGTTCTAATTTCTGTTCTGTTTGCGTTATAACATGACTGTTCACATAAACTAGAATTTATATATATGGCATAAAGCCGAAATGTAATTATTTATAATCTGTGATTATTCCATAATTGAAACATTCAGCATTAAAATTACGATGTCCTGTATGCCATTTCCTCTTGCCCGCTGTGACATCACACGTTCAACTGGCTTTCGCAAGGAGCAAGTGAGCTGAGTGAGTGACGTCACAGCAGCGTTACCTGTCTTCCCCTGGTGTAGAGTATAAAAGTAAATGAACATGGAGAGGAGGTGTGGGTTTGAAAATCAGTCTTTTCTCAAAATGTTACAACACGAAATGCAACACCACCCAACTTTTTAGCAAAGCACATCATTTATACTAAAGCTGATAAAGAGAATAAAATTGTAATTTTGGATGAATCTGATTATATTAACACAATAGAACTTTTACTTCAAAGTGAGGATCACATAAGAATTAATAATGACCCATTAAAATTATGCATTTTAACTTTTAATTATGAACCACATTTTAAAGTACATGAGTGCTATAACCTGCCAAATAACTTACCTGATCTGCACCAAATACTTGTAACTCCAAAGACCATTGTGGTGGGAGACTTTAATGCTCATTCCCCAAACTGGAACTATAACACCACTAATACCACAGGGTACGTAGTGGAGGACTTTATCAACCCATTACCCCATTGAAGTGGTGTGTGATAAGCATGACCTCCCTACATTTTTATACCACTCAGGATGAACAACAGACCCTAACCTACTACTGGTTTCATCAGATATAAGAGAGAAAATCACAAGAAAGGTCATAAATGACCCAAGATTCGGACACAGACCCATCATAGCATCAGTTGGGCTTGGAACGACCTCTTCGAATAACACTACAAGAAATGTGTCCTGGAACTTCAAGAAAGCAACTTGGACTCGGTTCACATCAAATTTAGAAGAATCTGCAGATAAAATAGCATCAGAAGTTAATGAAATTCGACAAACTCAAATCTTTTGCAAAAGCATAATAAAATCAGCTGTCAACAATACCAAGAGGAAGAGTTAGAAAATACAAACCTTTTTGGAACAAAGAATTAGAAAGCATGAAATGAGAACAAAATGAAGCTAGAAGAAAATCAGAGCAATCTAATGAATATGAAAATACCCAAAAATGGTGTAAACTAGCAGTTAGTCGGTCTGTCTGGCTCAGTTGGTTAGATGCTGACCTACTGGTCTCAAGGTCGCGGGTCGAAATCCAGCCGAGACTGATGGTTTTTAAGTGTGCTTAAAAACGACAGCTCCATGTCAGTAATAATATTCACATTTAAAGGAATTCCTGTGGGACAAAATTCCGGCACACTGGCGATGCTGATGTGATTCTGGCAATCGACAGTGTCGTTAAACAAATTTTTTTTAACTAGCGGCTAAGTTAAAAAAAAGGACTTTTTAGCCAAATGCAACACTCTCCATAACTTTGTTGAAAATATGGATTATAGAAGAAATGGAAGCAAAATCTATAAGTAACATAACAAATGAAATTCGCAAATCTGAACCTATAACACATAATGGGAAAACATATACATCTGCCAGAACTATTGCAACACTATTCAATAAAGTTTACATAAACAGACATAAAATAACTAAAGAAGCTAAGATGTAGCATAAAATAGTTTGATCTAACATTAAAATACAAACCTTCCAGAAACAGGAGACTCAAAACTTTTTTCAGAATACTTCACAATGAGAGAACTTGAAACGGAATTTAACCATCTGCATCACAAAAAATCACCTGGACCTGATAAAATTCACCTGGAATTTCTGATGAGACTTGGTCAAAAAGGCAAGACACTTCTACTGCACTTGTATAATATGACTTGGGAACATGCAGGTCCTCAGATTGGTAAAAAAGAAATTATAATCCCGATATTGAAGAAAGACAAGCCAGCCACAGAAATAAGTAACTTTCACCCCATCTCACTCACAAGTCATGGAAAGGATGATAGCCAGAAGACTAACATGTTACCTGGAAACTAATGGCATTTTAACTCCGGAACAGCTGGCTTCAGAGAAAACCATGGCGTAAATGAATGCAATCACATCAAGGAACCTTTCAATAGGAAGATACAGCAGTAGTATTTGTTGACTTTCAGCCAGGCTATGATTCAGTTTGGTGCTGCAAATTAATACAGAAGTTACATGAAGTTGGATTCCAACACAACATGCTTTGATGGTTGTCAGACTTCATTACACAAAGATTCTGTGCCACCAAGTACCACAATGAAATATCAAATTACAAAGTCATGTTGGCCGCCTCAAGGATCAGTCCTGAGCACTACACTCTTCAGTGTGTACATAAATGATTTACCTGCAGCAATAAATTCCCTACAAGTAAAGCCAGCCCTCTTCGCAGAGGACCTCATACTGTGCTCCTAAGAACCAACCAAAAACTTGAAAGTATTGGAAAACTATATGCAAAGTACACTAAATAACCTGTAAAGCTGGTGCAAAAATAATCAAATGACAGTTAACCTAAGAAAAACAAGTTATGAACTCTTCACACTAGGTTGGTAAGAGAGATCACTATCTCTAAAGCCATGTTTACACAATGCCAGTTGAAGAGACAGTTGTCGGGGGCAGTTGTCAAATGATTGCGAGACGGCCATGGCCAGTTCAGTTGAGCGAGAACCCGTTCACATGGGGAAACTATTGCCATGGCAAGAGCTGGCCGGGTGTGCAGCATCTGTTGTGTCCTGTGAGGAATTACGTTTGATTTATAATGGTCTTTGCCGGAAATTTATTGCTGAGTCATGCAAAGTTCTAGCAGAGGAGTTTAGAGAAAAAGCGGGAGTGTCAAGGAAATGGCTTTTAAGAAGAGACCGTCACAATGCATATCCTCAGTTAATACGCGAACTCCGTGTTGAGGAACCATTTCAAGCTAGGCATGTAAATGTCCGCTGATCCACATCCAGACTTCGCACTCTATTGCTGTTTAGCAAACTCAGTATTGAAGGTACCACGAAACGACTAAATTTTAGCCTTCACTTCATTTGCACCAAAGCCCTGAATGGTTAATTGAGACGCAATCTCGCACAGAGTCGTTTGGCGAGCTTTTTTTGTCCTTGTAAAGGATGTCATGCTGGTCTCACAAGCACCGTTGCTCCCTATACAACTCAACGAACTTCTATGTTCATATCATCACTCCACTTTAGAGCCATAATTACATAAATCTTATATATTTAAACGAGCAATTCTTGTATAGAGCAATTCCGCGAATATGTCATACCGAGCGTTAAAATTTGAAATCAATGTTTCACTTTTTTTACTGAGGAAAGATGATGCTAGATACTCCAAAGTATCTTATGAAGTAAAAAATAAATGTTTTTGACGTGAATATGGGTTCAAATTTCACTTCTTACCCACATATTTCCAAAACACTAAAAATAAGCGTGAATAACAGTGATTTTCATATCAATATTTCAGGAGCTATGTACAACTTCTTTAATTTTTTTGTTCTGTACATCACACAATGACTCTTCCTCTTCGAAACGTGTATATGGCTAATAATTTTCGACATTTATAAATAATCCTTAGAGACTGTTTAATCATTACTGTGTGTCAATGTCAGTTAGTCACGGTAAATAAGGATAAAGTCCTCTGCAGGGAAAAGTAATAGACTGAAAAAAATATCATTTTTGATTCTGCGTCATTACAATATAACAAATAAAAAAGTATCAGAAAGTTTTCTTCTATAGTCATTCGTTTTCCACAAAACACGTGACTAACGGACAATTAGTGCTGGCGCCCTGTGGTCGTCATACGCGTACAGTGCTTATGAGACTTCGATCAGGATAGCGTATCAGTCCGTTTCTAACTCCATGGCTAAAACACCAGCCCAAAGACAACGTGAATACAAACAATGTCTGAAGGAGCAAGGCAGTTATGCACAATGGAAGGAAAAAATTAAAAGTGACTATGAGGAAAGGAAGAGCAATACTGAAACAAACAAAACAAGGAAGAGAACACCTCAAAGCTGAATATAGGAGACATAAGCAAGCACAGCGGGCAAGACAGAAAATAAGGGATTGATTGGATACTCCATCAACATCAACGGGTTTCAAAAGCAGACAGCATTTTGGAAAGTGCAGAAAACGTGTTGAGGAATCATTGCCGAAATCTCCACGCAAAAGAAAAGAAATGATTCGTAAGTTAGCAGTTGTTGTAAAACCAAAGCATTCTGTCCCGGTATCAGGAAAAAACTATCAGAGGAACTTAAAAAGTGCAATTATCAAGTTCTATCACGATGATTCAATATCTTACCAAGCTCCTGGAAGAGATGATTTTATTGAAATCCATGTTCAAGGAGAAACAAAAGAAGTTCGCATTAGGTATCTAGTGGTAACATTAAAAGAAGCACATGCACTCTTTCTACAAGACCGAGAAGAAATGTCCGTGGGGTTGACAAAATTCTCTGAATTACGCCCTGCTCACGTGCGTCTTCAAAGTCAGATCCCACATAATGTGTGCACGTGCATTATACATTAAAATACGAAGTTTCTTCTCAAAGCATTGTGTAAAAATCACGTACTCACTGAGACTGAATTTCGTAAGTTCATAGCACAAGTGGTTTGTGATCAGAAATCGAGTAAGTGTATGCAGGGAGGATGCTCCAACTGCCCAGGATTGAGTGGAGCAGACATTTCGGATGAACTCGCTAAGTCTTCATGCGAATGGAAACTGTGGAGTTCGCGTAATGGAAGAACGGAATTAGAAGTTAAAAGGGGATCTGTCCGGGAAAATGTTGCAATTAGTGAAGCTGTGATACAGATCGACTTCTCTGATAACTACACGTGCAAGGAGCAAAATGAAATTCAAGCTCCCCACTGGAACAATACACAGATCTCAATATTTACTGCTGTTGCCTGGTATAGGAAAGAAGGTATTGGTGAAATTCAGAAACAATCTTTTGCTTTGGTGTCTGATTATGTATCACATGACAAATATGCAGTTGATATTTGCTTAAGGAATATATTTTCGGAAATATTGGATATTGTTCCGAATCTCGAACTTGTGAAAGTGTTTTCTGATGGTGCTGCTACTCATTTTAAGCAGAAATACACATTGAGTCATGTGACATATCTTTCCGAAGTATTTGGAATCCAAATTGAATGGCACTTCTTCGAATCCTATCACGGAATCAGTAGATGCGATTTGAGGACAAGTGAAGAGGATGGCCTGGACAGCTGCGAAAGCAGGAAGCTGGATTCAGAGTGCTGAATTTAAAAAAAAAAAAATTATTTTGTTGTTTAGCGACGCTGTCAATTGCCAGGATCACATCAGCGTCGCCGGTGTGCCGGAATTTCGTCCCGCAGGAGTTCTTTTACATGCCAGTAAATCTACTGACATGGAGCTGTCGTTTTTAAGCACACTTAAAAACCATCGGCCTGGGCCGGGTTTGAACCCGCGACCTTGGGATCAGTAGGCCAGCGTCTAACCAACTGAGCCACCCAGACCGACACAGAGTGCTGAAGAATTTGATAATATTGTTAGAAAGAAAACCAAAATATGTATTCTTGAGGTTTCTCTGCCTGAAATTGAAGAAGCAAAAGAATTTCTCGACAAAAGATTTGAACGTATTTTACCTATGCCATCCACTCAGCGGGCTCATTGTGTGAAAGTATTAGGTTTAAATGTTGTGGAATATGCTTTTCTTTCATGTGCGGAAAGTGTCAGAATGATGCACAACTTTCGGAAATACAAACAGTGTAGTGATATACGCGTGTACTACGAGGCTACTGCATTTAGCGTTCCTGCACTATAAGGAGTCCAATCCAGTAACTATAATAGTGTGCTACAGGTATGTGCTGTGTGCTCTCATGTGTCATCTTTGTTATGGTTTTGATTCAGGTTTTTATCCTTGCAATGACGTAACTGTGATAAGACATGAGAGCTGTCAACATCTGTTTATATTGCATGGTATTAATGCTTCTCCAAAGGATATGATAATTGTAAAAACGATAAATACAATTACACACCTGTATGTATTACATGTATGTAACGTATAATACGTATCACTATGATTTACCATATGTTAAAGCATGTAAAACAAAGGCAAGATATTACAATTTTCGCAAATGTCAGTTAGTCACAAACTCATGTCAGTTAGTCACGCTGACCTTTGAATAAATATCTCCAGATGAGAATAACATACCAAACCTTTTTTCAGGTCATTTTAAAGCTTAGAATTTCCTCTCACAAGTGATTTTTCAGAACAAATCAAATACGAAAACTTTCAGAGAAAACGGAGGACAAACGTTTGAAGTTGGACCTGCAGTTGACAAAAATGTCAGTCACGAAAAGTTTAGCGCTCATTATTAAATAATTGTTTCAATTTTTTAAGGTTTTTATCTTTCCTATCACAACCGCCAATGTATTCTCTGTCATCGTATGACGTTAAAATAACATTTTTACACCTATATTGGCCATTAGACAGACATTTTAAGAAGAAAATGTAGTGTAAATGTCAGTCACACGCGGAATGGCTCTATATATATTGCGCGCAACTTGGAAACGGCTCTAACGATTTCAATCAAATCTGGTGTTCAGACAGGGTTTTGCTTTTTAAGTTCATCTATATAGGTGTAATTCCCGAAAAAACGCGATTTTACATAAAAAAAATAGCATTTTTTATTCCAGCTTCTGTAGAGCAATTCTTGTATATAAATTCCCGGTATTTCAGAAACCGCTCTAAGGATTTGGTTAAATTTTTGTATACATGCATATTACATTCACAGTGTTTTCTCTACTCACTTTTAGGTAACAATCACATCTCTTTCTCTACTCACTCTTCTATAAACAATTTTCCATAAAAACGTGATTTTACACAAAAAAAATCATTTTTATCCCCGCTTTTAAAATAAGTCATAGCACGTTCTGTAGGTTTGACATCCACAGTGTTTTCTCCTCTCATTTGTGGGTAACACATTCACATCTCATTCTCTACTCACTCTTCTATAAACAATTTTCTATAAAAAAAACGTGATTTTACACCAAAAAAACATTTTTATCCCCACTTTTAAAAAAGTCATACCATGTTCTGTCTGTTTGAAATAGAAGTGCTATTACATTCACACTGTTTTCTCCTCTCACTTTTAGTTAACACATTCACTCTTTCTCCGCTCACTCTTCTACAAATCATAAAATTTTCTGTACTATTTTTGAGATAGAAATGCTGCATATTACATTCACAGTGTTTTCTCTAATCACTTTTAGGTAACACATTCTCATCTCTTTCTACTCATTCTCTACTCACTCTTCTATAAACAATTTTCCATAAAAACGTGATTTTACACCCAAAAAAAATGTTATCCTCGCTTTTAAAATAAGTCATGCCATGTTTTGTATGTTTGAAATAGAAATGATATTACATTCACACTGCTTTCTCCTCTTTTAGGTAGCACATTCACATCTCTTTCTCTGCTCGCTCTTCTATAAACAATATTCCATAAAAAAGGTGATTTTACACACAAAAAAGTATCTTTATCCTCGCTTTTAAAATAAGTCATGCCATGTTCTGTATGTTTGAAATAGAAATGATATTACATTCACACTGCTTTCTCCGCTCACTTTTAGGTAACACATTCACATCCCTTTCTCTACTCACTCTTCTACAGACAATTCATATACATATATACACACACATACACATACACACACAAATTGCACGTATGTGTATTTTTTCATGGAGAAAGTTTTTATGGTAACAATTTTACTACACAATATATTACTTTCAAATGATTTTCTACTCTCTTTTCTTTTACGTAGCACATTCATGTATCCTCTGTTTGCCCATCAACATACAATTCATATAATTTTCTATGGCTGAAATATAAATGCAACGTATTACATTCACACGATTTCCTCTACTAATTTTTCCTTTATGAGACACAATCACTCTTCTTTCGCTACTCGCCCTTCAACACACAATTCATACAATTTGTTATACGTTTAAAACAGAAATACAATGTATTACATTATTACTATTTTCTCTGCTCACTTTTGTTTTACGTAACAATTCACATGTTATTCCGTATCGTTTATCAACTTCATACATACCAACGCCTATACATAGCGTATGTTGAAGAGCGAGTAAACTCCAAAACAGCTTGACCGATCACCATGAAAATTGACATATCTAAGTGTTTTCATGTCGAAGGTTTTTATGGAATCCATTTTACCACACAACGTATTACGTTCACATGGCTTTCTCTACTCTCTTTTCTCATATCTAACACACTACTCCCTCTTCTACAAACAATCCATACATTTTTCCATACACTTGAAATATAAGTGCAACGTATAACATTCACACGGTTTTTATACTCATTTTTCTTTTACTAAACACAATCACATTTCTTTCACTGCTCCCTCTTCGACGAACAATTACGAGCAACTCATACAATTTTCTATATGATTGAAACAGAAATGCATAGTACATTCACATAGCTTTATCAACCAACTTTTCTTCCTGTAGTGTTTGTTATTGTTCAACAGTGCTCTTGCTTATTGTCGCTCCAGTGTTTTAATAAAAAATAATGAAACAGTTAAAAAAGTAAAGTAATCACAATTGGTGTCAGGAGTACGACGAAAAGTATGACGTGGAACAGTTGATGAAACAAATGTTAGTTAAGATGGACATAATGGGAAATAAAATGAATTCCGGAATGTGGCAGTGGAAACAAACATGAAAATTGGGAAAAATTTAAACTAAGGAATAGAAAATGGGAACAAAATGGAAACAAAATGGAAGCCAAATTGAAAATGTAATCTCCGAAACGGAAAATATGAAGACGGGAACGTCCAATATGAAGATAGATCTATTGGAGAATACAAGCGACTAGCCGGGGTTAAGGAGGCCATGGAAGAACTCAACGGAAAGATAAAGAACCTTGGCCAATGTGTTAACGTCCTGGAAGATACAGTCGACGGCAGCACCAAAGAACTGAACTCCACAATGGAACAAATGCTCGACGAAAACCTCAAACTATGTATATATCTACAGGGGAGGCCTGCGTTCAGCAGTAGTCATTTTACAACTGAAATGATGGTGTTTATGAAATATTTGTACGTATTTCTATGTCTCTTTTATCTCGGAAATAATTCTTAACAATTGCGACAAACATTTTTATTTAGTTAACGTTTTGCCTTTCAGATTTATCTAAATAAGTATCTTCTCCCACAAAACAAGATTTCACAAAAAACAGAGACGAAAAACGCCGAGCGAAGCTCGGTCGCTCAGGTACTCTTATATATTTGAACGAGCAATTCTTGTGTGTGTGTGTGTGTGTGTGTGTGTGTGTGTGTGTGTGTGTGTGTGTGTGTGTGTGTGTGTGTGTCTATATATATATTCTGCGCAACTTGGAAACGGCTCTAACGATTTCGATCAGATTTTGTATTCAGATAGGGTTTAGCTTTTTAAGTTCATCCATATAGGTGTAATTCCCGAAAAAACGTCAGACTATAAATAATTGTTATATTTAAGATTTGTATTGCTTCACTGTTAGCAGCTTCAATTTCTCACTGAATTTAAGATACTTTGTCACATGCATTTACATATTGGGCATAGGTCCAGTAGACTGGGCACACATCAGATTATGTAGCTAAAGTAAGAACAACAATGTGTAACCATTGGTAAAACATATTTATTATTTATTTATGCCAAGAAACTTACTGTTGGTGTTTTTAAATGCATAAGCCGTGTGTAGGCAATGTTTGAGAATTAAATGTCATTCTGGCAGGTTGTCACAGTAGCTTAATGGTTAGAGCACCCACCTGGTAAGCGAGGGTCTGTGGTTCAAATCCCAGCTGTGGCATTGAATTTTTAAGTTCCAGTTCTACCTCTAAAACATATTTACATACAAACTAAGCTAAAGTAAGAATAACAATGTGTAACTATTTACAAAAGCATGTGTGCTTACAAACTATATACAGTATATATTTGTATATGTTTAAATGCTTAAGCTATGCTTGCATTTTATTTATAACTGCTAAGTATAATGTATAGTCCCAGAGACTGTCTTCCATACATTCCTTTACTAAATAGTATGCTTTTTCATTTAAGTACATTTATGTATCGCTGATGTATATTTTTAGGCAATCCTCGCAGTTTATCTGATAAACACTGGATTTTGAGTTTGTTGGAATTTTGCCCTTTAATGGGTGGTTTAGCAGGTGTATCTGATTGAATCTCAAAAATATACATTGGCCAAAGTAAAAGAAATCTTAAAACATGACTGAAGGAGCATATTAAAAGCATAACATTCAAATAGATTGACAAATCAGATGTAGTCCATCACTTCTGGTCAACTCAGCACACCATCGAATACGATATTAAATTACTAAAACATGCAAAAACAACAGCAGAACTGATAATTTGGGAGAAAATACATATTATGAAGAATGTTCACATAGCCATGAATTTTGATATCTCACAAGCAGATGACATAATGAAGTTTATATCCTGCAACCCAGATAGCAGCATAGTCACTACCACAACAGATGTTTCCTCTTCAACTGCCAGTCGAGAAACCGTTGAGTATGAAGACGCTAGTCTTCAAAATGCGTTCGGACAAAAATAAGTGTAATTGAAACTGTGTCTATAGGTCGACTCATATATGTACTTCTAAAACATTTGAAAAGTTTCACTGTCTATATCACTTTGTATATATTAAGTAGAATATCAAAATTGTTGTTTTTAAAAATATGCAGTGTACATATTAATAATCTTTTAACTGACTGCAAGTAGCATAGGAATAAGAGGTAGAACTGGAACTTAAAAATCCAATGCCACAACTGGGATTTGAACCACAGACCTTCCGCTTGCCCACACACGGCTTGTGTGTTTAAAAAACACCAATAGTAAGTTTGTTGGCATAAATAAATAATAATTAGCGTAGGAATGTTTATTTGAATCAGACTTGGATTTAAAATATTTTATGACCAGTTCAAGGCCTAAAACAGCATTTGGAAATTTCTACTTGTAACAGCAATTCTTTATATTACAAAAAATATGTTTTTCCGTTAGTTTTTACTTAGCAAACTCATTTACATCTGCAAAGTTAATTGGTGGTATAGCCTACTTTCTAGCATTGTTGTGTTTTAAATTGTAGGATTTGTCATATATTTTTGAAAGTCAAGTCATTACTGCATGTTAGTAAGCCCCCTGCTTTTTATACTAGTGAAGAAATGCTTAGAATCACCAAAAAGGAGAGCATACTCTCATGTGTGTACATGGACATTGTAATTGCTTCCAAAGATATAACAAAACTGCAGACAAAGTAAACGATGTAGAAAAATGGCACTCCAAAATAACCTGGCCATTAACATAACAACAGAATCAATAATTTTCAGAAATGGAGGAAGAACCCCATAACAGTGAAGATACACATAAGGGAAAGGAAACTAATAATAGTATCTGAATTGAAGTATCTAGGTTTCACGCTGCAAACAAGTGCCAAATGTTTCACGAAACACATCACGGAAAAGGCTACGCAAGCTATAATTGTAATGCATGAAATAAAAAGCATTAGATCCCTTAGCCTAGAGACGGTGATACTGCTATTAAAGGTAAAAATTCTACCAATACTGAATTACGGTATAGAAATTATATGGCCTCACTTAACAATGAAAAATCTATCCATCCTGGAAAGAGTAAAACGAGATACATAAAGAAAGCACTAGGAGTGTCAAAAGCAACAGAGTCAAGACTCGTATATCTGCTGGCGAGGGAAACATTCCTCAGAGAGGAACTAAGGACAAGCATACTCCTACCAAGCACCAGCGCTTCACAGAATCTCCTAGCAACACTAAAGAGGAAATGAGAACAAATACAACCAGAATTCTACTGCACAGGAGCCATGATGGACCACACAAGGACAATGGAAAATATCGAAATGAGGCTCATTATCACCAGGTTGGCAGTCCACGGATTCCACCACATGATATGCAAGAACAAGAACTAGCACGAATCAAATATGGACTGTGAATGTAGCCCATGTGAAAAGGCATGTGACTACTATCACATCAAACTATACACAAGAAGGACAAAGTCAATCAGTGAATATGCAAACATGTAACTTCATTTGGCTATTTAGCCACAGTTAATTCAATTATAAAAAACTTATTTTTTCCATGCCTATTTTTTGCAACTCAAATTGTCCTGCCCTTCATAACTGGCACTCTGGACAAATGCCTGTTGGCCCATTTGTAAATCTGGGCAAATACACTACCTTAGCATTTATGTTTATATAAGCGGAATGTGAACAAGAAGAATCATAACCAAAACAAAACATTGCTAAACCATGAATTTCACTTCTCATTTAGTTGGGATTCTCATTGTTCATATGCAGTACTGGGAAGACAGTCATACTTGTGCTCATTTCATAATTCTAAGTGAAATAAACTATGTTTTAGGCAATTCATTCATTACCTCTGGAATTTACAACTTCTTCAAATGAAGTAAAACTTTTACTCAATGAACCCAAGAAAATGAATGCTTACATTTTTGCAGTTGGTATCCAGGGAAAAACTGAAGCAGAAACATATTGCACTCAGATTTACTACACTGTCAGCTTCAAATGGATTAATTATAACTCCACCATATATTTGTATGCTTTGTTATCTCATCTGAGTATGCTTGAGTCCAATAAAATATCATTCAACAGGAGTTCATTGTTTTTATTCTAGTTATGCTACACTTGAAATATAGAGTTGATGATCTAATAATTCATTTTCTATAAAAGCTTTCTCAGTTTGTGAATATCACTTGTTCCCTCCCATCTGCCTTTGAATTATAATCTCCTGTTTTGTTTCATTTTCAGTTCTAAGTTAAATCATATTTTTCTGCAAAAGAATCATTTAGTCCTAAAGAAACATAAGCAAACAAACAAAAGCAATTTAAGATGTAACAATGTAGCTATGTTTTCAGTTTTAGAATATCTGAAATTATCCTTAGCAACCGTAGCCTGCATCATAAATTTTACTGAATTTGTTGAAATAGAATTTATAATTTCATTATGGGGTTGTTTAATAATTTGCTATAAAGTAGTTCTCAAAAATTTTGAAAATAATGAATCAAAGCATCTCTAGAAATTTATAAAAGTTTTAATATGCCTTTTATGCTTAGTTACACTACTTTGTGGTCTTCCTCTTTCATTTTTGCAATAGTTTTGGATTCTTGTGACAGTCTCATCCATCACTATAAATGATGTGGACATTAATAAGCAATGTGAAAGAAATATAAAATCTGCTGTAGTGGTGTAGAATGGAAAGTATGCCATTGAAGTAAAATTAAACTTAAGACATGCCCACATTGATAATAAGGTTAGTAAAAGTAACTCTGAAAAACATTTACAATGTAGTCAAATTCTGCTAAGTGTTTATTAATCTGTAGAAAGCTAAATTAAATTAGTGACTCCATTTTGTGTAATAGTAACAGAGAAATTAATACTGTGCAACACATTGGTCCAAAAGGGAAAGCAGATATCAAGGTTCCTTGTCAGCCCAGTGGTGGAGTCATCATCATCAAAGGTGCCAAGTATGCTTACTTCCATGAAAGCATATCTCACTTCTACTATAGGAGGTGTGTTAGAAATGGCAAGCACTAAGATCCATGGGGCACCTCCAGAGACTTCGACACAGGTAAGAGATATGATTGCTTACATTGTAAGTTTCATTGGTTTCTGACTAGAATATATTCCAGGTGATTATTAATAAACTGGGTTATCAAGTGGTTTTATAGAAATTTTAAGAAATGTTAGTGAATAAGATAGTAGCTTATTGGGGTTAAATAATTTTAGAACATTAACATTTTAGTGCTGTTGAACACAAATAGGACATTCAACTAATTGTTACTGTGTCTAGTTTGTTACATATGCATATCACAGAACAACAATAGGCAGCTAAATTTTGGGTTATCCTGTAGGAGAGCGGCGTCACGTGGTCGATAGGCAGCTGTGTTGTTACTGAAGAGTGTTGTTATCAGGTACATGTTGTTTAACTTGTTGGTGACGTATGTGTTGCCAATGCTGGAAGATTGAAATCTGCGGAAGCATGTGAATGTTGCCAACCAACTTGTTAACGTTATTTGTTGTTGTTATTTAGAATTATTATTGTTTTGTAATTAAGTGATGTAACGTAAGTTCTTGTGTGGTGCGGTTGAGGTTTTAATCTGTATTCTACATATGCAGTATTAACAACAACAACAATAATAATAATGAAGTAATAATATTGAGGTTGTATAACATAGTAATGTTATTACAGATTACGCAGTATTAACAACAATAATAATAAATAATAGTAGTTCACATTTTGTGATGCGTGGTTGGTAGTTTTAGCGAGTTGTACAATGTTAAGTTGGCAACAGATATTTCTGCCTTGCAGCGCCATCTTCTTCCATTGTAGGTGACATAGAGAGCTGTCAGTGAACCACGTGATGCCGCACTCCTACAGTTTTACCAAATTTTTATTATCTACTTTAGTAAAAAAGTGAAAGTGAAGAGTGAATAAAAATAAAAGAGAAGAAAGTAATTACCTTAGGAGTGTTGTTTGGGGTTGTCTCTTGTAGACTGGTACCCACCCACCTACCCCAGGACATTCTCTTAGGAAAGTAATTACATTAGTATGCAACAAACATGACCATCTTCGTGCTACAGAGCATGTACACTAGGAATTGCCAACCTATACAAGAATCAAAACCCACTGGATTAGCAATGTTTTCACTTCTTCTCCTTCTTCTTCTTCTTCTTCTTCTTCTTCTTCTTCTTCTTCTTCTTCTTCTTCTTCTTCTTCTTCTTCTTCTTCTTCTTCTTCTTCTTCTTCTTCTTCTTCTTCTTCTTCTTCTTCTTCTTCTTCTTCTTCTTCTCCTCCTCCTTCTTCTTCTCCTCCTCCTCCTCCTCCTCCTCCTCCTCCTCCTCCTCCTTCTCCTTTTTCTTCTTCTTCACTTGCCACTCATGCCGAAGTAGTGCAATAAGCTTAAATACTTATGTCAGAAAAATTATTTCTCGTTTTCCATACAGATGTCATCCACCAGCTGCATTTGGTTTCCAAATGTACACACAAACATCACCAGCTGACAAAGACGAACATCATACCAGAGAATTAAGGAAAATTGAAGCTATTAACAGTGAAGCAATAGAATCTAAAATAAGAACAAATTAGAAACTAAAAGTTCCACTTCCAATATTAATAAGATAAGTGGAGCTTTCAGTTTTTAATTTGTTCTTATTTTAGATCATACCAGAGCATAGGTTAATTAGCAACCAATGGCTATGCCAAAGTTTGCAAAGAAAACAAGTGTTTATGATTAGCTATTTATATAACCTTAGGTTTCTCCCTTCACACACATGCACACTCGTGCATGGTTGTGTGGGCAGTGTGTATTAGCCATTAGCCACACCTTCAACAAGCCATTTTCTTCAGTGTTATGCACCACTGACAGTACACTGCCTTAGTATTTACATTTATACGAGCGGGAAGTAAACAAAAAGAACAACTACAAAATTCATTTCTCATTTAGCTTGCTCATTCCCATTGCACATGTGCAGTTGCAAGATGCCCATGTTTGTTGTCCTTGTACCATAATTTTGCTATAAAAGTAAACATGCTAAAAAGGGTGAGCAAATGGGTTCTAGGTTCAAGAAGTGACAACATTGACTCCAAACAGCACACTTAAGGCCGTTTAATTACTTTCCTTTCAAATTTAATCACAGTTTAAATTTTGTTACTGGTAGTCAAGTTTAGCCAGGCAGTGAATTGTTGAAGCTGCATTACACCACAGAAAATGGCTTACTTACATATAAAACAATCTAAACATAACATTACCTTCTATAAATCAAAAGGCTGACCTTATATAATTACTGAATCAAGTATATTAAAGATGACTGTTGCTTTGATCACATGCTTCGATATAACCAGTTGCTAATTAACCTAAGTTTTTATAAATAGTGAATCACAAGTATATTAAGAATGCACACGAGCAAAGCAAGTGTTTAGTATGACATTTATCAGCCATTGGCTGTGTGTGTTAGTTTTATTTTGACAGCATCTTCTTTGTGCATTTGCAAAATGTAAAAGTAGCATCTGTAGGGAAACTCAGAAATCACAGAAATGATGTTGGGTCAAATACAAATCACTTATGTGTATGGGTACTATTTGAGTAATCTACAGCTTAAAATAAAATAGCTTATCATTTATCTTAGCACATGGTGACTGGTTTGTTTTAAATCTCTTTTAATATGTTATAAGTAATACCTTAAAGCTATTTCTGGGTGTCTTTCTGGAGCAAAAGCTTAGTACAGTAAAGTTTGAAAAAGTAATCTTGCAACATTCATGCGTCACAGCCATCTTCTTATAAGCACGGGAAGACAAAATATGATCATAAGGTAATGGATTGAACTTCCCAGAGTTTGAGAGGTAGAACTGGAACTTAAAAATTCAAATCCCAGTTGTGGCATTGATTTTTAAGTTCCAGTTCTACCTCTCAAACTTTGCCCACACACGGCTTGTGTGTTTAAAAACACCAACGGTAAGTTTGTTGGCATAAATAAATAATAATTCCCAGAGTTTATTTCTCTGAAATCCAATATGCTTGCTATTAAGATTGCATAGGCTCTCCAGCATCAGTTCTGCTTCACTGAGCATTCAGATGTGACATCTTGCAGATTTGTAGCAACCACACTCCACGTGCCATTCTTGGTTGTTAGTAAGTTTCCCTGCCAATACATAATTATTGTTGCTTAAACAAATATCCTCTTCTAAAGTAAGAACAAATTAGAAACTAAACTTTTAGAATGAGTTGGAGTCAACTCGAAACTCAAGTCAGTGTTTGAAAAAATAACTTGCAACATTACTAAGATAAGTGAAGCTTTTAGTTTCTAATTTGTTCTTACTTTAGAATCTTGTTGCTTCACTGTTAATAGCTTCAATTTCCTTAAATATCCTCTTGCTCAGAATTCAAACAGGCAGCCAATTCTCTAAGAATTTTATGCTTGTCAAAGATTAAAA
Organism: Tenodera sinensis; assembly: GCA_030765045.1. Classification (NCBI taxonomy): domain Eukaryota; kingdom Metazoa; phylum Arthropoda; class Insecta; order Mantodea; family Mantidae; genus Tenodera; species Tenodera sinensis. The sequence goes on along the minus strand of CM060965.1, from coordinate 105,324,586 downwards.
TCTAACCTTTGTTATATGAAATGTATTTTACACAAATAACTATTCAGTTTCACTTTAAATGATCAGCACAAAATCAATAATTGGTACTACAGTCAATAACCAATTGTTTATAAAACGCATTTGCAACTTGGATTTGTTTTATGCGTATTCAGATTAATATTTCCTCACAGGCTAAGCATATAAAATATAAAACTTAGGTTTTTTGATTTCCTTAAAAAACTATACACATTGTAAGAAAACAGTAAAGAAGTTTCCATGGAAGGACTTGAACACAGGATAAAAAATCTGATGTGTTGCACCACTCACATGACTTTCTCTACCCTTGTGCTAACTATTCTTACAAACTCTTACTCCTCTATCTTTGTGTTAGTCGAGATAAACATTTATAGAAATTATCTTACTGGTAATTTTGTTGTAGGCACAAGAGGAACATGGAAATACAGTAGGCTTTGAGTGATAGTCAAATCTTGCAAGCTGGTCGCTAACTGAAGGCTCTGAAATTCCATTCTCTTTATACGACAAAGAGAAAAGTGAATAACGACCTTCCGTTTGAGAAAAGTATGAGTATATCAGAACTCTTACAAATAACAAGGAATATTTCTGAAATGGTTCACTTCACAGAAAATGCATTTCGGCATAAATTGTGCATTTTAACAAGATCTACATTTTTTGTATAGTAAGATTTGGTCTGTCTCTTACAGTTCACTAGTTATGGAAAAGTTACTTAACAGGACTACATGGGCTTAGCAAGAAAACTCAAAATATACATTTCGTTTGCCATAAAAATATCTCAAACATGTGGCATTTTTATCAAAATCATGTCATTTTGAGAAAATCAAAATTTTCCATGTGAAGGATAGTTTAGGGTTGAGGAATTCTCTTCAAAATCTTCGTGTGACATTCTTTAAATATATTAAACTTAAATACCAACTTTGGTTTTTAACTGACTTTTCATTTTTTATTTATACTGTTCACACATACATACACCCCCCACTCCACACCCCCCCCCCCACCCCCCTGTCCCCCCCACATGTATGCATGTGTGTACATGGACCTTTTTCTAAAAATGCTTCTTTAGGATTCATAGTGCCTCAAAACATATATTTCTGGTGAAATCCGACATCCGACTATACATAGTAGAGAAAGTAATAAAATCCCAATTGAAACAATGTGATGAAACAGCTGATAATTCTAGAGGCCAAATCAGTGGTAACTTTTGTATGCCTCTGAGACAGAATATTGTAAGACCCCATAAGGAAATCATTTATGTAAATATTAATTGCAAATGTAATTTATCTTTGGTGTTGATACGAATTAGTTGAGTAACGAAAATGTGCTGCTATCTTTCATTGTTAAGAAAAGTAAAGTTGCTTAAAAACGTCATAAATGTTAAGTTTCACATTTAAATTTAATATGTCTAAATAAAAGGATCATATATATTTAATATTAAAAGTGAAGGGAGAATAGCTAGAGATCGCTTCCCTAACAATACGGGAACTATTTAATGTAGAAAAATATAAAATGAACGCATACGCGGATGTATACAACAAAATATAGCATCATGTAAAGTAGTGCTAAAATTGTTAATGGCGTCAGTATGATATAGTTGTGTAGATGTATTTTTGCAACGCTAGTGAATACAGATCTAAAAAACTGTGTAAAAGTGAAAAGACAATCAAAATAATACAAAAAGGTGTAGCAAAAGTCAATCCAATTATGACAAGTGTAAAAAGAGACAAAAAAGGTGCTAATAAAGCGATATATTATAGTGAAGTAACATCGAGTGTTTATTCATTCCACCTAGTACCACGCCCGGAGAGAAATAATAGTCTCATTGCACAACCCAAAGCCAAACATCATTATAAAAACAGCACCAAATGGCTTACCCAAACGTGGGGCACGAATTTTGGTTGGAATGAAAATCTACGGGAAATGAACTTACGCGAAATACCAAGTGACACCAAATCTTCCCACGAAAAAGAAAGAAGATGCCATTCAACAATCCATCGAAATTTAAGACTATAGGAGACGTCACCAAGCTGGAATCAATGGGGGAAGTGCCTATGAATGCTGATGAACGCCTATCCATCGACACAGAGTACATCAAAGATCGTCTAGTGAAGCCAACCGCCCAGGGGATGCACATAATGAAATAAATCAACGAGAAAAAAGTAGGACCAAAAATTTTTATTTTTACATTCATTTTATTTTTATGTTACTGCGAAGCGGCAAAATAGTAGGACTTTTAAGCCCAAGTGAACTGAATCAAAAAACAAAAATGTTGCAAAAAGGAAATGAAGTAGGAGTAGGGGAGTGAGTGAGTGAGTAGTGGGGTTTACGGGCCCGTCGACAACTAGGTCATTAGGGCCCGAAGTCCAAAATAAAAGCAATCAAAGAAAATAAAACCTCACCCCTTTAAAGCTAAAAAGTGAAAGTTAAAATACCTAAAAATGAACATTAAAATTACTAAAAAGAGAGCTAAAACAGCTAAAAAAGGAAAATTAAAAACCGATAAAAACTTACATTATGAAAAACATAAAACTGGTTACTGTTAAAAAGAGTAAAAACACAAGTAAAACATCCTAAAAGTATATTTCCGCTAAGATAAAAGAAACCTTACACTTGCTTACCAAAATCGATACGTGCAACAAACCGCAGTACTGCATTTACAGCTGCTGGGTCGTTGCCTAACACAGTGCACAGTGTAAGACCCAGGCAGAACTGGAACTTAAAAATTCAATGCCACAACTGGAATTTGAACCACAGACCTTCCGCTTATCAGGCGGCTGCTCTAACCATTGAGCTATTGTGACAAGCTGCCAGAATGCATTAACCCTTTCATGTCTGGTGTGTATTATAAGATACATAGGCTTTTTTCCCTATTTGTACTAGTTTTAACTTTTTTTTTTCTGCTATGTTCTTGTTATACTGTCTGTCACCAATTAAAAATACATATTTGAGACGTTTCTAAATGATGTTTAGTTTTACTAATATAAACCCTATCACAATCCAAACAGCTAAATTGATAAATGCCAGATTTTTTATAATTTGTAATTTTATCCTTTTTAGAAAAATTTAGTAAATTTTGTATATTAAGATTTGAGACGTAGAACTGGAACTTAAAAATGCAATGTCACAACTGGGATTTGAACCACAGACCATCCGCTTACCAGGCGGCTGCTCTAACCATTGAGCTATTGTGACAAACTGCCAGAATGGCATTAGCCCTTTCATGCCTGGTGTGTATTATAAGATACATAGGCTTTTTTTCCTATTTGTACTAGTTTTAACCTTTTTTTTCTGCTACATTCTTGTTATACTGTCTGTCACCAATTAAAAATACATATTTGAGACGTTTTGAATTGTAAAATATTTTTTTTTTTTTTTTTTAAAGAAAAGAAGCAAAATCCATGCAACCGCAGTCAAATGATACCCCGTCATCATCCACGCGTGCCATCACACCGATTATTTTACGTGGGCCCTTCCCGTCCTTTACCACAGGCACATTTGACTGCGGTTGCCGAGACTCAAACTCATGACCCCAGGCTTTGAGTGCATGGCCAGTGCACTACGTGTTGCCTCAACAATCATGGCTATTCAAGCCAGCAGGTTGAAGGTGTCCCAGACCCCTAATCTAAACCGGTTTCGAATTAGAGGAAGAAGAGCATAAGTAGCAAAATAATTCAGGCATGAAAGGGTTAAATTCTCAAACAGTTCGTATTTCTCCTGGTAAACCACAAAGGCAGTCTCACATCAGAGACAGCCTTTTGATGCTTAAATTTTTCAGTCTTTTTATGTATAAAATCTGTATTAAAACTATTAATTACCACAGTGTTAATGCGTTTATATTCTGTGTCACATTCTTCCTTATTAAAGGATATATTTATTAACCTATAAATTAAACTGTTGAAAACAGCAAATTTATGTGCAAAAGGATTAAAACTTTTATTTTTTATGTAATTATCAATGTGAGTAGATTTTCTTTAAATACTAAAATTCAATTTATTGTTATGTCTTTTAATTTTTAAGTTCAGGAACGGAGTGCATCCATTATTTTCGGTTTCCAAAGTGAATTGTAGGCTTTATCTTGTAAATTTATAAGTTTTAAAGCATCATTTATCTGTTTTTTAGGGACAACAGCAAAAATGTCATCCACATATTTATACCATATTTTAAAACTTAGAGGGAATGATTTTATAATTTGAGTTTCAAAAAAGCTCATGAAAAGATTAGCAAGAAATGACGAAAGTCATTGTCAAGCCAGAAGTTTGTTGGAAAAAATTGCCATTAAAACTAAAGAAATTTTGATCTAAACAAACATTTGTAAGTTTTACAAAATCATCTATTAATACTTTGTTTAATTCTAAAGAATTTAACCATTTTTTTTTAAAAAAATCAAAAGCTTTTTTCTAGGAATACTAGGAAATAAAGCAGTTACATCAAAAGAAACGAGTTTATCATTATCAGACAATACTATGTTGCTAATCTTTTCTACTAATTCAAAAGAATTTTTAATATTTAAACTTTCAAATTGATCAAAGGTACTGAATTTTTTAGTTAACCATTTCACTAAATTATATGTAGGTGAATTTATACAATTTATAATTGGTCTCATTTTATTTCCTGGTTTGTGAATTTTGGGAAGTGCATACAGCCTAGGTAAAACTGGATTATTAACTGTTAAGATACTTTTTTCTTTGTTAGGTATCATTTTCACTTCGTTGATTTTAAAGGATGATTATCAATTTTAAGTAATCTTCACTTTCAAGAAAAAGTTCTACTCTATTAATAATATCAGATTGATCTAAAATTGTAATTGTATTGCCTTTGTCAGCTTTGGTATAAATTACGTCCTTTTCATTCAATGATTTAGCAATCTGATTATTATAATTACTTTTAGGATGATTTTTATTTATATCTTTCAAAAATTTAGTGCATTTCATTTTAATCAAAGATTTATTGATGTAATTTAAATCTTGACTGGCAATTTCAATATCTGCAACAAAATCATGTGTTTTTTGAAAAATTTGCACCTGTTTTCATACCTTTATTTAGAAAATTTATTTCTTTCTCATTAAAGTTACAATTTGATAAATTAATTACATTATTTGTTTGATTATTTGGTTTCTTTATGTTCAATTTCTGTTGCTTTTGGCATAATCTATTTAACTTGTTTTTTAACCTCTTTGTTTTTCTTTTCGTGTTAAAATTTAGATTCTCAAACAATTTAGATTCTAAATTAACCCAAATTAAGTTACTTAAAATACGTGTTAATTTTAAATGTAAGTCATATAACCTTAGTTCAATATTATTTAATTTTTTAAAACATAAACTTCTTTCAACTTCAATAACTTTCTTTTCTGATGCCTACTGGTGAATACTATTGCTATCCAATTTAACAGTTCTTCTAACAAAAACAGGGGTTACTTTTCTTTTTAAACAAATATTCAAAAACCTAATGTCTGCAAGAATATGTCTTTTCTTCTCTTGTAATTTTAAATATGATTTAATTTCATGTTTAGTTCCATATAAATTTAAATTAAACAAATAACTATTAAATTCTAAATTATTATCCATCATAGTTAATTAACTTACTGTATTCTCCTATTCCTATTGTATGAATAGAAAATATGCAATAAAACAATTTCTACAAACATTTATCTTGATTAACGTGAATTGGATTGAGGAATAAGCATTTTTAAAAATATACAAATATGAAGAGAGAAAGTCATGTGATTACATCAAATTTTTACTTTCTGTATCATGTAGGTACATAGTAGGTACAGAAGGTGTAAATTCCACCAAAATATTTTATACCAAGATTTTAGTGAAAATTCATGTTTTTAAGTACCCTGAATTCAAATGAAGCATTTTCACCACTGCCACCACCACCACCACCACCACCACCGCCACCGCCACTACCACCAGTTTCCTTACTAAGCACCATTTTTAATGCATCTTCTCCAACAAATGGGTCCACCCCATACAATCTCCTTCTATGGTAAGCAATAGGTCTTCCTTGCTGATTTTTTTTTATGATCTTAATCTTTACTCCAATCGTATCCACATCTACTTCCTGTTTTATGGCTTTTAAGATGTCTGCAAAAGTTTTCCCACTTACCTTGACTTTAACCATTTACTGTATTTCACTTCCTTTCTTTTTACCCAAACCCTGTTCGTGCTATCCATTTATATTTCGTTGCCCTCCCTGAGCACTTGATGGAAATTAGTATTTTGCAACAATTTTACTTTTTAAATATTATTTATTTACGCCAACAAACTTACTGTTGGTGTTTTTAAACACACAAGCCGTGTGTGGGCAAAGTTTAAGAGGTAGAACTGGAACTTAAAAATTCAATGCCACAACTGGGATTTGAACCACAGACCTTCCGCTTGCCGGGCGGACGCTCTACCACTGAGCTATTGTGACAAACTGCCAGAATGGCATTAAATTCTCAAGCCAGTTCGAATTTCTCCTGGTAAACCACAAAGGCAGTCTCACATCAGAAACAATTACCCCAATGGTGACTTACTATTTTTAAGTTCCAGTTCTACCTCTTAAACTTTGCCCACACACGGCTTGTGTGTTTAAAAACACCAACAGTAAGTTTGTTGGCGTAAATAAATAATATTTACCATGTGAAGGTTATTTAATCCTGGGATATAAAGTACTTACAATAGTAAGTCACCATTGGGGTAATTGTTTCTGATGTGAGACTGCCTTTGTGGTTTACCAGGAGAAATTCGAACTGGCTTGAGAATTTAATGCCATTCTGGCAGTTTGTCACAATAGCTCAGTGGTAGAGCGTCCGCCCGGCAAGCGGAAGGTCTGTGGTTCAAATCCCAGTTGTGGCATTGAATTTTTAAGTTCCAGTTCTACCTCTTAATTTTACTTTTATTGAATATCCAATCCAAGTTCTTTCTAATTAATACTATATCCAATTGATTTGACATTACAAATACTATATTTTTCCTCTGATGTTCTTGCAATAGTTGTTCCCATTGAACTAATATTTCATGCAGGAGCCCCATGGCATTAGCCCCATTTTCATCTTTATAATACAGTATCAGATAGATATTTCTCGATGTATGTTTTATATTTCCTTTGCTTGTGGTGATATTTGATTTCATTTGCACAAACTCTACCTTATCCCTGGCCATTGCTTCTGATACGTCAGGTATATATGGGCTTTTTTAGTTTCTCGACATTCCTTGTCCTCTGTTCTCTATGTTGACAACCATTGCAATATCCCCTGCTACCCTAAGAGGATGCCCATACCCGACTTCTGTAGCTTCAAAACAGCTCTTGGGCCAGTCACACTCAGCCAACGAGGCAAATTCTTTGAAACTTGTCTGGGAAATGACTTCCCTTAGTTTTCCTTCCAATTATACTTCTTTATCCATATCCACTTGCATTTCTACCTTCCATTTCTTCCCCTTTCTGACAGGTAGCATGTCTTCCTCAACAACACAGACTTACTTCTACCACCACCACCACCACCACCACCACCACCACCACCACCACCATCATCATCATCTGAAAGTCGTCAGTTGCAAGAGGGCCACTTGATCTGGTTAGCAAGATGCCAGCAATGTCCTCACTAAAAAAAGATAAAAAATAAAAAAACCACCACCACCACATGTATTAAGTGGGGGAAGTATTGTATTCAACCCAAAAATTTGATGTCGAAGTTTCATTGGAAATGTATGATTTGAGGCCCCCTGAATAAAAAAAATAGCAGTTTTCGGAAAAGGTACTTGTTTGTGTGTGCGTGCACATTCTGGCATTCAAAATCCCATAGACTATCTAAAACCTGAGCTAAAGGATACCACATCAACAACAGAAAAATCAGAAGTATACCAACTAAATTATAAAGACAGTAGCAAAATTTATATTGGTAAAATGAAATGGAAATGGTAAACAAGGGTAAAGAAACAGCTCAAAGATATAAGCAAGAAGAGCAATTGGCAGTAGTAGCGCTCTTTTGGCCAGAAAACCACAAAATTGTTCCTGAAACTATACTTTTAAAAAGCATCTCTAACATAAAACATTAAAAACAGTGTGAGTGAACATTTTCATTTTATTTCTTTACATTGTGCACTTTAAGGTATTTAATGTTTTAATTAGGAGAGAAAGAGACCAGTCAACTGATGAGAAAAAAGGATTGCCTGCAGTGAATTGGTTTGATGAGTGATTTGCATATTCATATCACCCTAAAACACAACAATCAGTGTAAATAATATTGAGAAATATTTTTTTTCTTTGTTGCAAAAATGACATGTTTATCCAGTGGGATAACACTTGGAGAGGCTTAAACTTAAATATAATGTTTGTGCCACATAATATCTCTCAGAGAATGCTTTTATGTAATCCAAATAAAAGTTATAAACTTATATCATGGAACCCAATTAAAATATCTACAAGCTTTAATATCTACCCACACACATGTTTTCATCTGCATACAAAACTTTACTGATATTTTTAATCTAGCAATATCTATAGACTACCTTACATCTTTCAAAATCTGCTTCATTTACTTACGCCCTATCCTGAATAAAGCTTTAGTAATTTCAAGACCAGGACCTGGCTAAAGTTATAGACTATCTTGCTGTTTTCAAAAGGTACTACTACCCTTATTATTTATTTATGCCAACAAACTTACTGTGGGTGTTTTTAAACACACAAGCCGTGTGTGGGCAATGTTTGAGAATTCAATGTCATTCTGGCAGGTTGTCACAGTAGCTTAATGGTTAGAGCACTCGCCTGGTAAGCGGAGGGTCTGTGGTTCAAATTCCAGCTGTGGCACTGAATTTTTAAGTTCCAGTTCTACCTCTCATACTACTATTATTTTAAACTTATCAGCCAAACTATTAAAACATTTTATTGCAATAACATGATTATTTAAAGGCTTATTCAATCTATGATAAGGTATAAGTATATAAATACAAGCTGCCTTTGTTGTAATGTGTGAATTTCTATTGAATCACTTAACTGATTACGTGTTTGATCCTTTTCTGTCAAATTAATTGTGCATAACACCTCAACATGTTTAATCTCATGTCCTGTTATTTCATTTCCCCTTCCAATCCTTTACCTTTTTCATTTTTCTCTATTATGTTTGTCCCTAATTTGGTCTGTTCAATCCTTGGCAACATAAGGATTTCTGCATTCCTGCAGTGCCATATTAAATACTCTTTTGGCCTGCCACAAAGTTGCTAGAAAATGAATTCCTATAAATTTATGTATCTAAAATACAATATTGCCAAACCATTTAAGGCTTGCCTGTTCAGTACTGCAGAGTAAAATTTAACACTAAATAATCAACACACATCACTTTGAATGAAGAACAGCTAAAATGCACAAATTGTTGCTTAATAATTCTAAACTAATAAATTACTAACAATGAAAGTGCAGGAAATAAGGTGTAAAAGCTTGCCAGCTAAAACACTACAATTTAATAAATTTCATATCCTCTTCCCATCTTTTACCTTTTTCATTTTTACTTTCTCTACTGGTAAGTAGAGGAAGTATTGTATTCCAACCAAAAACTAGATGTCGAGAGTTCACAAGAAATATATGTTTTGAGACCCCCTTAATCCAAAAGAAGCATTCTTAGAAAAAGGTCCATGTGTGTGTGTGTGTCTGTATCTGTGTATGTCTGTCAGTCTGTGGACAAATAACTCAAAAACGAAAATTCGGTTAAAAACCAAAGTTGGTGTTTAAGTTCAATGTCTTTTAAGGATGTGATACAAAGATTTTTAAGAAAATAGTTCCACCCTAAACTACCCTTTACATGGAAACTTTTTATTTTCTTGAAAATGGCTCTTAACGATTTTGATTAAGAAGCCATATGTTTAAGATATTGGTATGACAAATGAAATATATATTTTGAAATTTCTGGCTATAGCTTATGTAGTCCTGTTTACTCTGGATGACTTTTGAATAAGTCGTAAATCGTAAGAGATAGACAAAATCTTACTGCAGAAAAAATGTAGATATTGCTAAAACACACAATTTTGTCCAAATAAATTTTTTGTAGAGTGAACCATTTCGGAGATATTCCTTGTTAGACTTCCTTGGAAGAATGGTCATAGGAAGCCATGTGAATGTAACACGTCAGTTTTTCTTTTACCTTCTTAGTTCAAAATTGGTTCTAGTTTTAATCTGAACTGCTTTGATATATATTAGCATACAGATCTTATCTTTCAGGTTGAGGAACAAGGGGAGAGTATTATCCTGACAACAGGAACAGGACGTAAATTCAGTGTAGAACCAGCTCGTCTTGATGGTGATCATTCAGATGCTGCTCAAGTAAGTTCACCATTATCAAGATCAAAGCATATACTATTCTGAAGAATAGCAGAAAAATGTATATTCTATTTAGAGTGATATTGTGTTCATACAAACAAATGTATGATACTTTTGTATCATAGCAAGTGTTTAAAAGAGTGAAACTGTGTCAAATTGGTTAAAATTTATTTGTAGGATGATCACATTTCAGTTTCACTTACTAGGGTGTAATATTTTAGGACAGTTGATTCAATGGCAACTGCTGCCATCATTTGCTATATGCCTTCTGACATCAAGGCTGGAATACTTCTTTGAAATGCTCGTGGTGCTTCCCTCTCATTTACCTCTAAACTTGATATTGTTGACTGGTGGAATTCAAAATTCCTCACCTTGTGTGCATTTTTAGTTAAAAATATTTTTTCCCATACATTACGTTCTGCATTGGTTTTTGTTTGTTTTAAAGGTTTTATTTCTAGTTATTTCATGTTAGGCCACCCAGAAGTGATGAGCTACTGTTAATTTATCTGTTTGTTTTAATTTTGCATTTCTTAGGTGTTCCTTAAGCCCGGTTTGCAGGTTTATTTTTGTTTGAGTAATATATATCTGACTGCAGTTTTTGCCATTTATTTGGTAGAGTCCTGATTTGTGATAATTTGACATGGTGTCCTTTAGGGGATATTCAGTAAGTTCATGAGGTTATTCTTGTTGTTTAATGCTATGTTCTTGAAATAATTACTAATTGAAAGTCTTGGGTTGGAATGTGAATCTGGAATATCTTTATTGCATTTGATCATTTTTGTGAAGGGTTGTGATGTCCTTCAGTCTCTTTAGCTTTTGGTGTTTCTTCTTAAGTTTGCTGATTAATGTTTATCTAAGCAAACTTGTATAGTTGGCACATTCTGTTGTATTGTTTTTTGTTGAGTGGTACATTAGTCTGTGTGTCAGGCTATGGAAAATTGTGTGTTGGTATGATTTGTAGTTATGTTTGTTGCCTTTTATGTAGTTTTCAATATAAGTAGCTGTTATAGCTGGTTTAAATGTGTATTAGTCTCGGCATAGCTTCAGCCAGGAAAGTAGGATGACTCGTTCTCTGGGCACAGTGTCAGATTGATATGAAGTAATTCTATGTTTCCGCTCTCATTCCTTCGTCACAGTGGGTACTACTCACAATTGGTCTTTTTTATTATTAATTTCTTTAATTACAAGTAAACTTTATACTTTTTTAAATTTTTTACAAGATAACATATGCATAAATCATGTCTATTTTCTATTTATCTGGTTATATGTTGCAATTCTTGATAAAAGTCCATTTTTCGTTGTGGTTGTTGATTCAACATGTGAAACATGACTTCTCAATGCCTCTTTTCACATCTAGTTTTCAGATACCTTTTAGGGCTTAGGAATGAAGCTATTTCACAGATCAGCCAGGAATGGTGACATTGGATTTCCTTTCAAGAGATCTGAAATCAAAGATACGTTTAAATTGTTTAGGATGTTTTAGCTAGTATCTAGTAATGTTTTGGCCTTATTGTATGTCCAAGTGGAAAGTGTAGATATACACTTGTCTTGGGAAATGGCATATTGATTTTCTCTTTGGACTGAAATGCTGCCAACACTAATGTGTGTAATAACGAGCTTTAGGATCTTGATAAAAGCATAGATAATCATTTGCACAGCATGTGTGTGTTTCCAATAAATAAAAAATAAAAGCATAGATAGGTGTATGAAGTTTTATGAAACATTTAATTTATTTGTAATACAGCACTTTATTTAACATCTCCAAGAAATGTTGCATGTGATACTTCATGGTGTGATTGATAATTAATTCACGTGCTTATGCGTTGTTTTGAATGGAATAAAGCTTGCTGTATTATAGTTTAATGATAACTTATTTGAAGTTAGTACATATGAAGCACTTTATAATTTTTTTTTTTTTTTAAATCCGAATCGTGATGATGAGAGAATGTTGTTTAGCTCCATGTATTTTATAACCCAATTGTATACAACTTTCCCTATTAGTGCAGAAAAGGCAGTCAAAAGTTAGATGACACCTTGAGGCAAGTGACAGAAATAGCCATGCTCATTACAAGATGTAATGGACTGGTCATCCATTTTAAAATGTCACGAGATCAATTCTAGCAACCGCAGTCAAACGAAGCTGTAGTAAAAGATGTGCAGTGCCCTTTTAAAATACAGTGTCATGGCATGCATGCATGCATGATGATAGGGTTTCATTTGGCTGTGGCTGCATGAATTTTGTTGCTTTTCCTTATAAAAATGCTACAATGTTAGTTATAAAAAGATATGTTTTATAATATAAATCAACTTAAAATGCATATTTTGTACTGGTACTTGCTAGTATAATATATGCTACTTAACTATTTTATAACGTTGAGTAAACCTTTTAGTTTGAAAGCACCACGGGACAATATTGGGTTCTTTATTGCTTTAATTTTATTATTATATTCATCAATAGCTAGTGAGGAGCACCTTCTTTTTGTTTCATTCATTGCTTTTAAGTATTTTACAATATCCACTGTAGTGTACTGTAATGTTTGGGTCATAAACCGTGTATATACTAAGAATAAATTTCTTTTATTTGCAAAGGACTTCCTCATACATACTCAAGTAATCTAACGTTTGACCATCATTATCTATGATGATTTTATTGTTTTCTTGGGGAAAATAACTTCAGATGATAATAGCATTAAATTTGAGAAATAGTCAAATTTGTCATTTACTTGAGTGTTGGCATAGACATAAGTCTGCTTTACATTCTTCAACACCAATTTAAGTTTATAGGTATACTGATCACTAGTTATTCTTGTTATAATTTACTTTTCCTGTTATCAGTCTGTTTCTTACTGACAATACCTGAGCATCGTGATCTGACATGCCATTTACAATAGGAGTTAAATTTCTGAGTCTAGAAAAATAGTATCTATAGCTGTTGCAGTGTTCATATGAATTTTGGTCAGAAAGTGAACCACATACTTCAAGTTAAATATGTGTAGAAGAGAGGTGAGGTTAGTCTTCATTTTACAACCCCTCAGGGGTCCCCGTCTAGGGGATATGTGGATAGTGACCACAAGGTAACCAAGCAGAGCAGAACATTACTTCCACTTACTGCTGTTTTGCTCCTCACTGTATATTTTCTGTTTGACCTTATGGCCTTATCTTGGTCATCTCTTGTTCTCTTCCAACCCCGATGCTATTAGGGTATCCGAGGGCTAGGGAATCTTTATTTTTCCAACCTTTCCACTTCTCTAATTTTTCTATAACCTTTTAAACTCTAACATGCTGACCTGTCATTGCAAGTAATGTGTCCTCTGATTGGTAATCAGAGTATATGGTCAGTGAATTTATTTTGATAATTCTCCTGATCAGGTCGGTGAGACCCATAAACCAATGACAGGTGTGGTCCTTACAGACATTCTGGGGTTTGCAACAGAGCAATGTGACCACCAAAGTGTAAAAAGGCAATTCTACTGCTATATAGCTCTCCAATATGAATTATGAAATATGTCGAGGAGTAAAATATTGCAGAGTTAAAATACTCCCCCATTTGGGTCTGCAGGTGGGGACTACTTCTCAAGAACACACGTATTAATAGATCTAACATCAGAATTCCTCAATGGAATGCAGGTGGTCACACACAAGCAAAAAGAATAGAGCTCAATAAAATTGTATTTGACAATAACATAGATATATTTTTCATTCAAGAAGCAAATCTAACATATGATCAACTTAAGTACTTCAATTTTACTGGATTTTTACTAAATCTACTACCCAAAAATAGATAAGTAGTGGAATATTAATTGGAGTCAAAATGGATATTAAATCCTCCTTTCAAATTGTTAAAGAAATGGATAACACCGATAAATCTGAATTAATAAACCTAAACTTTTTGGAACAATAAAACACATCTACATTTATGCAGTATTTACAATCCTCCCAGGAATGAACCAAATCTCTCACTTATGAACCAATTAAATAAAGCAATCATAATTGGGGATTTCAGTGCCCATTCCAAATGATGGGCTTATGAAAAAGTACATTCTACAGGGAAGATAATGGAAGAATTTTTGAATACCACAACCTTTGAACTGATTTATAATGAAGATCCCACAACCTTCATACAGTACTCTGGGACAGGTAGTAACCCAGACCTCTTGTTAGCTACAACAGGTATTGCTCCAAAGATTAAAAAACAAGTTATAGAAGACCGAAGTTCTGGTCACAGAGCAGTAATTGCCAATATAAAACTAGATGATACAAATGTCAGTCAACATCACATGAGTCTGTATTGGAACTTCAAAAAATCAGATTGGTATAAATATAAAACTGAGTTGGAAAATCAATTTAAAGAACAAACAAATTCACAACTGAAAGACCAACCAGATCATATAAACAAAAATTTCTGTAAAGCCATCCTAGAAACCACAAAAAGACATTCCTTGTGGAACAACAAAAAATTTCAAACCCTTTTCGGTCCCCCAGTTAAAAGAATTTAAAAAGAAAAGGGATTTAGCTAGAAATACAACTGAACAAACAAGAAACGTATCGGATGCACAAATATGGCTAAAGAAGTGTGCCTCACTAAAAAAAGAAATTAATACTACTAAAAAGAATCTCACACACACACACACACACACACACACACACACACACACACACACACACACACACACACACACACACACACACACACACACACACACCCACACACACCCACAAACACACACACACATACACTCCATGCAAAAATTTTACATTGGTTAGATGATCTTAACCTAGTCCAATAATTATAGTCAATAGTCATACAATCATAAGGTTTAGTATCACATTTAAAAACCTGTATCTCAACTGGAAATATAAAATTTTATATAGCAGTACTAATCACAGAAATTTACCAGCATTAAAGTTCTACTGGATTTTCCCTTCATTAATTCACTTATGTATAATTTAATTTATTTTCATATAAGAATGCGTTCTCTTAGGGAGAGTAATTATAACTGCACTTAAGAAATTGTATTTAATAAAATATGCTTCATCAAGAAATTGAAAAAAAATGAAGAAATGAATTGTTTTTATCACCACCTTTAACACATAGTTATTCATGTATATGTATATCTTTACTCAATGTTTCTTCTGACTCATGATTATCTGAAAGGTCTAGTTATCTTGAATTTTTAGTGATATATCATAATCTTCAGAAATCTGTTTGCTTGGCAGTTGGTTCATTTTGCCAAATAAAAATGTGTTGTAGTACCAACCTAATGACAAGAAAATTCTTCGTTTGTGTGTGTGTGTTTTTTTACCCAGATTTACAACCATAATCTTAAATACTTTAGTTTGGTACTTTGTTATTACTTATATTACAATCCAAATTATCAAGGAAGAAATGCCACATTGTAGCACTCAGCTGATTTGTTCAGATTTGAGGTGAATAATAAAACTATTCACACCCTAACACATCTTGAAAGCTCACAGACTGCTTTGTGCATATATATTTTTTCTTAAAATCTCAGTTTAAGCAATAACATACTTTGTTAGAACTGGAGTCTCTCAGCAGGTGATTACATTAGAATTGCATGCATAGTAATAAAACATCCATGTGTCCTTTTAAAATGTCCTTTTGCAGTTTATGCCCATATCTCATTAAAGGTGTTTCATATCCTCAGCTCTCAAAAAACTTATTTACCATATGCACTATTTCAACATCTCCATCTGTGTTCTTTATTGTAAAGACCTTCTCTCAAACTTTTAATTCTACTGTTCTATAAATGTTCGATTCATTTCATGATTAAATATATGCAAATGTTAGGTTACAGGTGATTAACCATATAATACGTATTTAGTGTTCTCAAAAATATGGTATAATTTTATTAATTTTCTGAATTTTGAAATAACTTTTGATGAAACTATTAATAAATTTGTTTTGATCCCACTTTTTGGTTCTGTTATCACACACCCAGGTTACCATAAAATGTTGAAACATAACAGTTGAGCAAATGAAAACTTCTTAGTTTCTAAACTAGTGTGTAGAAGAAGTATTGTATTCCACCCAAAAATTCTATATCAAGATTTCACTGGAAATATATGTTTTGAGGCTCCTGAATACAGAAAAAGTATTTTGAGAAAAACGTCCGCACATGCACGTGTGTGTGTGTGTGTGTGTGTGTGTGTGTGTGTGTGTGTGTGTGTGTGTGTGTGTGTGTGTGTGTGTGTGTGCGTGCGTGCGTGCGTGTGTGTGTGTGTGGGGGGGGGGGTTGCGTGCGTGCGTGTGTGTGTGTGTCTCTCTCTGTCTGTGGACAGCATAACTCAAAAACAAAATATTTGTTAAAAACCAAAGTTGGTATTTAAGTTCAATGTCTTTCAAGGATGTGACACAAAGATTTTGAAGAAAACTGCTCCACCCTAAACTATCCTTTATATGGAAAATTTTTCAAAAATTTTTATTTTCTTGAAAATGGATCTAACTATTTTGATTAAAATGATATATGTTTAAGATATTTTTATGACAAATGAAATGTATATTTTGAATTTTCTGGCTATAACCTATGTAGACCTGTTTACTCTGGATGACTTGAGTAACTTATAAGCCATAAGCTATAGACAAAATCTTACTATACAAAAAATGTAGATCTCATTAAAACACCGTTTAGGTCCAAATAATTTTTTTGTTGAGTGAACCATTTCAGAGATATTCCTTGTTATTTGTGTCAGGTTTGAAAAATTTAAGACTTTCACCAAATGAAATATCGTTCATTTTTACTTTCTCTACTGCGTTTAGTAAAAATTTGATGTCGAGATTTCACTGGAAATATGTGTTTTGAGGTCCCCTGAATCCAAAAAACAAGCATTTTTTAGAAAAAGGTCCATGCGTTTGTGTGTGTCTGTCTGTCTGTCTGTCTGTCTGTCTGTCTGTCTGTCTGTGCACAGCATAACTCAGAAACAAAACGTCAGTTAAAAACCAAAGTTGGTATTAAGTTTAATGTCTTTCAAGGATGTGACAATAAAATTTTGAAGAAAATTCCTTCACCCTAAACTACCATTTACATGGAAGATTTTCCAAAAATTTTGATTTTTTTATGAAAATGGCTCTTTACAATTTTGATTAAAATGCCAGATGTTCGAGATATTTTTATGAGAAATGAAATGTATATCTTTAATTTTCTGGCTATAGCCCATGAAGTCCTATTTACTCTGGATGACTTTTGCATAACTGGTAAACCGTAACAGATAGACCAAATCTTACTGTGCTAATAGATCTTGGTGAAACACAGAATTTGTCTAAATAAATTTTTTTGTAGAGTGAACCATTTCAGAGATATTCCTTGCTATTTGTGCAAGTTTTGGAGAACTTCTACTTCGGTCAAATGGAACATCGTTATTCATTTTTTATATGTTCAGTGCAAAAAATATAGTTTAAAAGCTTTATAAGATTTGACTATCGCTCTAAGCCTACTGTATTCCCATATTCCCTTTGCACATGCAAGAAAATGAGCAATAAGATAATTTCTGCAAATGTTTATCTCACACAAAGAAGATAGAAGAATAAGAGTTTGTAAGAATGGTTGATACAAGAGTAGAGAAAGTCGTGTGAGTGCAACACATCAGATTTTTCATAAAATTTATCCTGTTAAACACATTTAGGTTGCTATACTTAAAAGCTGTTATACATAATGAAATAGATCTGCAATATTTCAGATTTGTTATATTTCAGTATTATATTTATATCACTGTATACAGAATTTTGAATTTTACAGGAGTTTTGCTTGTTAAGTGTGAAATTCAGCTTTCTATCTAAAATATTTAATTTGTAATACAATTGTTACAACAAATTGTATATTTTTACATAGGTTGAGACTGAAGGAGGCGAATTTTCTGTAAGTTCATCAACGGATCAGTTGTACTCTTCAAAACGCTCAAGTATCATCGATGCAGACTCACAGCTAGAGATGGAGCAAGTAGAGGGGATCCTTCCCAATATCATTGACAATCAACCACAGCCTCCAGGCATATCATCATTACATGAGCAGGCCTATGATTCTGGGCGCACGTCGGACATGTCTGGCAGTGAAGGTCCCAGTCGGAAGACAAGTTTTATATCAGATATTATACCTCCCAATCTGCCACCTGTGTCTGCTTTAGATTCTCATAGCCAAACATCTGAGCAACCACAGCCAGCTTTCGGGGATTCTCCTCAGCAACAGGTAATACTATTACTCATTCAATGTGGCATCTATTAAAGTATCAAACAGTGAGGAAAAGCAAGTACATAAGCATATCAACAAATATTAATAAATATTTAGTGACCAATCTTCACTTATCTTTGATAATTGTGAATTAAATTGCAATTCCTGTGTTTCACAAGTCATTTACTCGCATCAGCAGTAGTTTTAATGTTTCTTTCATCGTCATCATTACAGCTGCTAAGTGAGATTCTCGCCCATCATATTACCAATTACTGAAAGCAAAACAAATTTATTCACAGAATCAATTATGGATAAGTGAAATTTAGTCACTACTTTTGAGAGATAGAACTGGAACAGAAAAATACGAATAAGAATACGAATAGGTTGGAGAATTCAATGTCATTCTGGCAGGTTGTCACAGTAGCTTAATGGTTAGAGCACCTGTCTGGTAAGCAGTGGGTCTGTGGTTCAAATCCCAGCTGTGGCATTGAATTTTTCATTTCCAGTTCTACCTCTCATTTATTTGTGCTGTCAGTCATTTATATTATAACTAAAGCCATTCACTTCAGGATTATGTATATGCATTTTAAGTATGTCTGGAACATAAAAATAGCTTCTGTTACACAAGTTTAAATGAATGCTTCCCTTGTCTATTGAAAAACCATGTTTCAGCTTCTTATGTTGCATCTACTTGATGAAAGTGCCATCAATACAGTCTCATCAGAATCCTCATAACCCAAAACTGTGCAATACATTTTTTACATCTAGAGTCCATTAACCTAATTTGTAATAATGATATCTAATATGGCATTTGTAGCATCTCGTTCACTTTGAATGTGCAACACATTTTGATCTCATTTATATGGTATTTGCAGTGTGAAACTGGTGGCTTGTACCAAGCTAATGGAGAACTATTTATACTTGTTTATACTTGAACCATCTGTGATAAAGCATAATTTCTGTTTGTTTTCTAATAGAAAATTTCAAAACATATTACATCTCTTCAAGTTTTTTTATATTTAGCCAAAAATATTAATTATATTTGCATGATTCAGTAGAAGTACAGTGTATTCTCTATCAGTGTATTCTACTCTTCTTACAACAGTTTTGTCCTTCAAAACAGCCACAAGACCAACATTAAATGATTACAAAGATTTTCACAGTGATTGACCAGCAATAAAACCAATAAGTATTTTGCACTTTGTGGATAGTCATATTTGTAATAAGTATTAATATTAATGGAGGCCAGTAACACTAATCCATTAGCTTTGAAAAATAGGACTGTACATAATGACAGTGATCTAGACTGGACTGCGAGTATTTACGTTTATGCGTTTGAGTATTCAAATATTTAATTACTGCATCTCAGAAATAAGCAGTGCTGCTTAGTACATCACCAATTTTCTGAAGGTAATGAACTGCCAGAGTGTGCCAATAAGTAGTTTAAGTAAAGTTTTTCTTATCTTCCTTTCATAGAAGTATGAAAACAGTGTTGTTGTAATTAATTTAATTTAAAAGGTGAGTTAATTAATAACACTGAACAACACTTACAAAATATTTTTCTGCGACATGTTTCGAAGGTTAACTTTCCTCCATTATCAACCGGACAATAACTGGGTTTCCATGATGTTTGATAGTGCGGATGGTGATGCTTCTTCTGATGTTTCTTCTGGTAACGGTTCAATGAACTTACTGAAAATCTCACTCTGAGGAATGTCGAAATTAAATACTCGGTTTCTATTTTTTAAAATAAAGATTTGTTCCCATGTGGACAGTTCTTGTTTTTCGGTTATGTGTTTGAGAAGTTTCGGTTCTAGCTTTGTCTCATGATTTTTTGTCCAAAAGTGAAATGCAACTGCTGATTTTTCTAATTGTTTACTCTTAATGTTTCTAACGTGTTCCTTGGATCTGATTTCTTTTGGTTTTTCCTATGTATATTTCATTACAATCACTGCATTCAATTTGGTATATGCCAGATTTTTTGTTAGGTGGAATAGCATCTTTGATGTTTGAAAGTAGCAGGTTTTTTATGGAGTAATGGTTTACTGGTGCTAGCTGAATGTTGTATTCCTTGAACACTTTTTTAAATTTATCAAAGGCCCATGGATGATATGTGAATTTTATGAATATAATTTTTGTTTCTGCTGCTGCGAGAGTTGTAGTTTCTTTTAATAATTTTTTCTTTTCTGCTTGTTTTACCTTTTTATCTACTAATTCTTTGGGGAAGCCGTTTTTTTTTTTTTTTTTTTTTTTTTTTTTTTTTTTTTTTTTTTGTGCTATTTCAATTATTTTGTAATATTCTGTGTTATATTCTTCTGCTGAAGTTTTTCTTGTTTTACAATAAGCACTAAAATGTTGATTACAGGAAACACCAGAGCAGACTGTAACAGCAGGTGATTCCCATCCAAGATTGTCACAACAGAACTCCCTGGAGAAAGCCTCAGAAAGGTATGACGAAAAATTTACTGCCCAAGTACACATTGGAGTTTCACATTTTGTCAAAAAGGAAATATCAGATCCCTCATGCGAAACTCTCCCAAACCATCAGCTGATGCTTCAACTGCAAACCCTTGAAAACAAATGCCAAATCTTTCACATAAACTACATGGGAATAATGCTTAACCAGCTTGACTGGTTACTGCATTGTCGCACAGGGTGTAGGGACAGAGGCTCGGATTATCATTTTCTATGTCACAAGGGGCCTGAGTGAAAGTACTCAGAGTGCCTATCTAATAGAATGATATACATACAGCAGGCAAAAATAGAAATCAGCTGTTGGTTTATTTTGATTATATCTTAATAAAGTAAAATAAATAAGTTAGTGAGATTCTCTTTAATTATTGAAAGCAAACTTCATAATGTGTTCTGTCAGAGAGAGACAGAATCTAAATTACATTAGTTTCATTGACTGCTTGTGAATTAATTTCAAGAGAAACATTTTTCTTCTATCATGAACATAAACACAAAAAAAGGAAGGTGGGTCAATATAAGTGCAGCACATGAAACTAATTGTGAAGGAAGGTAGAACTGGAACTTAAAAATGCAATGCCACAGCTGGGATTTGAACCACTCTAACCATTAAACTACTGTGACAACCTGCCAGAATGACATTGAATTCTCAAACCAGTTCGTATTTTTCCTGGTAAACCACAAAGGCAATCTCACATCGGAGACAATTACCACAATGGTGACTTACTATTGCCCACACACCAGGAGAAATATGAACTGGTTTGAGAAATCAATGCCATTCTGGCAGGTTGTCACAGTAGCTTAATGGTTAGAGCACCTGCCTGGTAAGCAGAAGGTCTGTGGTTCAAATCCCAGCTGTGGCATTGAATTTTTAAGTTCCAGTTCTACCTCTCAAACATTGCCCACAAACGTCTTGTGTGTTTAAAAACACCAACAGTAAGTTTGTTGGCATAAATAAATAATGAATTGTATGGCTTTATCCTGTAAATTTAAAAGTTTTAAAGCATCATTTATCTGTTTTTCAGGGACAACACCAAAAATGTCATCCACATATCTATACCATATTTTAAAAATCTGATGTGTTGCACTCACATGACTTTCTCTACTCTTGTACTAACCATTCTTACGAACTCTTATTCCTATATCTTCTTCTTGTTAGTTGAGATAAACATTTGTACAAATTATCTTATTGCTTATTTCCTTGTAGCTGCAAGGGGAATATTAGAATACAGTAGGCTTTGTGTGATAGTCAAATCTTTTAAAGCTTTGAGATTCCGTTATCTTTGCACGCTTAACATATAAAAAAATGAACAATGATGTTCCATTTCACGAAAGTTTTTAAGTTTTCCGAAGCTCACACACATAACAAGGAATATCTATGAAATGGTTCACCCTACAAGAAAATTTATTGAGACATAAATTGTGTACGTTAGCAAGATCTACATTTTTTGTATAGTATGATTTGGTCTATCTCTAATGGTTTAACAGTTATGCAAAAGTCGTCCAGAGTAAATAGACTACAGGGACAAGAGCTAGAAAATTCAAGATATACATTTCATTTGTCATGAAAATATCTCAAACATATGACATTTTAATCAAAAACGTTAAGAGCCATTTTCAAGAAAATCAAAATTTTCGAACAATATTCCATGTAAAGGGTAGTTTAGGGTGGGGCTATTTTCTTCAAAATCTTTGTGTCACATCCTTGAAAGACATTAAACTTAAATACCAACTTTGGTTTTTAACCGACTTTTCATTTTTGAGTTATGCTGTCCACAGACACACACACAGACCTTTTTGTAAAAATGCTTTTTTTTTTTTTTTTTTTGGATTCATGGGGTCTCAAAACATATATTTCCGTCGAAATCTCGACATCGAATTTTCGGGTGGAATACAATACTTCCTCTACTTACCAGTAGAGAAAGTAAAAATTAGAGGGAATGATTTTGTAATTTGAACTTCAAAAAAGCTCATGAAAAGATTAGCAAGAAATGGTGAAAGTGGACTACCCATTGCCAAGCCAGAAGATTATTTAAAAAAATTAGCATTAAAACCAAAGAAATTTTGATCCAAACAAAGATTTGTAATTATTATTTATTTATGCCAACAAACTTACTGTTGGTGTTTTTTTAAACACACAAGCCATGTGTGCGCAATGTTTGTTGGCATAAGTAAATAATAATTACCATCTGAAGGTTATTTAATCCTGGGACATAAAGTACTTACAATAGTAAGTCACCATTGGGGTAATTGTCTCTGATGTGAGACTGCCTTTGTGGTTTACCAGGAGAAATACGAACTGGTTTGAGAATTCAATGTCATTCTGGCAGGTTGTCACAGTATATTAATGGTTAGAGCACCCGCCTGGTAAGTGGAGTGTCTGTGGTTCAAATCCCAGCTGTGGCATTGAATTTTTAAGTTCCAGTTCTACCTCTCAAATATTTGTAAGTTTTACAAAATCAACTGACGGATCTAATTATGGTTAACCCACTCTCATTATTCCTAACAGATGTATTTATGAACCACCTAGAAACACATACTACAACTTTCTTCCCTTACATTTTCAAAGTAGAGCACCATTATGTTGATGACATCTTTGCAATAGTCCCTAACAGTTCACACAAGATTGCATAAGTTTACTCAATTTACAAAACTGGTCAATAAAATTCACAATGGAAGTAGAAAAATGTGATGTGTTGTTTTCACATGACTTTCTCTACTCTTGAACTAACCATTCTTACAACTCTTATTGCTTATTTCCTTGTAGGTGCAAGGGAAATATTAGAATACAGTAGGCTTTGAGCGATAGTCAAATCTTTTAAGACTTTGAGATCCTGTTCTCTTTACACACTTAATGGCGGCGCTGTGGCCGAGCGGTTAGCGTGCTCGCCTACCACCTAGGCGGCCCGGGTTCGATCCCAGGGACCCGCATGTGGTATTCATGGTGGACGAAGCGGCGCCAGGGCGGGTTTTCTCCGGGTACTCCGGTTTCCCCCGCCATCTCATTCCACCAGTGCTCCATCTTCATTCCATGTATCATCAGTGTCACCGCCTGCGGTGCCGTAGTAGTAAAAGCGGGCGTTAAACACTGCAAACAAACAAATTACACCTTAACCCATAACTTCCCAGCGTGTCCATATGGACACGGTTGTTAAATAGTTTTATTCTTTTTGCATTGTCTGCCTGTTATTATTTTTTGCATTGGCAACCATGCATTCTTGTCTAAGAGGGTTTGAACTCTACACGCATTCTTGTAACAATTCATTATTACCATTATCAGTGTATCTGTGACAGTCTGTATTGTAGGTAGTGCTTTGATTGTGGTAATGGAGCACATTGATGCGAAGTAAGTATTGTTTTATGAAGAGATTCTTTGTTATTCCAAGTAAAACTGTGTGTAGTATATCTAGATAAGTTTATCAATTGTTTTGTTACTGAGAAGTGGTTAATAAATTATTCACCTTCTACTTATGACGTCAGTATTTCAGTCGTGTCCATATGGACACACTGGGCAGTTACAGGGTCAAATATTATTTTGTTTCTATTTCTCTTTGATTTCATAACAGAGGCCTTACAGAATGTTTAGAACCAGGTTTGACTGTGCAGGATGTCTTAGACATCATAGTTGAAGAAACCAATGTCCCTCAGGCTGATGGAATTTACATAGCACCCCCCGATCCAGCAGTTCTCACAGACGAGGATTCTGCTGATGAGGATGAAGGAGGAATTCCAGATAATCTTAACGCTCGACAACTCCAGGCTGAAGCTGAAATAAGATTGACAGATACGCAGATTGAAACAGAGCCAAGGAATATTTACTATAGAAATGGAAATAAGCAGAAAACCTGGGTTCATGGTTCACTGACTTCAAATTTGAAGCCTTTTCCTGATTCAAAATTTTGCACATATGTTGATATGTCGCCTGTGGAAATCTTCGGGTTATTTTTTGATGATGAACTCGTAAAATTCCTAGTTGAAGAGTCAAACAATTAAGCACTATTTAAGAACTGTCCAAGTCCTAATATAACCTGTGAAGAAATGAGATGTTTCCCTGGCATCCTCATCCTAAGTAGTTATAACCCTCTTCCTAATACGAGATTATATTGGGATTCAAATTCAGACACAAGAAATGAATTTGTATGCAATGCCATGAGAAGGAACCGCTTTGAACAAATTCTCAGATACTTGCATTGTAATGACAATAACAAAATTGATGAAAAAGACAAGATGTGGAAGATTAGACCCTTTATCGAAAGAGTAAGAAACAAATGTAATAAGCTTTTTGTTCCTCAGCAAAATCTCTCTTATGATGAATCAATGATCAAATACTTTGGAAGACATTCTTGCAAACAATTTATAAGAGGAAAACCAATACGTTTTGGGCATGGTGTTTATGTAGCACATCTTTCTATCAAGGAAAATCATCAAATCCAAATACAGCTATGAAGAGCAGTTTGGTAAGGCCACTGCTCCTCTTATTCAGATGATAGATGATTTCACAGTGGAAGTAAAGCAATTGCCATTCCATTTCTTCTTTGACAATCTGTTTACAGGATTTGCTGTTCTAAGAGAAGGTTATGGAGGAACAGGCACTATTAGAGAAAACAGGCTTCCTAAATCTAGCCCCATTGCTTCAAAGAAAGACTTGGCTAAAAGGGAAAGTGGCCATTTCGAATATTCACTTTGCAAGGATGATGGTGTTATTGTTACAAAATGGATGGACAATTCTGTGGTTGCTGTAGCATCCACATGTGAAGGAGTGGAACCTGTATAATCTGTAAGAAGATATTCTGCAAAGGAGAAGACAATTCAAGTACAGCGTCCTCAGATTATTGCAGCTTATAAGAAGCACATGGGGGGAGTGGATAGGATGGATGAAAACATTGCCGTGTACAGAATAAATATTAAAAACAAGAAATGGTATTGGGCTTTACTTTCTTGGCTAATTTATGTATCTATCCATAATGCCTGGCAGTTGAAGAAGGGAACAGGAGCTAGGACTACTCATCTGGAATTTAGAAGAGAGATTGTGCAAGTGTACCTAAAGAGGTATATGAATCCTCTAAAAGGACCAGGAAGACCTTCTACCAGTCCTCTCTGCGTATACAAATTGCGTGTTCCAAGTGATATAAGATACGATGGCATCAAACATTATATTCAGAAAATTGAGAAAAAGAGAAGATGTGTAGGATTGTATTGCAAACTGAAGACATCAGCAGTTCGCACAAAATGTGGGAAATGTGATGTAGGATTATGTCTGGAATGTTTTGAAGTATACCACAACTGTCACTAAATGAAACTCTTGGTTATCATTTTTTGTTGATGTTATAAATAAGTTTATAATAATTATTTTGTTCAAATGTTGCCTTATTTGTGTTATATACTGCTTCCTGAGAATATTTGTAGTTGAATTTGAGTCATACAGAAAATATTTAAAATATGCATCTAAGTACCCAGCGTGTCCATATGGACACGTTCTGTTTGTCACACTAAAGGTGCTGAAGATCAAATAACACATTGTATGCAATATTTAGATGTATAAGAAGGCAATAAACAGCAAATATACAAAAATATCAGATTTTGAAAAATTCGGGCAGTTAAGGGTTAATATATAAAAAAGTTAACAAAGATTATTATTTATTTATGCCAACAAACTTACTGTTAGTGTTTTTAAACACACAAGCCGTGTGTGGGCAATGTTTGAGAGGTAGAACTGGAACTGTGGTTCAAATCCCAGCTGTGGCATTGAAGTTTTGAGTTCCAGTTCTACCTCTCATGAACAACAATGTTTCATTTCACGAAAGTGTGCATGAATTAGAACATTGTGCACTTTTAAGTTATTGATGTTTACTTGATTGTTACAGTGGACCCCAGACAATAAAAGATCTACAACAGAAGCTTCAACAACTGACATCACAACCCCCAGATCGAATTGTGAGTGGCACCCCCCCTTCCCATCCAGCCACACCACATGTTCAGCACAGCTATGACAGCTACATGCAAACATTGCAGCAGAAATTAGCCTCCATCAGCATGCCAAGTGGACAGACCCTTGTAAGTGACTACCTTTTTCTCCACATTTTTCTTAAAATTGCTAATTTTACATTGGCTTCTCCAGGCTTTCATAACAGAAATTATAGTCTCAGAAATGTCATGAAGAAAAATGACTAATGAATAAATGTAAATTTTACATCACCATGTATTGACTCTTTGTGTTAGATCACAGCCAGGAAGCATAGGAATATCTGTAAAAACTGCAATCCAAAAAATTTAAATTTTAGGTGATGTTTTTTTTGTGAGTTTGTCCTAGCTCTGGTTCTTTTTGATATGTGTACATACATAACCTCTTTGGCTGGTGGAACTTTCGCATCTGGCATATTATCTCAGCTATTTAATGCTCTCCTGCGATTGGCTGCTGTTTATGTTTGCATTTGGTGATGTGAATGACAACTTATATGACATTAAGTTTTATGTTAAATTAATTCTTAAGGATCATTATGAATGGCCCATTTATAGTGCTTAGAAATACCATAACTCAGCCATTATGCTCTAGGGAAGCACCACATATATTGTTGTTAGCTAATGCTGGATTTCTGACAATGAAGTCATTAATCCTCTTGCTCTCCAATATTTTTCACTACATAAATATTGAAGAGACTTAGCAGTAAATGTAACCGCTTTTTAGAGAGCACCATATTTTTATGTTTTGGCAGTCACATCGCTCTCTCACAACCCCCAGAATGTCTGGAGGACCACACCTGTCGTTGATTTACGGGTCTCACCGACCTGACCGGGAGAGTTATCAAAATAAATTCACCGACCATATCCTCTGATTACCAATCAGAGGACGCATTACATGCCATGACAGGTCAGCATGTTAAGGGTTAATATTTTATAGAGAAATTAGAGAAATGGAGAGATTGGAAAAATAAAGTCTTCCTGGCCCTCGGGAACCCTAATAGCATCGGGGTCGGAAGAGAACAAGAGATGACCAAGGTAAGGTCAGATAGAAAAGTTACAGTGAGGAGCAAAACACCAGTAAGTGGAAGTAATGTTCTGCTCAGCTTGAGTACCTTGTGGTCGCCATTCACATATCCCCTAGATGGAGACCCCTGAGTAAGAATTTACAAATGTAGTGTATGTTATTTCAAAGGTTTCCTTCGTCATCCCCCCCGCCTATAGGGCAAAGTGTTCTCAGGTGAGCTAGCCAAAGTTACACATACAAAACAATAGCACACTTAATCTCTCAATACATCCTAAAGTGACTACAGCTACTGAAGATTGATCATAGGATTGCAGAAGGACTGTTGGTGTTTATTCATCACAAACAAGATGGCGGCTTGGAGTATAAATCAATAAGGGTGAAGAAGTATCCCCACACAACACATATATTGACTGACTGAAATGGACACCATGGGAAAAATGAGAGCATTCATGCAGCAAGACTCTACTCTTCAACCAGAGACATACATCGGTATCACACATTGCATTACCATTTGGAGGATTGTGACCTCAGTGTGCAGATATTGCAGTTGGAACTGGCACTTACCAATAAATTAATATTTTTGGTTATGGCCTTTATATCCCCATTGACTTATCTCACAAGAATTTCAACATAGGTTACAGCATGAAGGGTTTGACACTTCCCTTATGAGAATAATAGATGGCTTGTCTCTAAATCTTCAGGAAGAACGGTTTGCTGTATGTCTTGACGCACTTATGTACCTGCAACACAACAAAGCCCATTTGGCTCACCATTCCACATATCTTTTGCATATTGAGTACATTTCATTCATATGACCAATTTTTTACACTATTCTGACTGGTATCCATATCCAGACTATAATGAAAGGCTGACGTTGATTGAGAAGAGACCTCTCATTCTGTGTTGTGCTCATTATGTTCTGCAAGTGGTTTTGTTTGTGATTTCTTACTTCCATAGCACAGAGTTGGATGCTTTCTTCGGTTAAATCTAAGTCAGAAGACTTCAGAATTATTATGCATATAGCCATGTGTGTAATATTGAATTCTGTTTTTGAAAGTAGGATTATAACTTAGGAAGGGTAGCTGTGTCTGTCACACATATAAAGGAGCTATCTCAAAGTAAGTGAAGGAGAAAAATTTGATTTATGTTAAAGATCAACCTTATTTATTAAATTATCAACAATAGCAGCTTCTGGGCATACAATTTGGGTGTTCCCAAAATGTTAGATAGCCCTGAAAATGTTAAATAGCACCTGCTGCATAAATGTATTTTATGTTCATTTGTTACAATTTTGCAATGTTTTTTCTTCTTTCTTTTTTTCAACAATGGTAACATTCATGTTTGAAGAGAGAAACATTAAAATAACCACCACTTTTATTGTCCACACACTAAAAGTGTATTTACTGTAATGGTACTGTAGTGTAATGGCTGTCCCACAAGGTTTGTCACACAGAGTATTGCTGAACTATTTTTAGAAAGCTATGAGAATGGATATGGGGCATGAATTTTTGTCCTGGCCTATATAGTTAAGAGGAGGAAGATATTGCAGACAATGTATTACCTGGGAAGAAATCCACATGCCACCCAATAGCATTCTACAAATTTCAAAAAATCTTCAAGCAGGATAACATAATTTTGGCTCAAGAATATAGGGACTGCATAACAACAAAAAATACATCTAAATCGAAAGATGATAGCCCACAGGAACACAAACCAGAAATATACCAGATCAATTGCAAGAAAGTATACACCAGGAGAATTAAAATAAACATAAAAACAAGAATAAAATAAGACTATTCCTTCTTTCATTTCCCGTACTTTCAACATAAATGGTATACCATGGAGAATAAAATCACCTGTCATCAACACCACTTTGACAAAATATGTGAAGGCTCATACCCAAAAATCATGCTGTTCAAAGAATTGTGTGACACGTATGCCAATTTTGAGCCAATTTATACCGATGGTTCCCGGTGTGACAACAATAATGGCTGTGCGGTGGTTGCTCCTAACCACACCATGATGTATAGTCTACCAGACACTCTCACCATTTTCTCTAGTGAACTGTTTGCTATACGTTTCGCCATGGATTATATATCAAAGAATGGAGACTTCAAATCATTCATTATATACTCAGATTCCCTTAGTGCATTAATGGCTATACAATAACTATCTCCTTGCCACACCTTGGTAAGGGAGATATGTGAATTATACAGTGAGCTTATTTCATCAGGTAAACAACTGATCTTGGCATGGATACCATCTCACTGTAACATACCAGGAAATGATCTTGCTGACACTGCCGCAAAAGAAGCTACCAAGCATCCTCCAAACTTACCAGATCTTAAGCTACCACATGAAGACTATTTACGACATCTTAAAAGAACTATCCTACACCGATGGAAGACAGATTGGACAGCTACATCCAACAGTAAACTGCATGATATCTGTCCAATACCTAACCTGTCCACAACAATTAGAACACTAACCCGGCGAGACCAGGTACTAATAAGCCGATTATGCGTTGGCCACACTGCGCTTACTCACTCCTACATTCTGTCCCGTGAACTTCCTCCTAAATGTACCCTGTGTGATTCTACTCTTACCGTTCAGCATCTGCTTACTGTTTGTCCAAGATACACTCACCAGCGACTTCAGTATGGAGTTCCTGAGAACCTTCAGCTAGCTTTGGGTGATCAACAATATCACAAGAAAATCATCAAGTTCACCAAGGCATGCAAAGTTAATGTTTAAATTCAATGTAAACTTCATGATTTGTTTCCTCTTTCTTTTTTCTCAATGTTTAGTCGCAATATGACTTTTATGTTGAAGCGACTTCAAATAATAAATAAATTAAAACAAAAAAAAAAGAAGAGTAAAACAACACATCAGGATCATAAAACAAAAACAGGAAGACAAATCAGCAGCAGCTTGGCATTTTTGGAGAGATCAACACAACATAAATAGAAATCCAATAATATTAAAAAGTATTTTGTGAAAACAGACATCACAGTTTGGTAAAACCTTTACATATGGAAAAATAGAAAATGTATTTTCAGTTTTGAAATCCCACCTTGGGACATACTTATGCAGAGCTTTCATCTATTCACTGTGTTGAATAATCTAGGCAATCAAACAGGAACTGATATTGAGAGTAATAGGTCCTAAAACATATCTTCCTTAAGAAGCAAGCTAAACTAAGTGCTGTAGTGATAAAGAATTGACTAAGTAATAAAAAATGATTGCACATCACTGTGACAAAGTCCAACATATGCAAAAATTGTATTGGTGTTGTGCATGCTAATTCTGTGTGAAACCATTCACATCCCCTTAGGAAGAGGAACAGTTCTTGCAGCGGCCGTTAAGTTCCACTCAACCACTCCACCGGCTCGGTCGTTTTTTGGCGATGAGACTTGCGGGCGCCTCCATCACGGATGGAGGGAATTCGCTTGAAATGATATTGCTTTCTCCAATAAATCACCTTTATTCACTTCGATTACATATTATCAATCATCCATCTTTACAATATCAATCACCCATCTTTACCATAATTGGCCTTACTTCAATTAAATAAGGAACAAAAGCTCTCGATCCTTTATTGAACCTATTCCATAACTATTTTCGTCCTTATGTATATTTTATCTCTGTTGATAACCGTTATGTGAAAATTTTGTGACAATCTGGGTTCATCAGTTGTTCGAACCACAGAAGCTGTAATATCAGGACATTGCCATGCTATATATATTGAAGCCGAAATTGTGAATGCCATAATTATGGACATAATACTGCATCACATCGCAGAATTAAATAATCAGGAAATGTTAAAGTCGTTACATGTATAAAGCTACAGAATCTGGGAGATTAGTTCTGGTTAAAATTGTCAAAAGGCATGAAATGTTACAGACAAGTCATTAGGGGCAAGCTTCAGGTAGTCAAGCAAGGCCTGGTCAGACCAGTTTTCTTGGAAATTGCTCAGTGCCGGTGTTGAGCAGGAAAACAAGGGATGGTCGTTTCTTCGAAACCCGTCTTAGGGGAATTTAAAGGGGTGAAGGACATAGCGTCATGACACACAGACACTTGCCTGCCAGAACCCGGAGAGAGCGTGTCGTTCAGACTTGCCCTCCAGAACCCGGCGGGTCAGTACACTTGTCTTCCAGATCTCCGAGCGAGCACTTCAGTCACGGAGCTTGTATTCCGGATCCTCAAGCGTGAGGACACATTAGATTTAACAGTAACAATCTTCGGTCTTAATAAAGACACAGTAACGACCTAACATTGTTAATAGCGATCGGCAAATCTCACGCATTCTTATTTTGGTGAGAATAAAAGTGTTTCAACGAGAGTTCTGGTTTTATTCGCAAACACCAATGCATACCCAGAAATTAAGATCACATATCAGAGCAGCCGGAGCAGAAATCACCTGAAAGCAGCATTCCGCATAGGATAGTGGAACTGAGGAGCGGGTAATACCGCATCATATGGCGCAACGTGGGACCAAACAGCAGTAGAACCGGACGACAGTGGAGCTGAACAGCAAAACAGCACAACAACACCAGAGGGAACCAGGACCACGAGGACAAGAGGATCCGCATCAAAGCAGCAGCAGCAGGTAGCAGATAAAAAGGTACTGAGTGAAAAAACTTTTATTTTTATGTTCTGGTAGTAGATGTATTTGAGAAGTGGGAAGATGATAGAGCAGGCTGATGTAACTATGGATGTTCAGGAGGGTGATGTAAATAATAGTACAGAGAATGTTGAAAATGTAGAGGATAGGAATGAGCAAAATCGGGCAGAACAGTTAGGGAAGAGTAATGTGAGCAAAGAAAGTCCAACTCAAAGCTTTACTATGGACAATAGTATGTATGGGTCACTTGTGGTGCTGTTACATAGTTTTACGGAAGATTTAAGGGAAGAAATAAAAACTAGTAGTCAGAGTATTAGTCGGGATTTAACAGAAAAGTTAGAAAATAATCAGAAAGAGTTAAGGGAAGAAATGAAAACTAGTAGTCAGAATATTAGTTGGGATTTAACAGGAAAGATAGAAAGTAGTCAGAAAGAGTTAAGGGAAGAAATGAAAACTAATAGGGAGGAGATGAAAGAAATAGGGAATAAAATAGAAAACCAACAAAAGGTCTTAGAAAGTTTTAAAGATGAGGTCAGAAATGAAATTGAAAACGTGAGACTAGAGGTTAGGGAAAACCAAGTGCAGCTTAGGGAGGAAATAAATATGGTAAAACAAGAAATTAATACAGGAATAGGAGAGGAGATTAGAATTGTGAGGCAAGAGGTTAGTGAAAGGTTAGAAAAAGAGAGCCGAAAATTGAAGGAAGAACTAAGTCAGGGATTAGTTAAAGAACGGGAAGTTATAAGTAAAGAGTTAGAAATACACAGAAGTCGATTAGAACAGTCTGAAAAAGAAAATAGGAGATTAACTGTAGTGATGGATGAAGCAGGTGACAAAATTAAAGAGCTTTTTGAGAGAATAAGCATATCTGATAATGTTAGTAACATAAGCAGTGTAACAGTACGGAATGAGGCGGTGCCGCATGTGCCAGCTGATCTTCCAATGCTGAATTTAGGTCCCAGCACTTCTAATAACCACAATACTGCAAATGTGATTAGAAATGGCAGTATATTCTCAGCGAAATTTCACCACCGATTTTTGAGAATGAGGAATCTGACGATCCCAAAGCCTTCATTAACAGCATTGAGGAATATTTTATTGTAAAGGGTATACCCGAGGAATATAAAATGACCGTGGTGTGCAAGTGCTTTAAAGGAAACGCATCTAATTGGCTCGAATTATCTGTGTGATTGGAGCAGAATTACGCTACATTCAAAGAGATATTTTTAAATCGATACTGGGGGCCAAATAAACAAGCGAGTATTCGTTTGGAACTCAGTAATTGTAAATATAATCCCCGTAAGGATCATTCGATGGTTAATTATTTTATGGGAGTGGCCAGGAAGTCGAAACTGATTGATCCGCCAATAGCAGAAAGGGAATTAATCAATCAGGTAACCACCCACTTTCCAGAAACAATCCAACACTAAATAATTATTGCAAGACCGGTTACAATTGCGGCAATGATAGATTT
This sequence comes from Tenodera sinensis, assembly GCA_030765045.1. Taxonomy (NCBI): domain Eukaryota; kingdom Metazoa; phylum Arthropoda; class Insecta; order Mantodea; family Mantidae; genus Tenodera; species Tenodera sinensis. Next base: position 105,290,542 of record CM060965.1, on the reverse strand, counting down.
ATTGCTTGTCTTGGAAAGAAACAAAGGTCAAAACGAAGTCAGTCAGGGTAACAATTTTGCTAAGAATGAAAGAAGTCCCACAGAATTCTTCGGGCCGGGGGACATTCAGGAAATAGTAGAAATTACGATACTAGGGAAAGATACCACGGGCCCGTACCGAAAAATGATAATAATGAGAACCGAGGAGAAATAACTTTGACGGTAGTTGTAGGGGAAGGTACGAAAATTATCAAAGAGGGCGAAACGCTCAAGTCAACTTTATGCACACTTATAGGTATGTAAGAGATAGAAGGGATCAGTTTCACAGAAACTGACGCTATTCAGGAAATAGCTATCACGAAAATAATAATAATAATAATAATAATAATAATAATAATAATAATAATAATAATAATAATAATAATAATAATAGTAATAACAAAAATAAAAATAATAATAATAAAATAACAATAATAATAATAATAATAATAATAATAATAATAATAATAATAATAATGTATATAGACCTCATTCCCCAAGGCAAGATGATAGAAATAGGAGTGGGAGAAATTCACCGGTTCAGGAAGATAGGGTAGACGCTATTAACACAACTAGGCAATGGATGGCCAGCAAACACAGTCAAGATGCGAACCTGGAACTTCACATAAAGGTAACGGAAAGGTAACATGAGGGAGCAATTAGCAAGGTGACGGAATACTTTGTACCCTATCAAACTCGCCTTCAGGGAGGATTGGGAAGAATTCCTATCGTGAGAAGTACACAGGATATATTGCTCAGTAGCCGTAGGAAAGAGAAGGGAAAAGGTAAACTTTCAGGCCATGTTAAATTTTGAGATTTGCGGAAGAATTATTAACTTGTTATTTTTAGTTGTACCTAGGCTAGTTACGGACCTTATAATCGGGTGTGATAGTCTATATGTCTGGAACACTATTGTGATCTTCGAACATAGATTTTTGAAAATTGTTACGGAACAAGACACCATTGACGTGCCATTTTTAGAGGACAGTAATTTGGTATAATTGCAAGGGATCAGGTAGAGGAAGAAATTCAGGAGGAAACATTTGTCGTGGAAGTAATAAATATTGGAGCAATGGAATTAGCAGAAGTTAAACTAGAAGAATATAATGATATTGATAAGGAAAACGTCGCTTATAGAGGATATAATGATTACGTAATAATCTTTAAAAAAATGAGGAAGTATAAAGATCCCATATTAAACTCGAAGGAGAAGAAAATAAAGATGCATGATGGGGTGAATGACTGTACCGAGGTAGAAAATTGGTAGAAGGACCAAGTGAACCAAGCAAATAGATTGAGCGAAACGCACTTAGGGGAGAAATCATAGGTTAGAATTATTGTATAAAGGTCCTGCAATAATTACAGCAAAATTTGAGGGACATACTTTCGAATTCAATGGATAAGAAAACTAATCAATCTATTGGCCAATGGCATAAACAGCTTCTGAGACCCTTTAAATATTCCTGAGAGTAAGTAAACGGTGTGAATTTCCTGAGATTGGTTAGAGCATGAATGTACAAACCGGATAGTGTTTAAGAGAAACATTGTAAATAGATGTAAGAAAAACGACCAAGCGAAAGCGGAAAGTGAAGTGAAGTGAAAGAGTGGATAACATTTCTGTAAGAAAAAAACAATCTAACCCAGCAAAGACTTTTGCAAAATTTTATATAGAAGCGGAAGATAAAAGAAAAGAAATATGTAAATAATATGAGAGGTAGAACTGGAACTTAAAAATTCAATGCCACAACTGGGATTTGAACCACAGACCTTCCGCTAATTGCCGGGCGGACGCTCTAACCACTGAGCTATTGTGACAAACTGCCAGAATGGCATTAAATTCTCAAACCAGTTCGTATTTCTCCTGGTAAACTTTGCCCACACACGGCTTGTGTGTTTAAAAACACCAACAGTAAGTTTGTTGGCATAAATAAATAATAATTACCATGTAAATAATAGTCAATAAGATAATTACAATTGTAATTATGAAAAAGGGTATAATTATGTATTTATTGAGTGTGAACTTTGTACAAATGTTTTATTTGAATTATGTGAAGGGTGATTTATATCTATGTATGACAAATGTTTACCGGACAAACATAACCATGTTAAAATTATAAAATAAATTGATGTTAACCAGTTGTGAAAGAAAAGAAAAAGAAATTGTATGTAATCAGCTCAAGATTTGCCGATCGATCTCGTAATATTTTTGAAGGAAATTGTTTTCGGGCAAGACATAAGCATTGCAATATTATTGTATAATATGACAATGTGTATGGGGGGCATTTGAAGCCGAAATTGCGAACACCATATGATGGACATAATACTGCGTCACATGGCAGAATTAAATAATCAAGAAATGTTAAAAGTTGTTACATGTATAAAGCTACAGAATCTGGGAGATTAGTTGTGGTTAAAATTGTCAAAAGGCACGAAATGTTACAGGCAAGTCATTAGGGGCAAGCTTCAGGTAGTCAAGTGAGGCCTGGTAAAACCAGTTTTCCTGGAAATCGCTCAGTGCCTGTGTTGAGCAGGAAAACAAGGGATGGTCGTTTCTTCGAAACCCGTCTTAGGGGAATTTAAGGGGGTGAAAGACATAGTGTCATGACGCTCAGACACTTGCCTGCCAGAACCCGGAGAGAGCGTGTCGTTCAGACTTGCCCTCCAGAACCCGGCGGGTCAGTACACTTGTCGCCCAGATCTCCGAGCGAGCACTTCAGTCACGGAGCTTGTATTCCGGATCCTCGAGCATGAGGACACATTAGATTTAACAGTAACAATCTTCGGTCTTAATAAAGACACAGTAACGACCTAACGTTGCTAATAGCGATCGGCAAATCTCATGCATTCTTATTTTGGTGAGAATAAAAGTGTTTCAACGAGAGTTCTGGTTTTATTTGCCAACACCCACGCATACCCAGAAATTAAGATCACATGCCAGAGCAGCCGGAGCAGAAATCACCTGAAAGCAGCATTCCACGTAGGATAGCAGAACTGAGGAGCGGCTAATACCGCATCAATATATATAGCATACTAAATATAACGGAGAGCTGTTTTACCTTATTCATAATTTAACATCAATTATTAATTAACAATTCCTAAATTATTATATAATAAAATTAAAGTGTAACAAAAATGGTGAATTCGGGGTGTGACCTAAAATTACTGCCACATGCTCCAGTGCCAAGCATCAGAATATGCTGCCTCCTACCCTTTCCTGTGAATCAACAGGACTAATGGTACCTAAAGTTACAGTGGAACACATTATTTAATATTTCTCGATAGTTAACACTTGGAATATTAATGTGACAGTTATGCTGTGAAATACTTAAGTTCCTAATTGCTTGTCTATAATTAAGGTGCGACCATTATGCAAGAAATACAGTGATTTTGTAAACAGATAAACCATAAGAGAAAAGCAAATTTTAATGCACAAAATGTGGTTATTTTTAAAAGTAAAAAGTAAATACATTAATTTTCTTTTGAAAACACACATTCACTGTTCAGCTTCATTTTGTAAATTAACAAAGGAAAACAAGGTACAAGAAATATTTCCATTCAAGTCTATAATCCTAAATTCTGAATTAAGAAAATAACGTTTATTCTGTACTGTAGTCACATGGAAAGTCTTCTTCTTCCATTCAGGTTTTAGGCCTGTTACGGACTCAAAGCTGGATTTTCCAACTATCATTTCCTAGGGCAACCCAGATGTTGTCCTCTAGGGTGGTAATTAAGCACAGCTTTAGGGATCCTTCTAGAGTGCATTCAGTATACATGCTAAAATATGATTTGAAGCTTTCCTGGCGACGAACATATTCAAGATGCTCTCGGGCTTCGAGCCAGGTGTAGTGATGAAAAGACATTGACGTTTCAGGAGTGTACATCTCTCCCATCTTCAGGATGAATGACTAGCAAGAGTGAAGGGACCAGTACTGTCAGCCAGTACGTACCGAGTAGAAAACACCCAGTCTAGTGTGGAGGTGGTTCACAGCTCTGTTGGAATCTGTGTTTTCGAAACACTGTACACTCATAATAGTGATGTACACTCCCGAAACGTCGATGTCTTTTCATCACTACACCTGGCTCGAAGCCCGAGAGCATCTTGAATAGTATACATGCTTCTTCCATTTCTGATCCTGTTGGATATATTGAATTACAGGAACAACTTGCAACTCCCTTAGCACATCTTCATTGCGTTTATGGTCCCGTCGTGTGTAGCGAGCTGTTGGTCACATGAATCTCATTTCGTTTGTTGATATCCTACTTTCATCTTTTCATCTCAATGTCCATGCCTTGCAACTGTAACAAGACTGGTCTTGCTAAAGTTTTGTGGAGTCGTAGTCTTGTATGCCACTGTAATTTTAAGGGTTTCTTTATGTTATTTATCATCCCCATGGTTCTGGTGTATGTAAAAATTTTATCTACGTCATGCACAAAGGATTCTTTGTATCCTAGATATGAAAATTCATTTTCTCTTTCGAGTAGTTTGATGTGCAGATTTTACTAGGGACTGGGTATTTTCCACAAAGCCCCATTACTGTTGATTAATGAATATTAATTTCCATATCATACAGTTCACTCACTTGGTATAAATTATGAACCGAGTATTGAAGATTGGTCTCTGCAGGTGCTATGAGGGCCAAATCATCAGCAAAGAGCAGAGTATCTACTTGTATATTTCTATTTGTTTGTATGAATTCATGACATATTTTTTTCCAGTCTTGAATAATTTTGTTCATATGTATTATAAATAGAAGCGGTGTGAGGCCACAGCTTTGTCTTACACCAGCTGTAATGTCTTGCCATTGAGATAATTGGTTATTTATTTTGACAGCTATCATGTTTTCCTTATAGATATTATGTATAATTTGCTGTAGAATTTTATGTTGGATTAAAATTTGAAGTAGCTTGTTTCTATTCACTCTATCAAAGGCTTTTTTTAAATTGATAAAGGCATTATGAGTTTCTAAAATGAATTCTCTACTTTTTTTTTGTTTTGTTAACATCTTCATTGAGAAATGGCCATCACAGCATTCTAAGGCCATTTTGTTCTTCTCCAATTAGATTTTCATAATGTTTAGACAGTTTTATTCTTAACGATGATGGTGTAGATTGTACACCTTGAATTAATAAACTGATTCCTGTATAACTATTTTGGATCTCCTTTTTCTGAATATAGGAATAACAATAGATTTAGTCCAGCCTTCCGGAATGTCACTTCCCTTCCATATATAATTAAGAAAGTTCAAAAATCTACGTTTAAAAGTGCAGCATGAATGTTTGAATAGTTCAGTATTCAGTGAGTCTTCTTTCTTTGAGAGCTTTTTCCAGCAATATTTTAAGGAAGGGTAAGGAGTCAGCTACTAATTACAATATTTATGCTGACTGTGCTTATTACTTCTGATCTAGCCAGTTTATAGCCATAGTTTAAAGCCAGTGAGAGCTAACCTGGCACTTTACAGCTAGCTGATTCACTTACCTGTGAACGAGGCTATAGGAGTTTTCACGTTATGAAGGCACCATGGCTCTTCTGTAGAATCAGCGCGGCGTTGCCATGTATGTTGCACCGCAGCGATTACCGTGGTTTTGCTAGTTGATTCCTGAATTACTGTTCAAATCTATCGCTGTCCATTTCATCATGGTAATCAACAGAACCTTTTTACAAGAAAACAAGTTTTGCACCCTGTACAAATCGTACCATCCACATGCAATATTACAAATCGTGGTCCGCGAGCAGTAGGTGATTTAAGACCAGTGGATAACCCGGCAAAAAGCGCTTCCTATCCTTCCAAACTTTTGATACCCAACTTTCATCAAGGTACACGATTTTCCTTACCTCTTTGCTGAATTGTTTTATTTGCCGTAAACAGGAATGTCGCCGCACTATAATATAATTTGTCTCAACCATAAACGATTTATTTCCTCTGTTTTCAAAATGAAATCCTATTTCCTCCCTAAGCTATAAAAGGTTGAATATTTAAAATTTGGCAGGTCCTCATCTTCATTGACTTTTTTCAACACAGTCAGAATTCTAGGGGGGAGTACTTTGAAATAGAAATTCAGGAAATTTGTGCCATATTTGCGTTCAAAATGATCATACCTTTATCTTCTGCTGGTTTTGCATGTAAGCCGCGGTGTAGTGATGGGACCCTCTTTATATTCTTTTCTTAATATAAAAAATGTGGGCCTACTTACATCAGTCGCCTTATGAAGCTCACTAACAATAAACGAGTCACTGTATCCAGGGTTCTTTTTCTTTCAATAATCATACACTCTAAGAATTGTTTTCCGGTCGCCACTTTTAATAATTTCGCCTTTTTTTCTGCGATCCATTCCGCACTAATCACTTAACTGCAATGCACATGATTACCAGAGAGCTTGTAAAACTCGCTCACGCCTCAGATTCCCAAAACCTATTGAAAACCTGCGCTGAAGTACAATGCCTTATCGGCCCTTCAACTGTCATACCACATCTGGTTTTCATCATCTCCAAGACACGAGGACCGGCTTTCGTCCGGCGCGCCGCAAACATTTGCCTTTAAATGGTGATTCATGGATACTTCGGTACTGGAGACGTTCTATATGTGTATAAAAAATAATTTTGTTATTTCCTTGACAACTTTGTCGCTGGAAGTTTTTACGTGGACTTACAGAACGAGAATTAGCCAGCGACGACATTTTCCACTGTATAAATGAAGAATCTTAACACTTTGTTTTAAACTTTATTTATTTAGAAAAATATGTTTAGACATATTGATATAATCTAAATACCAACGTGGCCTACAAAAGCAAGCGAATAATCCAGATTTTTTTCATTGCAATTATTTCGATTTGAAACCATGTTTTGACGTTCGGAGCGAGAAAGATGTTAAAAAATCTGCTTTCGACAAAATTTTAGATTTTATTATTTTAAAAACTATATAATTGTATAAATGGTTTATCGTGCATGCCATAGTATTCTTCGACACATTTCACACCGAAATGCATGTTCATACTTTATCTTAGTCGCATTTGAAAACACGCTCATTTGGCAACAACGCACGTGAATCTTCCATAAGAATAGCATGGTCCCTAAGAGCCCGTTGTGCCTTCATAACGTGAAAATTCCTATAGACCTATCTCATCCAATTGTATTGCAAATACATGGTGCAACGATTAGTCGATTGGACTTACTGCTATCTCGTCCAATTGACTAATCATTGCATGATGTGTTTCCAACACAATTGGACAAGATAGGTCTAGCCTTGTTTACAGGTAGGTGAATCAGCTAGCTGTCAAATGCCAGGTTATTTCTCGCTGGGTATAGATGCATAGTTACCATAGCAGATGGTAAAGGAAAGTACTGTATGCCCAGCACAAGAAGGCGAGGCTTAAGAATGTGTAACGTAATCATGTTTTGCTTCCCGCATGGTGTTTATGTCTAGTTTCCGAGTATGATAAGGATGCTAGGTTCGTTTAAAATACACAGTGTTGTCACATAACTCACCTAGAAGTCCAGTTGTCGTGCAAGATTCGAGTCGGAGAAGTCGTCACCTTCGCTGCTGTCACTACCGCTCTCTGGATCTTCGTCAGACCTCCTAGTGATATAATAAAATTGTCTATTGCATCTTCCACTAGCCCATCCTTTTGCCTGAACTCATCCTCAAGTTTCTTAACGTGCCTAACATAGCCCTCCCAATCAGCTGTTGTAACGGAGTTCACTGCACTTTCACACACTTGCTGTAGATTTCTTAAATGTAGATTGCCGGTTACATTATGCTCTCTTACATGTCGTTTTATTGCTGCCCATGCCAATTCTATAGCGTTCAACTCGCACATATAAGGGGGTAATCTAAGAACCATATGCCCATGCATTTCTATTATTCTGTCGATATGGTATATTTTTTCCTTTTGTTTATGTATTTGAATTAAACAAGTCGGTCTTTCGCATTGCAGCAGAATATGAAATATTGTTGTTCTCCAACCACTGTACCATTTCTTGCTTTACAGCATATTTCGACGGAGGCTTATTTTCTTGTACACTGTGGTATGGAGCATTATCAAGCACGATGACACTATTGCAGGGTATATTAGGTAATAGTTTCTCCTCCAACCATTTCTGGAAATTTTCTCCATTCATTTGGCCATGATAATCGCCGCTAGCAAGTCCAGCTTTGAATATCAAAGAAGCTCCTGGTGTGAAACCTTCGTTGCTGCCTGCATTTACAAGAATCAGGCGGTTTGAAGAGCTAGTCACTAGTGTTTGTCGTAATCCCGTAGATATCATCACTCTGCCAGCACTTCCCAAATGTCAAATTATTGTCCACCCAGGACTCATCAATGTAAATGATATTTCTCCCAGCATTTCTGTTTCCATTTATAGCTCTTAGGCATTTAGCTCTCCAGTTAACTATATCTGGACGTTCAATAAGTAATTTGCTCTTACTTCCACATCATTCCATTTGAAATCCATATCATGCAATAGCTTCCGCAGAGTTTCTCTTCCCCAAGGAAAATTTATTTTTCCCCTAATTGCTGCAAGTAGCTTCGGTACAGTGGGCACTTGTTTTTTAACCAAATAAAAGTCTCGAATTACGTTTTTAATTACTGTTCTATCAAAGTCATCACAATGAAATTTGCATTCCTCGGCCTTTGGTCTCTTTTTCCCCGGAGTATGAAGTGATTTTTCACCAGCTCTAACACCTTCTCTTCTTATTCTAGTTACACTATGTTACGATATCCCACAATAATTTGCCACACGTAAATTTCTTTGTGATAATAAACATTTCAATTGTCCTGATTTCGCTTCTTCGTCACATACTTCTATCACTTTTCTAATTACCTCCCTTGCTTCACTGTGAATACTTCGTCCCTTCTTTCGAACTGCAGCCATATGTAAATATTAAGCCAAGAAGAAAACTAACAAAATACGAGTAAATAATTGTAGTGCCGTAGCGCGTGTTAGCAGCGAGAGCCAAATAATGCATAATACTAAAAAATCTCTGCACCTGTAATACTGCAAAGCGCATTAGATCTGGCAACGTGGGTGACTCATATGCATTCTCATGCACTCATTTCCTAGTAAACAGATACGCTACAGGAGCAGATAAACAATTGAAGCCCCCTCTGCTCTTCATTCCCCTCTAGCCTTCTTGTCGTGGGCATACAGTAACTATGTAACAGGCTATTGTGTATACCCTCAGAACAGCCAAGGACCATCTTCCATTAAATTAAAAGCAACAAAGTAGATGACACAGGAAGTAATGTTTCTTCTTGCTGCTTCTTCACTGCCAAGAAATGTTATGTTTGCGTTCAGTTTTCTACTAAGTTCATGCTGTAATTCTATGGGTAGAACTTAGGGTCATGGTATTGAATATCTAATTCCATTGTTGACTAAGGGGAACGGTGAAAAATGACGGGAAATGAGATTAGCATGTGCTCCAAATTATCTCTCTGTATAAAAATAAAATTTGAGCTTCATATTCTTAAATGGATAGAAGAGTTTCTGTTGCAGTCTTTGCATTGTTATATTGAACTTTCATGTTTCCAAGTTTACCTTATAGGCAAATGTTTGCAGTTAATACATTTTGTTGCTTTCATATTACAGGGTCCCTTGTCACCACAGAGTACACTGCATGCTGGTGTCACCAATAGCTCTGTCATGGAGATGGTCTCTCAACCTGGTTTGGAGGGTGTTGCTATGCTACCCGTAGATATTACCACACAAACGGTTACAGTGCTTGCACCATCACAGCCTACACATTTGGTAAGATATAAGAGCCTTTTTCTTAACTTAGATATAAATAACATGTCTTAACAAAGTGGGTGGTCTTTTTTCTGCCTTTTTTCTTTCTTCTCTCTTAAATTGAACTTCAGTTTACATTTAGTAATAGCTGAAGAAAAGAAAGGAAAAATACAGCCAACTAAGAAAAAAACTGAAGCTACTGACCATGAAACATTATAAATCAACAAATATAATAAGTATTTAATTTAAAAGGTGAGTCAATTAATAACACTAAACAACACTTAGATTTATAATTTTCCAGAAACCCAGTCATTGTCCAGTTGATAATGGAGGAAAGTTAACCTCCGAAACGCATTTCAGAAAATTATAAATATAAGTGTTGTTTAGTGTTACTAATTGACTCACCTTTTAAATTAAATTGATTATAACAACACTGTTTTCAAACTTCTAAGAAAGGAAGATAATAAATATTTGTTCAAGCAGCATATTTGTTCAAGAACTGACAGCCATTACTAAGATAAATGAAGCTTTTAGTCTCAAAGTTTGTTTTTATTTTAGATTCTGTTGCTTCACTGTTAACAGTTTCAGGTTTTTCATTAAATATAATGAATGTTTAGAGACTAAGCTTCACTTATATTTGGTATGGTGTATGCTAGGAAATGAAGCAGTTATATCAAAAGAAGCAAGTTCATCATTAGCAGACAATGCTGTAGTGCTGATCAAAAGAATTTTTAATGCTTAAAACTCTCAAATTTACCAAAACTGCTGAGGTTTTTCTATTCAACCATTTAGTCAGATTGTTATTGTTCAGTGCCTTACATCTGGCAACAAGGCCATTAGCAGTCTAACTTTCCAATATCTTTTAATAACACTCTTCTCAGAGAGAAGTGCAGTGCAGGATTTCAGGTGATCTTCATCCATGTTGGCATGATCATCACACAGGGGGCATATGAAGAAGTCAGGACACCCAAGTCAATACAGGTGACTCACCAAGCAGTTACAGTTTGTCAGGAGTCTGAAGGCTGCTGCTGCTGACTTTCATGGACCTTGAGGATTACACTAAGAGAGGACGGCAAAATATTCTACCTTTAGATTCAGCATGCTTTTCTAATTCTGATGTCCAAAAATGAGATATTATTCTTGAAATTAGGTGTTATACTGAAGAGAATGAGAGATCATTGTATTTTTTCAGAAGCATTGTTGTACCTTTTTTAGCAAGAGCATCAGTGGTTTCATTTCCAGCGATCCTGTAATATGCTGGGATCCATTGTAAATAATAGTTTTTCCAAGTTTTTGTAACTGAGTAATCATTTGGTAGCATTCTGTAGTTTGCATTGGTCTCCTGTTGGTATAGAAACAAATTGCTTGGAAGGGTGTCCTGGAACCAAAAAGGACGACTGCTTTGATGAATTCGTTTGGGCATTTAAGCAGTTCTTGTAAAACCATAGAGACTGCCATGATTTCTCCGTCATAATTTCTACCGCACAATAATATGAGAAGAGAGGACACGTGACTCCTGCTCCAGTATGATAGTCCATTAATAATTTTTCTCCATATATGTGTAGCCAGTCTTCTGCGGGGTATTTCATGTTGATTATTTCAAGGGCAAAAACTTTCAGTTGTTTGGATGTTTCTGATTTTATTACTTCATCCATTAGGTGTAAATTGTAATTAATTTGTACCAGGTTAAGTGGATTTATTTTTATTTGTAAATTTTCTGCACTATTTGGGATGTTCAGGTTTCTTTTTAGGTGAGCTATTTTTGACAAGAAAATTGGTTGGGTTTTGAAGATTGTAGTGGTTTGATTCTTGTTTTTCCATTTGGAATTTAGTAATGTTAGCATTTTTTCATGTAATAGGAGTGCTTGATCTTGTATTTTTGATGTTATTGGTTAATTCTGTGTTAGCACAAGCATAGTATCTGTAGGTGTAGATTTAATAGCTTCTGTAATCAGGTGAAGTGCTCGGTTTTGCAGCTGTATTTGCTAGTATTGGTTTGAGATGCTGTTATCGTTTCTGCGCAGTATAGAAGGGTTGGCTTGACTTACATATTATATGTTGTATTTAGAATTTTCCTAGAGCATCCCCATTTGGTACCTACAAGTCTTCTGAGAATCTGTAGTTGTCTGTATAACATTATTTATGTGTTTTTTCCAGTGTAGTTTTGTGTCAAAGGTAACTCCTAAATAAGTTACGTTGTTTGTTTGCTGGCTTGGTGAACCATTGTAATCGATGACGATATTGTCTGGCTTGTGTTTCAGTTTGACAAGCTCATATTGCATTTTTGCTACATTGATTTCCATGAGGCTTCTCAAGCCTCATGGATATACTTTTTGGAGACATGTTTCAATCTTTTCTTTGAGAATGTTTGGCTTTCTGGAAGGTCCTGCTGTCCAAATGACGTCGTCCGCAAACAATACAGTTTTTATTACTTATTTATGCCAACAAACTTACTGTTGGTGTTGACATTGAATTTTTCAGTTCCAATTCTACCTCTCAAACATTTCCTACACACAGCTTGTATGTTTAAAAACACGAACACACTTACTGTTGGTATTTTTAACTTCCAGTTCTACCTCTCAAACATTGCCCACACACGGCTTGTGTATTTATAAACACCAACAGTAAGTTTGTTGGCATAAATAAATAATAATTACCATCTGAAGGTTATTTAATCTCGGGACATAAAGTACTTGAAATACTAAGTCACCATTGGGGTAATTGTCTCTGATGTGAGACTGCCTTTGTGTTTACAGGGAGAAATATGGTTTGAGAATTCAATGTCATTCTGGGACGTTGTCACAATAGCTTAATGGTTAGAGCACCCGCCTGGTAAGCGGAGGGTCTGTGGTTCAAATCCCAGCTGTGGCATTGAATTTTTAAGTTCCAGTTCTACCTCTCAAACTTACTTTAGAATTTTCTGGAAAATGTTTTGGAGGCTTATTTTTTCTCCATTATCAACTGGACATTGACTGGTTCTTTGTGGTGTGGCTGGCAATGTTTTATCTGAGGTCTCCTCTGGTGGTGGTTCAAAGAACTTGCTGAACATATCTTTCTGGGGTATCCAATAGATAGTAGTTTCGGGGCTCGTGGGCCATGATCCAGTCGAATTATCTGACATTTTCTCCAAGACTGCGTTGGGCGAAAGTCAGATAATTCATCGATTGGACCACAGCATTTTTCTAAAGTGCTAATTGTTTTATTCAGGAAACTTCAAAACACGTAGTTCAAGTGAAATTTCCATATCAAATATTTGGGTGGGTTTAAGTGTTGATGTTTCTGATAAACAGTTGTAAAACATACATTGCAAATACATCTGAATCTTTACAAGTTAACTTAAACTTGGTAAAGCTAGCATTACATGTATTACAATATTTTTGGCATTCAGAATGATACTATATGCATATTAGACAAGAAATAATAAAGAGCATTTAGTGGCCATTAAATTTAGTTGTTTCTTTATGCTACTTTCTTCCACAGTTTCTTTCAATGCTTTGATCTGCAACTTCCTCTGCCTACCATGCCTACTATGCTGCCTTATTAACAATGTCTTTTTTTATTATTGTTCCATTTATGTGCCACCTTTAACATCAAAGGTCATATCTGTGGCTTTAGTCTTTTGGAACAATTGCTCAACAGCAGTGGTGTTCACTCGCTTAGTAGTGGTTTTGAACTTTGGGTTTCTATTACTTCTTTTACTTTGGATTAACTTATTACATTAAATTCACACACACATTCACACATCTATTTATACTTCCAGACTAGGGAGATTAGGGAATAATCCTAATTAAAGAAAAATGTGCACCCTTCCAGCCAGGAATGGATCAATGTATTGTATCAGATGTTTTGTGAGAAAATCTTCCTCATATGTTGTAAAGTTTAATTAATCTAACCAGTGGTAAAGTAGGTTAAAAATCATTGAATGTGGAGTGCCACTTAAGATGGAAGATAAAGGAGATGGCCTTCACTTCTCAGTACTATCTGGGTGTAGTGGAATGCTAGTATAAGAGTTTGTTGTTGTTGCCATAAACTGGTCCAACTTTTAGTTGGCAGAATAAACATTTCTAACTAACTGGAGCTTATTAAAAGTAATGCATAACGAGAAAATTGGATTTTTCTGTGATTCTGGATTTATTTTCCATAGAAAGTTAATTTTGCAAATGCATCCATTAGAACATTTTATTGCTAAGAATTTAAATGAAGATATTAAAAGAAGATGTAGTCGCAGGTAAAAATTTATTTTCTAAGGAAGTGAAGAATTAAACATTTTATTGACTTCAGTTTGCATTATAATTGGACACATTATTCGCTAACCATCAATAAATATTTATTTTATTTGTTTGTTTGTTTATTTATATTGCTTCACTGTTAATCGCTTAAGCTTTTTTATTAGCTATCATTTGTTTTTCTCTGCCTTCCCTTACAAAATAAGGTTAAATAATGATTACTTGAATTGTAGTAATTGATTTATATCACAGAATATGCTTTTCAGATGTTTTGGAACACTATACTTACTTTATTGAAGTCTCAGTGTACCATTTTATTCATCTTTTACTTTCTCTACTGGTAAGTAGAGGAAGTATTTAAGAGGTGGAATCAGGACTGAAAAATTCAATGCCATAGTGGCTGCTTTAACCACTGTCTCGATCTTTTCTTTGAGAATGTTTGGCTTTCTGGAAGGTCCTGCTGTCCAAATGATGTCGTCTGCAAACAATACTGTTTTTATTATTTATTTATGCCAACAAACTTACTGTTGGTGTTGAGATTGAATTTTTCAGTTCCAATTGTGCCTCTCAAACATTTCCTACACACGGCTTGTGTGTTTAAAACACACCAGCAGTTAGCGTATTGGCATAAATAAATTATAATTACCATCGAGAGGAAGTATGTAATCCACCCAAACATTTGATGTTAAGATTTCACCGGAAATGTATGTTTTGAGCCCCCTGAATCCAAAAGAAAGTATTTTTAGAAAAAGGTGTATGTGTGTGTGTATGGTGTGTCTGTGTGTGTGTCTGTCTGTGGACAGCATAAATCAGAAACGAAAATTTGATTAAAAACCAAAGTTGGTATTTAAGTTTGCCTTTCAAGGATGCAATATGAAGATTTTGAAGAAAATAGCCCCACCCTAAACTACCCTTTACATGGAAAACTTTTCGATAATTTTGATATTCTTGAAAATGACTAACAATTTTGATTAAAATGCCATATGTTTAAGATATGACAAATGAAATGTATATTTTGAATATTCTGGCTGCAGCCTATGTAGTCCTGTTTACTCTGAATGACTTTTGAATAACTTGTAAACCATAAGAGATAGACAAAATCTTACTATACAAAAAATGTGGATCTCGCTAAAGCACAGAATTTATGTCTAAATTAAATTTTTTTTAGAGTGAACCATTTCGGAGATATTCCTTGTTATTTGTGTCAGTTTCGGAAAACTTAAAACTTCCGTGAAATGAAACATCATTGTTCATTTTTTTTATATGTTAAGCATGCAAAGAGAATGGGATCTCAAAGCTTTAAAATATTTGACTATTGCTCAAAGCCGACTGTATTCCCGTATTCCCCTTGCACCTACAAGGAAATATGGAGTAAGATAATTTGTACAAATTATTTATTTATGCCAACAAACTTACTGTTGGTGTTTTTAAACACACAAGCCGTGTGTGGGCAAATTTTGAGAGGTGGAACTGGAACTTAAAAATTCAATGCCACAACTGGGATTTGAACCACAGACCTTCCGCTTACCGGGCGGCTGCTCTAACCACTGAGCTATTGTGACAAACTGCCAGAATGGCATTAAATTCTCAAACCAGTTCGTATTTCTCCTGGTAAACCATAAAGGCAGTCTCACATCAGAGACAAATTACCCCAATGGTGACTTACTATTGTAAGTACTTTATATCCCAGTACAACTATCCCAGTTGTGGCATTGAATTTTTAAGTTCCAGTTCTACCTCTCAAACTTTGCCCACACACGGCTTGTGTGTTTAAAAACACCAACAGTAAGTTTGTTGGCATAAATAAATAATTTGTACAAATGTTTATCTCAACTAACACAAGGAAGATATAGGAATAAGAGTTTGTAAGAATGGTTAGGACAAGAGTAGAGAAAGTTATGTGAGTGAAACACATCAGATTTTTATGTTTTGCTTTAAAAATAACTATTGAATATCGGTATGTGGCTGATTTTCATATTGCATAACTGAGTGTGTTATCCCCTCTCTTGTGAGTATGCAAAAATACCTGATGTCAAAGTTTGTGTTAAAGTTAGAGATCTGTTGGGATCAAGGCTGGATGAATAAGAAAAAAGATTTGAGGACTAGGTAAAAAAAGTGTAACACACTTGCTGCCTTAGATACTTCTGTTTGAGTATAATAATATTCAGTTCTAAGAGTAGCTTCCTTCTTAATATGCCTGTATTCCCCTCCCCCTGTTAAGCATGTCAGAGCTCTGCTGAATGTACTGGTTGAACATAATGGTAGCTTCTGTCCAGTTACTTTAAATTCCTACCATCAATTATTAATCCATATTATCCATATTATGGATTTCAGTGTCTTTCGTTCATGAACCAATTTTAATTTGAAATGAGTAACCATTATAACAAAGTGTAAAAATATAAGTTGTTTGTGGCATTTTATATCTTGATTTTTATTATTTGCAAACCTTTAAGTATTGAATGCCACTTTCAACAGCATTTGGCACTCTCTGCCTTAAAAACAATATCATCAGTGTCTTGAAGTAGCACACACTGGAAAACACTTTTTAGATTAGTGTAAGATATGACTTCTTCCTTACTATTTATTAATCAGAAGTTTTCGAAGGAATGGATGGCTCTTTCAACATGACATATCACCTGGCTGAGAAGGATGTTCTTTTTCCAGAAGATAAGTGATACTCTTAAAATATTTCCAAAACATCTATCATTAAATATGCTGCGAGAACAAATCTAAAGGATTTAATTTTCCTCAGAACTCCTCTTGTTGTAATTACTTCATGTTCTAGGTGCAAAACAACAGTCCCATTCATTCACAAAAATCATAATGAGGTGAACTGTTCACATTCCAAGGTTTTAGACACACCAATTCTATAGCAACAAAGTTATAACATTACCACTCTGTTTCAAATATTTTATTTCATTAAGAGAAATCAACTCGGATAAATCCAGCCTCTTTGCAATATAGTGTACAATTAAATAGCTTAAACCATTTTAGTGTGTTTGTCAGTAATCCATTTGCTCCCCAATCATTCAGCTAGCACTATCAGGTCCAATACCAGTCAGTTTATGTGCTGATGGTAATTAAATAAATTTAATGTCTTGGGATATTCAAAATTCAATCAAGAAAAACATTTTCTAAGGGCAGCGATGATAGAAATAATTTTTCTGTATCATCTCTTAATTAATAGTATGTGTGCAAAAGGTCTATTCTTTTACTGTCAGTATTTGCAAACTCGGATTTCTTAAATGTTTACCATCGATACATCCTCAACAGGTCTTGTAATATGGCCAATACTTTGCAGGCCTTCCTGTTCTTATATCGTGATAAAATGCAGACTTATTCAGTGACACTAATAATTATAAAAAAACTCTGAAAGTGGCTTATTATCAAGCACAGTTAAAATTATTTTAAGTTGACTAGTTTTAGCTACATCAGTACATCAGCACACATACATATATGTTGGTTAGATCTTTTATTATTTTTTAAGGTCTTGAGTTCGAAAGGCCAGTGAGTAAACTCTTCAATGATTTTTGTCTCACGCTAACTCAAATTAGACAATTCATTGTGGGTACTACATTTTGCAATATTCTTTGGGAGTTACAATCAAGCCAAGGTATACATTTTCATCCTCCCACTGGTCATATAAGCCGAGCCCTACTTATTCACTTCATCTGCACTAAACAAAAACATCACTTTCACTTAACAGCGCCATTCAGCAAACTCTGTTACTCTTTAATTTAAAAGTGAGTCAATTAATAACACTAAACAACACTTTATAATTACAACATTTATAATTTTCCGGAACTCATTTCAGAGGCTAACTTTCCTCCATTATTAACTGGAAATGACTGGGTTTCCATGGTGCGGATGGCAATGCTTCTTCTGATGTTTCCTCTAGTGAAAGTTCAAGGAACTTGCTGAAAATATCTTTCCATCTACATGAGTTCATTAGAAATAAGGATCACAAAAGGTTTCCCATGGATGTTCAAACTCCGGCAGCAGCACGTGGATGACATATTTGCAATAGTTCCAAAAAGACACATCAGTAATGCATTAAAACTTCTAAACATCCAGGACAAAAGCATAAATTTCAGAGTGGAAGTGGAAAAAGATGATCAGTTACCATTTTAGATCTAAAAATAATCAAAAACAAGGATAGAATAAACTTTGGCATTCACAGAAAACCAACGCAGACAGACAACTACATAAAAGCTAATAGTTACAATCAAGAAGGCACAAACAAGCAATCTTCAATAGTTTAACATATAGATTGGTGAACATCCCTCTTCCAGCAGAAGAATACAAAACAGAATATTACAAAATAATTGAAATATCACAAAAAAAGGCTTCCCCAAAGAAGTAAAAAAGTAAAACAAGCAGAAAAGAAAAAATTACTAAAAGAAACACTCACAGCAGCAGAAACAAAAATGACATTGAAAAAATTCACATATCATCCATGGGCCTTTGATAAATTCAAAAAAGTGTTCAAGGAACATTTCATTCAGCTAGCACCATTAACCATTACTCCATAAAAAACCTGCTGAATTCAAACATCAAAGATGCTATTCCACCTAGCAAAAAATCCGTCATATAATAAAGTATATATAGGAAAAACCAAAAGAAATTTAGAAATTAGATCCAAGGAACACGTTAGGAACATCAAGAGCAAACAATTAGAAAAATCAGCAGTTGCCTTTCACTTTTGGACAAAAAATCACAACATAAAGTCAGAACCAAAACTCTTCAAACACATAACCGGAAAACAAGAGCTGTTCACATGGGACCAAATCTTCATTTTAAAAAATAGAAACAGAGTATTTAATTTCAACATTCCCAGAAAGATATTTTCAGCAAGTTCCTTGAACCATCACCAAAGGAAACATCAGAAGAAGCATTGCCATCTGCACCATGGAAACCCAGTCATTGTCCAGTTGATAATGGAGGAAAATTAGCCTCCGAAACAGGTTCCGGAAAATTATAAATGTATATTAATTGACTCAGCTTTTAAATTAAATTGATTATAACACTGTTTTCAAACTTCTAAGAAAGGAAGATACTCTGTTTACTCACTTTGTCTATTTGTCCCATGTCTCTGATCTTTATACGTTTTATCATTTTTTACAATATCTGTTGTACTCTATAATTACCAAATCTTTATTATTATTATTATTATTATTATTATTATTATTATTATTATTATTATTATTATTATTATTATTATTATTATTATTATTATTATTATTATTATTATTATTATTATTATTATTATTATTATTATCATCATTATCATTATCATTATCATCATCATCATCATCATCATCATCATCATTATTATTATTATTATTATTATTATTATTATTATTATTATTAATTACCAGAGCGAATAGAAGGAGAAGTGTGATCACTGCTGTAGTTCATGTGTTCTGCTGCAAAGATGGCAGCGCAACTGCTAGTGCAGTACAATGCTAATACAAACACTAGCATTTAGCAGGAGATTCACTGGAAAAGTAGCATAGGAGAAGAATAGTGTCGTTTAACAATGACTAACTCACGCATGCACATTCTGGCAGCCATTCACAGAAATCTAAGACAGTAATGTTACCACTAGAATGCAAAATGGCATTAAAGGAATAAAGTAAAATATAATTTCCTGTGAATGAAAAGTTAGCTTTGCTCCAAGAATAGTACAAGCTACTTGTATTTTGTTCTACAGATAAAAGTGTACTCACCAATGTTGAAATCAGCTGTTAGTAGCTTTTGACAATTTCCGAGATGATTTTGCAGCCTTTGATGATTGTAATTCCTTTCTTATTTCCTTGGTGCGGAAAAAGAAGCGACACTTCATGTAATGCAGAATTAATTTGGGGACAAGATCCAGTAAATGTTCCTCACAACAACCAATTCCAGAAGCAACACTAATTTGGTTAACACTGTCACAACAATCGAAAAATATATCTCCCCACAAGTTACTTTCATTTGAAAGTCTATCTGCTAAAACCCTCTCTATTTGCGAAAGAATGCTATATACAGATTTAGAGGAGTAAGTAAGGCATAAATTGTCTGTACCAGTTTTGTGGTCTTTAATTGCAGTTAAAAGTGATACGGAGGGGAAATCTGCACACTTGCCATGGAGTAAATTAACACATGCTTTACAATGTTATCTTTGAACAGCTGTGTACTATATACCCATTCAAGTGATATACCAGACATTCTTTAGCCATATCTCTCTGAGTAATTTCAGGTACTTTTCCCATTCTGGTATATCAGGTTCCTCAATCACAATTTTGTCCTTAATTTTGCTCTCTATATTTTCTGTAGTTCCCCTATTGTGGCTCACTGTTTCCTTTGCTAATAACCTCATTTGGTTAACGAATGATGTTAAAGGCAGCTCTTGCCTATACTCACAATTGCCTCCAGATGATATTGCTAATTTGGTTGGAACGTAAATTGACTGTAACATGTGTAACTGGAGAAAATCGACTGTAGATGGATGATAGTCGCAACTTAAAGACCGTAAAATTCCAAAGTGTCTTTCTATTGGGTCTTGATTTAACTTGGCTGTCAGTAGGTATTTCAGTCCATTTCTCCACAAATGTTCTGCTGCTTCCAGTGTACTCAGTATGGTTACTCTTAAAGACTGTAATGTCCTTTCAGAAGCGAAAGTATTCTGTTCTTCATTAAGAAGTGATTTCCATCTCATAAGTATATCGACTTTGTTTGAACCTTTGTACAGCCCATTTATAGGAGTGATGCATTTAATATATCTACGAGGCAATTTAGGTCTCTGGGGAACTGTTCCGTTTTTTCACTTCCTTCAAATCCCGCAAAGTGTGTCTCCCGGAAGAATTTAATACCATCAGCCACAGATCGGCTAAACAGCTGGAAAGCAAGCCTCACATTCATTTTTTGAAATGTATTTGGGTTGATATGAGCTTTCGTTAGTTTGGGGCAGACTCTCATTCCCGAAAACTGAGAACAAGTATCAGGTTCATAAAGCCGCCAATAGTACAGAAAATTAACATTTTCATTGCTGTAAGAAACTTTGTACTTTTTGTGCACATTATTTCTTATGCATTCTTAAAGTATTGGAATTGTGATGAAATTTGCCTAAAGATGTCCCCACCCGGAGATCCGATTGGGGGACAGTTTTAACTCCGGAATATTTATCAACTACAGCTCAAAAGTATTGGAAAGCACGAATGCTAATGGCTTCATTGCCAGATGCAAGGCACTAGAAAACAACAACAACATTTCTTATGCATTTAATTATGTGCACAAAGTCTGAAAAAGCCCAAAATCGCCTGCTTGTATCGGTAGCATGGGGTACCGAACATTTAATAATATTACGTTTGCCACATACTCCCAAACAGTTCCACAGTTTCTTGTTAGACTGGCTCCCATCTGATGTAAAACCAAGTAATCTAGCTCCTGAACCTTCCAGTTGAATGATAACCTGCATTAAAATTTGTGCCAAAATGTCCCCTAGAGTTGCGTTTCTACTTGCACAGATAGCTACAGGTTGCACTCAATTATACAATAAAGGGACATACATAAATACCAGGACGTAATTGGCCAATTCATTTTTACTTTTATCGGGGGTTCAATCCCCCAAATCTACAAACCCATCCACTTTCAAAGAATTAGAATCAAATCGAACTTCATCAAAGTTCCAAGGCTTTCACGGCCGGTGTCAATACTAGATACAATATTAACCGGTCTTGTGGGCCGTGGTCTATTGGGTTCCTTCTTCTTCCCAAACGTTTCGTCTGCAACCACGGCAGACATCTTCAGTGGCGGCGAGGTCGAAGTTTCCTAGTGGAGATTTCAGCACCGACTGCACTAGTCACCACCAGAGATGCGGTATTTATGTCGGCGGCCGGAGGGGAGGTACTTTGTGATTGGTCCGGGTGGCCAGTGGGCTGGACTTGTACCAGCGGAGTATTACAAGGAGCTGGCGTCTGATTGCCTGGAGAGGGGTTCTGGATTTTTGTTTTTGTTAACGCTGTTTGCCATATTCTGTTGAGTTTAAGTCCTTCCTCTTTGCGATTGATATTATTTTTGTGCTTGTGACTACCGTACATCAGATCAGTCACAGACCGCATAGGCAAACTACTTAAACACCAAACATTGACACCGTCTACAAGCCCACTAAACAGATTTGTAACATACTCCGGTCCGCCAAAGACCCCAGGGATCCTCTATCCACCGCAGGTGTATATAGAATACCTTGTTCGCGTGGCAAGGTATACATTGGAACCACACAACGTAGTATAAAAACCCGCATTGAAGAACACAGAAGAAATTGTCGCTTGGGTCAAACAGAAAAATCAGCAATTGCGAAACATGCCATACTCGAAGAAGGGGAACACATCATCCAATATGGTAACACAGATATTCTGGCATCTACATCCCACCACTATTCTCGCTTATTCCATGAAGCCATTGAAATACACAAGCACAAAAATAATATCAATCGCAAAGAGGAAGGACTTAAACTCAACAGAATATGGCAAACAGCGTTAACAAAAACAAAAATCCAGAACCCCTCTCCAGGCAATCAGACGCCAGCTCCTTGTAGTACTCCGCTGGTACAAGTCCAGCCCACTGGCCACCCGGACCAATCACAAAGTACCTCCCCTCCGGCCGCCGACATAAATACCGCACCTCTGGTGGTGACTAGCGCAGTCGGTGCTGAAATCTCCACTAGGAAACTTCGACCTCGCCGCCACTGAAGATGTCTGCCGTAGTCGCAGACGAAACGTTTGGGAAGAAGAAGGAACCCAATAGACCACAGCCCACAAGCCCGGTTAATATTGTATCTAGTAAATCGAACTTCTTCTTTTAACTTCATCAAAAATTAAAGTTTCACATTGTTCGTTTTCTTTCTTGTGCTTTAAAAATTCAGATATTGCATTTACAGCTTGGATATTAATGCCACAAGGACATTTAAGACCTTTGATTAATTTTCTTAAATGTGATTCTGATGGAAGGGGAACTAGATTGTGAGTTAAACAATGTATCCTTTGGGTGACTTGATTTTTAAAAGCAGGCTATCTAAAAGAAATTCTTCATTATATCTCATGCCTTTCTTTTTAGTTGCCTTTGATCTTTTCAAAATTCTATCAACAACAATTTTTTGTTTTTTACTTAGGCATTTTGTTCCATCAGATTCATCGATATTGCTACTACTTCCATTTACTTTCCTTTCAAGTACTTGAATCTTGGCATTGGCTACTTTCAATTGGCTCTTTAATCTAATTATATTACGCAGTTGTTGCTTAAACTTTTTCTTTAATAGGCCTACTTTATTATTACAATGTCTACTGGTATCCCCTGTGAGGGGAAAATTAACAGTCGTATTTTGAAAGCCTTCTGCATGATTCCCACTGTCTTCTTTTCAACCCTTTTTGATGGTCGCTGTGAAGGAGGTTTACAGGAGTGTATTGGCCATGATAAGTATTTAGGAAAATGAGGAAAAAGATGTGGAACTGCATGAGGCATTAACTTCCATCTTTGCCTTGCAATCTCTACATTTTCTCCATTAACTACAAACTTGTCTACCTTTATCAAAAGCTCTTCAGAAAAATGTAAATCACACACCTATTAGATGAAAGCCACTTGTCCTTTCTTGGTATGCCCCTCTCCCATTTAGAAAACAGTAGTTTTTCTTTTGGAGGTGTAATGTTTACCTTTAGATTTGTCATATCCAGGTCTACAACCAGGCACGAAACACATAGGCATGTCGATTATTTCTATAAATTCACAGTTTCATAAAAACTAACCACAATTTATCGCACTGTAACAAACACATCAACCATACAGAACAATACTCCTATGCAATGGCCAGTGAAACGTGCTGTAAATAGCCACACTAACAACTTTTGCTGCCACCTGACGGAGGTGCCAGGTAGCTCTTGTATAATCATATGGAAGAGCAGTGGAGTGATCACACTTCTCCTTCTATTCGCTCTGTTATTACTATTATTATTATTATTATTATTATTATTATTATTATTATTATTATTATTATTATTATTATTATTATTATTATTATTATTATTATTATTATTATTATTATTATTAATTATTATTATTAATTATTATTATTATTATTACTATTATTATTGTTGTTGTTACTATTACTATTACATCCAGATTCGACTATTGGCGATATTCCCTACTACTGATTGGCATTCTCACATCTTAACTCAAAAGTTTACTTGTTAAACTACTCACTTCTCAACTTAAAGGTATCCAGTACACTCGTATGGTGTGATAGTTTATCTCAAGGCTACCTTAGTATTAATTCAAAATTCAAACAAGAGTGACTCACATTACGTTACGCCATCAACAGGTTTTGTGATATTTTCTCCTGGGCCCACTGTGTTTTTAACGTACGATTTTAAGAAAGACTTATAGCATTTGACAGAAAGCTGACACTAGGTCAATATTGGAAAAACATTTACATTTATTTACTCGAGATATTAGCGTTTCTATTCCTTCAGATCTGAAATTGTCAGGCACTGTGTATGAATTTAACTTCCTTGCGTCTGTGCTTATGCACAGTTTGTCTGGTTTCCTATACACCCAACATAGAGCATTTGAGTATGGAGAATTGTTCAGTCCTACAATTCCTTGTTTGTACATTTTATCAATTACTTTGTCTGCTTATTTCCTAATTGCGATTGGTATGTTCCTACATTTATGGGAGAATGGATTGAATACCCTGAACTTTCAAATCGTGGGTGTAAACTTACACAGCCCGGTTTGTTAGAAAACACCCCTTGGTTTTTCAGAAGTATCTATAGTAGGCTTCTTTACTGTCCCTCTGAAAAACACATTAGCACCCCCTGCCTTTTGTTGCAGAATCTGTTCTAGTTCTACATTCTTTAGGGCATCTGGCCGGTTCCCCTCTTGCCAGCTTGAGGTTGTAAATGTGTCATTTGACTCTGTTATGGTCACCCCATTCTCATTAACCCACCGATTATTACCATTCACTTCGTTTTCTTTATCGGCCATTTCTTTATTCTCAGATTCATATGCTAATTCTTTGTCTTCATCATCATATCTGTATTCATTTATACTATTTTCATTTTCTGGGATGCTTCTTAACTGTGAAATGACACAATTTTCACCTAACCTCAAATTTTCTATGAAAAAATGCTCATCCTGCAACAGTAAATCTGGCTGCCTGATCTATTGGTTCTTGGTTCACCTGTTACTAAAGGATACTTCTCTTTTCTCTCCATTCTCCACCTATATCGTAAACCTTCTAGTTTCAAAATTTACTATCGCATTTTACAAATCTAAAATGTCTGCCTCCAAAATTAAGTCATGCACCAGATGAGGAATAACAAGTAAGTTTCAGATTGTTTGTTCCCAACTTGTATGTCGAGCATGACCTGGAATTTAACCTGCTCCTTCTTTCCAACGACCACACAACAAAATGTATTCTTTACCAGCAGTGACATGACCCTTACTTTATGCCAAATAACGATAATAATTCTTGCTTCAGACTGACACGTTAATTTTACGAAAGGAGGTTCTTTTGTAATTTCAAATTCTTTTATTTTCGTTGTCTCCTTTGTGTTTGTCGGCATCACTTAGTGTTACTCTTTTTGTCTTTCCATCGCAAATGTGAGTGGCCCTGGTATGACTTGTACCTGCAACGGTTCAGGGAGCTTTACTCGGACCTCGTAAAGGCCGAAGCTTGGTGTTCCGGGTTCCTGATAGTTCGGGTGCTGTTGGGATACTGTAACTGATTTTGGCTGCCACTTTGAATTTCTATTGAGTAGTCATCTCGACCTTACCTATTAGGTGAGTCATATCCCTCTTGATTACTTAATCATTTCTTGTGCCCCTCTGAAACCATTGTCCTGTGAAATTACGGTCTCTGTCATATTCTGAACTGTAATCCTCTGCCTCTAGATCCTGGTCTCTCATATTGTATAATATTCACATGTGCATTTCGTCTAGATGGGCCTCCGTCTATGTCTAATTTCCGTGTTCACCCCAAAATTTCCATTTCCTTCAAATCTAGGCATATCATTTTGATACCTATTTCAAACCTGGTCTCACCAATGGTTTGAAGGTCTTGGATTTCCTACCTACCATCTATCTTCAAAATTCCGGTTCCCGTCATATGCACACATATTTCTACCTGGCAAAAATTCCTGAAATCGTCACCCATGGTCATGAATAGGGCTCGGAAGTTCATGCCCTAAAAAACACTGAAATATGCATGCAAATATGCTCTTAAAAACTTGAAAATAAGCCAATAAATATGCACCATTTAATTAAAACACTGTCCCTTTGCAGTAGACAACACAAGTTAGTATAAATAATAAAGTTACCTTATTCCTTAGAGGTTGAAGCAGAAGTGGTCCCACTGCTAGTATTAACTGTTAATTGCAGTTCACAACCAACACTTTGCACAAATTTTCAACTGTAAAACATCATCTGCTGTCTGGCGAAACACTTTTGTAACGTGGAAAACTTCTCTCGTCACAAGATGTTATTAGGGCATATTTAAATGAAGCTAACTGCTTCACAGAGAGAGTCAAGTCTCTTGGTGTGACAGATGGTTTTCTTTCGAGGATGTCTCGAATATCGCACATCTGTTTATGACCAGAATTTTTGGAAATTACATAATTCACTTTCTCTTTCACTTTTTGTCCTATGCTGCCAGGAACCAAACTTAGATCACATATTTATTATTTTCAAAGACAGTAGGTGATTCATGCAAAGGAGATCCTACAGCTTGCAGTGCCGTTATTGCTGTTGGTAAGAAAGAAAAATGGGCAGATAAGAAACTAAGATCCTCTTTTAACCCAGTGCCTGGCAGAATATTTTGCACAGTTTCTATTGATGAAGCACCTCTTGAGTCCAATGAATTAACAACCTCTTTGACTATTTCTATGTCAGCATAATATAAAACTGCAGCAAGCCATGTTCCCCATCGAGTTAACACTGGTGCAGGAGGAAGTCGGATATTAGGTGCTGTTGATTTAAACAACTTAACTCTTTTAGGAGATTTAACAAAAATTCTCTTTGTACTGGACACAAATCTTTCTACCAATGGGAAAGAATCACATATTGTCTCAGAAATGTGATGAAGAGTGTGTGCCAAACAAGTTATATGAATTAAGTTAGGAAAAATACCTTTCAGAGTTTGTCCTGATTTTACCATACAAGGAACTGCACCAGTAACAAACAAAAGTAACCGGCCGTATTTGATTTCACATGTCCATAGTAATTTCAGAGTCCATCACAAACTGGGTTATAGTTACATTGTCAGTGGCCGACAATGTAACACATTAAGAAGATAAGGTGTAGTCTTTTGTTCATTATTTAAAGCACCCACCAGTATATTAGCAATAGAATGGCGCTCAGAATCAAGGGTTTCATCAACAGACAACCACACAAACAGATCCGCTAATTCATTTTGCATATTTGACAATACGCTATTGTAACAATGTTGTACATAAATCTTACGCAGTGTACTTTCTTCAGGCACATGTTGTCGAGTGTATTGGCAAGAAAGTTTTTAAATGTCGGATTCTTAGTTTTGAACAAGGGAATATCAGCAGCTAAAACTGCTTGGCACAAGTCATAGGAAAGTTCAGTAGCCCTACTTCCTGAACACTCTACTAGCTGTTTTTGAACAAGTTCTTTGTTTTTGAGTTTTCTGATTAAATTCTCCTTGTGTTTTGCTGTGTTTATGTGCTGAACTATTTCTAATCTTTTCTTACTCCCTACAGTTTTCTCACATGGTCCACAAAGCAGTAGCCTATTATCTGTAGATATTAAATCGCCCAAAAACGCTTTCTGTAAATTAATTAATCTAGCTCTTCGGCATTTGAAGAGCTTTCTAACATTTTATACACCTAATTTAATTTGGTGGGAAGCAGTTCACAACACTGTTACGTTTGAAGACCACGATACAACTACTGCTGGGCAGGCAAACATTGCTATAATCGTGCTGCTCAAAACGTTGACCTGCACTTTATCTTTGTTAATATAAACCTCTCAGATAACGCACTGATTATTCTCTACGCACATACATATAATGAAAGAATGGAAACCGGGGATTCACTGCATGACAACATGACCTAGCATCATGTGCAATACTACCAATATGAAAAATATTAAACATGGAAAAAATAATAAAAAGCAATAAAAATCATTAAAATATGCAATATATGGGGCTATAATATTGAAATCTTCATGAGTTGCAGCATCATACACAATACTACCATATGAAAAATATCCAGATGGAAAAAAGATAATAAAACACCATAAAAATCATTAAAATATGCAATATAGAGGCTATAACTTTGAAATAATATGCATTTATCAAAATCAAGAAAATATGCAATTATATGCACCATAAAACCATGTCCAAATAACTGAAAATTCCATAATTCGTGCACATAATGTAAAAGCATACATTTTTAGCCCCTATGTAAAAGCATGCAAATGCATGTACTTCCTAACCCTATTCATGAATATTGCCCTCAAAAGCAGAGATCAATTCTATAAATTGCACAAACATGGTTGGTTTCACCATTGTCAAATTATTGCATATATTTTCAGGGAAATGTTAGCTAACTAAATTAGCTCGTGTTCAGAAATTGGCGGTTCAATTAATTTACTTTGCTGAGCCAATTGTAAAAAGTAATCCACCATACTCAGTCCAGACCGCAAGTCATATCTGCCATTGTTGAGTTCTAAGCGTACTTGTTATGTTGTGCTGTTCTCCAATATGTAGCCATATATGCACGCTTGAATGTCTTGTAATCAGTGTTTTTGCTGTCAACCTCAACCAATTAAGAGAACCCCCCTTAACCCACAATCATTTTTACCTGGTTTGGAATTCGTTTGCCGTTAAAATATTTGTCTAGTTCCCATAGAAACTATCTAGCATTGTCATCTGACTCCTCGTGAAAAATGGAACTTAACTCATTAAGCAGATGATTTGTAGAAGTAGCATATTGCGCATCTACTGAAACTGGAGTAATCTGACCAACTGGCACATTTTCAGAAATTGCATTCCGCATGGGGAGACTGGCCTCTTGATGCTTCACACTGGCTTCCACCATTATGTTGCTTGCTTAAACTAAATGTTCTAGGGTTTTCTACTTCCACCCTACTCAAGGCTACCCTTTATCTTTTTGATTTCTTTATCAGTCTTTCCTGATAACTCCATTAATTTAACCTCACTACGCACCTGAGATGCGCTTATAGACAATTTGATAGTTTTTACCTTATTAATTTTCTCCATGTAGTTCTTATTTTGCTTATTTATTTCCTCATGCACAGTCTTCAATTCATCATGTACTCTATTTTCCAACTCTTCCTGCTTTTTATTTGTGTTATTTTGAACTGCACACATCTCAGATGTTAGCTGAGCTTCACAATTCGTTTTAGATTTCCTAACTTAGTATATACATGTTCAATTTAAAAGGTGAGTTAATTAATAACACTGAACAACATATTTTTCCGGGACGCGTTTCGAAGGTTGATAATGGAGGAAAGTTAACCTTCGAAACCCGTCCCAGAAAAATATGTTGTAAGTGTTGTTCAGTGTTATTAATTAACTCACCTTTTAAATTAAATTAATTACAACAACACTGTTTTCAAACTTCTATGAAAGGAAGATAATATACCTGTTTCCTTACTGTGCTCTGTTCTTCCATAGTGGCAGCAGCTTCACTTCTAATTCTATTTCCCCTCTAATATTTTCTTGTCCCACTTTTAAGTTCTTTCTGCCTAGCCAGTACAATTCGGATTTCTGCTTTTATACTCTCCTGCATTTGTTCATTATTCTTTTGAATACTTTCTTGTATTTTCTTGTTATGCTTTTGTAGTAATTGTTCCATTATTGCTATGAAATTAATTTCACTAACCTGTCTTTCAGTTACTCTAGTGTTTGCAACATCATTATCTGCCCTGGGTTCTTCTATTTCACTATTTTGGTTACCTCCCCCATCAATTTCTCTATTCTCAGGCTCTTGGACTACAATTTCATTCTCCCCTGAACTCATGTTTTCTAATTCTGGGCTGCCGTTACCTGCCTCTGACCCATCGCATACTTCCATTTTGAATAACCCGATAAGCTTTCCACTTCTTAAGTACATTAAACCTACTCATAAAATATTTTAACTGCCTAATTTGTATTTTCCGGGGTAGTTATTTCTACCTAAAGAGCTTCGTCCTCCCTGGTATAGCTGGGCGGTGATTCAGGAGTCCCATACTCTGGGCTGGTATCCTGCGACGTTAGTGTCTTCAGCAAAGCATCGAATCGTCATTTGTCTAATAGAGTATAGATATCCCGTGAGCAATACTCTAGCGTACCGCTGCTGTGCTCTACAAGGTGAATTCTTCCCTCCTCAGTGGATGTCGGTTACACAGGCATTTTGGCATCATCGTCATTCCTTCTTGCCTCTGTTGCATCTGGATGCCATTTGTGAGGTGACAGCGGTGGCGTTCCTCAGCTGCTTGCTCGGCAGTAGGCTTAGCGCCGGCCACACATCCTGACGGTCGATGTAGGGATGTGGAGAAATAGGTTAGGCCAATCTCAGTGTATAATGAAGTCAGGGGGGACCTTCAGGTGTCCAAAAGGGAAGACGATACTATCTTCTGTACTATACTTTTATTTTATTGTAATTGTCATGACAGTTGCCCAAAATGTACCAGAACTCTCAGAGAACAATCGCCGCAACCATATATAATTTCTTGTCCCTTGCAAACAGTATTTCCCTGATGGAACTTTAATCCCCGATACTCCTAATTTTGGCACTGCCCCTTGTGGAGTCGTTTTATCACATATCTTTGCACATCTGCCCCGTCTGAGTCACACAGCTAAAGTCCCCTAATTCCCTCCTGCTTTTTCTTAACCTCCCCTTCTGGTCCACACGGGCTCCTGACCTTTTAGTTTTGACAACATTCCACCCTCTTTAAAATTAATGACTTAAGGGAGAAAGATGCCTTCGAAATGACTCCAAGAGTCCTGGCTGTTCATGTGTGAGTACATTGTTTTTGAGAGAACTTCCTGCTACAAGTTCTATTTGGAGAAGTACAACTCACTACCAAAAATAGTTTTCTTGCAATCTACCAATATTTTTCTTTCTTCACTAACACAAACTTCAACTGTGATCTTAAAGTTACAGGAATTGAACTGCTGCCATATTTACCAGATTTCACTTCAGTGATTTTTTCTCTCTTCCCAAATCTAACAAATTCTTATTTTGGAGAGTTAGATAAATAATTTTATGTTGAAAATATAAATGAGTTACAGTACCATTCGTCCAATACAGTTGAAAGAGGTGACTATTTTGGACGGTGGGGAACAAAGGTTGAGTTAAAGTCACATTTTCTTGGGCTGAAAACTTACCAAACAATCCTTGCTTCGCCCTTTCATGAACTGTTGCGCTGGGGTTTAGTTTTTGTTTACAGTTTTTACTTTCTCTACTGGTAAGTAGGGGAAGTATTGTATTCCACCCAAAAATTCGATGTCGAGATTTCACCGGGAATACATGTTTTGAGGCCCCCTGAATTCGAAAAAAAGCATTTTTAGAAAAAGGTCCGTGTCTGTGTGTGTGTCTGTCAGTCTGTGGACAGCATAATTCAAAAACGAAAGGTCGGTTACAAACCAAAGGTGGTATTTAAGTTTGTCTTTCAAGGATGTGACACGAAGATTTTGAAGAAAATAGCTCCACCCTAAGCTACCCTTTACATGGAAGATTTTTTGAAAATTTTGATTTTCTTGAAAATGGCTCTAACGATTTTGCTTAAAATGCCATATGTTTGAGATATTTTTATGACAAATGAAATGTATATCTTGAATTTTCTGGCTATTGCCCCTGTAGTCGTATTTACTCTGGATGAATTTTGCATAACTGGTAAACCGTTAGAGATAGACCAAATCATACTGTACAAAAAATGTAGATCTTGCTAAAATACACAATTTATGTCTCAATAAATTTTCTTGTAGGGTGAACCATTTCGGAGGTATTCCTTGTTATGTGTGTGAGTTTCGGAAAGCTTAGAACTTTCGTGAAATGGGTCATCGCTGTTCATGTTTTTATATGTTAAGTGTGCAAAGACAACAGAATCTCAAACATTTGACTATCGCACCAAGCCTACTATATTCTAACATTCCCTTTGCACCTACAAGGAAATAAGCAATAAGATAATTTGTACAAATGATGTGTATACATTGCAGGTGACAATGGCACCCCTTCTGGATAGTAGTGGTAATAGCAGCAGTGGGGTTATGTCACCCAGTCAATCGGCTTCAAGAGAAGAACTTTTGAGACAACAGAGGCCCCGTCCAGCTGCCATTGATCTGCATGATCTAGAACAGGTGCTTATTCTTTTCATAATAAGATTAAAATTAATTTAGAATCTCTCCATGTCCATAATGTCAGGAGTTGGGGGGGGGGGAGTTGTAGTTGAAGTTGACCCTGCATCATAACCCTCTGAAGTAGAAGGCTGTAGCAAATGATAATTGGCAACACCACATAGTATGAGGGTATAATTCATTGATGGGCAGAACTGACTCAATGTGTCATTTCCCATACATTGTAGTTTTAACCCCTTCCACAGCCTCATAGCAGTTACAACCAGATCATGTCTCCCGCTAATAAAACACACATCTGTATGAATAATAGTGCCTTCCTTTACCAGAATGGAACATTGATCACAGGTATAAAATAATAAGATGGAAGCATGGAATTAATTACAGTAAAATATTGATTTAACGGACCACTATTTAACGAACTTTGGACTTAATGGTCTAAATTTTGCATTATAAGTGCTGAGGCTTTCACGGCCGGCATTATCAACTATATTAAGTAGATTTTCCGGGCTTGTGGGCCGTGGTCGAGTTGGATTGCCTTCCGACTTTTCGCTGAAAACTGTGTCCAGCATCTTCAGGGTCAACCTCTGTTATTTAGGTCTAACTTAGCGTCTGCACGTAAACTACAATTCACTGCAAACTTTCGTATTACTGATCATTTTTGTTTCTTTTTGCTGTCCTTGGTAACATAAATTTTCACAATCGCTCGTTCTCATGAATTCCACCATGTGATTATCGCTAACAAATCTTTTCTTAATAAATTGATCTCAAATTATATTTTCAAAATGGCGGCAAATGGGACGTCTCTGATCCTGGTATAAAAGAGAAGGTTTCCCGTGTCTCGGGTTTTCTTCTCCCTCTTATTAGAGCCGGGAGCCAAGTTTTGCTTATCTGCTGTCTCTCTTCTTTTCGATTGTAGGAGTTTTTATGCATAAAAATCTCTATCGCTTCCCGAGTTAAGCAAGCCTGGTAATGGCTTATCCTTGAGAGTACCTCCATGTCTTTGTAGTTCACGTCGTGGCCGAACAATAGAGAATGTTCTGCCACCGCTGACTTGTCCGTCGGCTATGTCTTTTGTGTTCTTTTAGTCGAGTGCTGATACTCCACATGGTGGTGCCTATATATACTTGTCCACAGCTACATGGTATTTTGTAAACACCGGCTGTGCAGTGTGGATATCTCTTATCCTTAACGGAGTTAAATAAATCTTTGACTTTCTTTGTAGGCCTATAAATAGTCCTAATGTTGTACTGTTGCAGCAGTCTTCCTATTCGGTCTGTTACCTTATGGATGTATGGTAAATAGATGGTACTCAGGGTTTGCTTCCTCCGGTCTTCTTGGACTGTCGGGTACCTCGGATGGAGAGCTCTTGTAATCTCCTTGTGTGTATAACTGTTGCTGATGAGGGCCTTGTTTAGATGTCGGATTTCTTTATTCAGCTTTTGTGGCTCACAAATCTTGGCCCGTTCGGAAAGGGTTTTGATTTTTACCATCTATTTACCATACATCCATAAGGTAACAGACCGAATAGGAAGACTGCTGCAACAGTACAACATTAGGACTATTTATAGGCCTACAAAGAAAGTCAAAGATTTATTTAACTCCGTCAAGGATAAAAGACATCCACACTGCACAGCCGGTGTTTACAAAATACCATGTAGCTGTGGACAAGTATATATAGGCACCACCATACGGAGTATCAGCACTCGACTAAAAGAACACGAAAGACATAGCCGGTTGGGGCAGACGGACAAGTCAGCGGTGGCAGAAAATTCTCTACTGTTCGGCCACGACGTGAACTACAAAGACACGGAGGTCTCTCAAGGATAAGCCACTACCAGGCTTGCTTGACTCGGGAAGCGATAGAGATTTTTATGCATAAAAACTCCTACAATCGAAAAGAAGAGAGACAGCAGATAAGCAAAACTTGGCTCCCGGCTCTAATAAGAGGGAGAAGAAAACCCGAGACACGGGAAACCTTCTCTTTTATACCAGGATCAAAGACGTTCCATTTGCCGGCATTTTGAAAATATAATTTGAGATCAATTTATTAAGAAAAGATTTGTTAGCGATAATCACATGGTGGAATTCATGAGAACGAGCGATCGTGAAAATTTATGTTACCAAGGGCACCAAAAAGAAACAAAAATGATCAGTAATACGAAAGTTTGCAGTGAATTGTAGTTTACGTGCAGGCACTAAGTTAGACCTAAATAACAGAGGTTGACCCTGAAGATGCTGGACGCAGTTTTCAGCGAAACGTCGGAGGGAGGCAATCCAACTCGATCACGACCCACAAGCCCAGAAAATCTACTTAATATAGTTAAAATTTTGCATTGGTTTTAAAATAAATTTAAATTAAATTTAGGAGATCTGCAATGATTAAATTATGGCATTCCGCTACTTGTCTTATCAAGAAGGCTAGTTCCGCCATCTTTAACTTTGTTGCAGCTTGGAAAGGGATGAAAACAACATTAGCTAACAGGTGTACACTGCTATTTAAAGGAATTGAAGCCGTATATGATTTCAGTGGCTTGGAAACATCCGAATTTTGTAATACACTGATGAAAGCAGGGAATAATTTAAGTGAACACGACTTAAGAAGAGTGGCTGGACATGGATGAGGGTGACCCAGGTTACCAGATTTGTCATGAAGAGACTGCTGCAAATGTTCTACAAGAGAATGAAGATGAAGATGACAGTGATGATGAATCTTTGAAATGTGTACCTAAATTATCTGTAATAAGAGACCACATGGATGATGTGATTTCTTACGTGGAACGATCTTCAGACCTACAAGTGCTAGCCTATTATGAACATTTTAGACAGTTTCACCCCTTAATCATAAGGAAGCAATATTCAAGTGGGAAGCAAATGGGTATTGACACTTTTTCCAAAACCACAACTTCACAGGGAATGACCTCTTCTAACCAAGAGTAAATCATGTAAAGTAAAGGGAATTTACCAATAAAACAGTTTCAGTTGTATTCGCTTCATTTTCATTCATTTTGCGATTTAGCAACTTTAGGTTCGCTAAACCGTGAGTTTACTGTATACTCAGAATCTGAAATTTATGAAAGAAGCCTTTCATTTGCCTTCAAAATGTATACATCTGTAATTGCAGTTATCTTTTCCTCAAGTTAATTCTTTAAATTCTTTAACCTCAGTACTTAATTCTACAGTAAATCTGAAGTTTCCTAGTTAAACTTACCAATTCTAGCACTTTTAATGAAAATATTTTGGGGTTTCTTATGTTAACAACATTGACATTATTAGTAGCAAGTAAAACATTCTCGTAATTCACGTATCACAGATCAACTGAAAAAAAGTATAACTCATTGAACCTTAAAACTGAAGTAGATTATTTTAGATTCTATTGCTTCACTGTTAGGAGCTTTAGTTTTTTCATTGAATTTATCATTAAATCCTTTTTTATTTCAGGAGCTTGCTAAAATTCATACTGGACATCGGCCTGTTTTAATTGGCCAGGCAGCAGGTATCCAGCCAATAGCAGCTGTCACAGCACCACAGGTGTGTGCATTTAATGTTTGTTTTCCTGCATAGATTAAAACTTTTGAACTCCTATATACTAAGATATAGGAGATGCTGTGAGTTATACACTTTGCTAATCTTTGTTAAGAATACTATATTAAGGAACTGAATAGCAAAATGTGAACTTGAAAGGATCAAAGTAAGAACAAATTATTCTCTCAAGCTTCCACGGCCATCGTTTAAAATATCTTGGCTATCCGGTTGTTGCCGCGTCAAATTATAAAATGCCGACGTTTCGACCATCTTGTCGTGGTCGTTATCACAGGCAAACTGCAACGCTATGTAGCAGCTAGTCAACTTATATACTGGCAAACAGATGAAAGGTGGGTAAATGGTGAGCCCTGATAGGCTGGGTAGTCTCTGCATTGCGGCAGTCCTACGTCACCATTTACCCACCTTTCATCTGTTTGCCAGTATATAAGTTGACTAGCTGCTACATAGCGTTGCAGTTTGCCTGTGATAACGACCACGACAAGATGGTCGAAACGTCGGCATTTTATAATTTGACGCGGCAACAACCGGATAGCCAAGATATTTTAAGAACAAATTAGAAAGTAAAAACTTCACTTGCAACATTACTAAGATAAGTGAAGTTTTTAGTTTCTAATTTGTTCTTACTTTAGAATCTTGTTGCTTCACTGTTAATAGCTTCAATTTTCCTTATTGAAAGGATCAGTCAAATCACTCCATATCATCATTTAGATATTACCACTATTTACTGTACATGTATGAGAATTCCAAAATATATGGATGGTAATTCGACATGTTAGTTTTGAAGACTTATATATTGCTGTTGTTTGAATAAAGTACATATGCTTCCTGACATCCCAGGAAAGCATGTGTTAAGAAATGTAGTATGTATGGAAAGAGAGGGCCTGGAGTGGATTACAGAAATCTTAGAGCAGGGCTGGACAACTGGTGCTCATTGAGCACATTCTCCTCACAGCCTTGCAGTGGTAAGTGTACAAGGGGACGTCAGAAACTAACCGGAATTATTTTTTTGCATTTTAATGCGCCTGTGCTTGAGATTGGTGTTGGCAGTACTGGAGAGGTGTGAGCTCGAGTGCCACTATCCCATACGTCTGGCAGTACATAGTTTGAGCAAAGCAGGGAAAGTGTACGGGCATGTTTACTGTACCCAACATGGATCTCAAACTGCAGCGATGTGCGTCAATTAGATTTTGCTGTCTTCTTGGCAAAACTCCATCACAAACATTGGAAATGTTGCAGCAAGCCATGGGAAAGTCACAAGTTTTTGAGTGACATAAAGAATTTTGGGAGTGTAAAAATGACCTTGCAAATGCTCCACACCCCAGAAGGCCCTCAACTTCAAAGACTGAAACCAGTGTCAACACAATTGATGTCATGTTGCAGGAAGACCGTCGTTTTATCATTAAGAAAGATTGCAGAGATTATGAACATATCCTACAGATCAGCTTAAGACATTGTACAAAATATTCTAGGATATAGAAAAGTTGCAGCAAATTGGATGACTCATGTGATCAATGATGAACAGAATGCTCACCATGTGATGGTGTGTCATTGCACCATCAAGACTCAAGAAACAATCACTGAATTAGACATTAGACTCTTATCTACATAGTACACAATTTGGGAAGGATGTTTAGTTTATGCAGATGGGCAGCCAAAAGTCATGTCCTGTATATAATCAAGAGAGAGCTACAGTTTTTGATCATGGACATTCTTGAATTATTGTTGCTTTATTCAACAAATAAATAAGGTTTTCCATTGGTAAATATTTTATGCCAACCAATATAGCTCAGTGGTTAGAGCAGCAGCAGGGTTGCCAATGTTTAAAAGTAAAATTATTGTACTGGCCACTCAAAATTATCGTACATCATAAACCAAATACTACAACAATAAATGTATCAGCATAACACTTATGAAAATGTAATAATATTGATGTTTGTGCTTTCCAGTTACAAGATTGATGACCTCAATCAGTATTACAACTTTAGTACTTATGTTTCTTGCACTATTCATCTAAAAAGTTCATTATCTTCCTCGGCTGTTGCAGCATTATACAAATTTGTTTTTGAGATAAACTTTAACATCTCGGTGACTTGCAGATTTCTAGAGCCACCACATTCTTTCATAAGTTGTG
Organism: Tenodera sinensis; assembly: GCA_030765045.1. Classification (NCBI taxonomy): domain Eukaryota; kingdom Metazoa; phylum Arthropoda; class Insecta; order Mantodea; family Mantidae; genus Tenodera; species Tenodera sinensis. Next base: position 105,252,539 of record CM060965.1, on the reverse strand, counting down.
ATGACCGAACAAGTCCATTTACCATATCTAGCGTCAATCTGTTTCTAATTCTGGTTTTTATTAAACCCAGTTTAGAGAAAAACTCTTTCACAAGAAGTGTTTCTATGGGGCAATGAAATCACTGATAATGCAAACTCTGTCAGTTCTTTGAAATCAGTATTTCCACCAAGGTGACATGTGTATGACAGCACTCCAGAAACTGCCAGTTTCAGGCATGTTCTTTATTTCACACGGAATATCACTTATTCCAAGTTTTCTCCATTGATCATCAATTTTCTGAACAGTGCCTTCTTCGTTGAGATTGCCAGATCTGGGCACACTGGCAACAAGAGGATAAAGGGTAGAAGTATTAGTAGGGTATGAAATGGTTGCCTTAGAGGGGTGGAGACAGGCCATGAGGGCAAAATTGGTGTCGCTATTTGCAATTAATTTCATTTCGCTGGTGTGACAAACCAGTGAAAATGATACTATCGTACACCCCCATAATTATCGTATGGGTTGACAACCATGAGTACAAACATTCAAATTATCGTATGCCCCCATAATTATCGCATGGGTTGGAAACCCTGAGTAGCAACGCATGAAACAGAAGATCCATGGTTCAAATCCTGACTATGGCATTGAATTTTTCAGTTCTGATTCTACCTCTCAAGATTTTCCATTGTTTATACTCTCTTGAGTTAAACTGTCACATGTTTTTTGTTAAATGGTTTTCTGCATTATGAGTTTCGATGAGTGAAACGATAAAGATGAGTTTCTAATCTGGTGAATCATGCCTTTTCTTGCTAAGGCATCTGCCTTTTCATGCTAAGGCATCTGCCTTTTCATTACCAAATGATTCCACATTGAGAGAATCCACTGAATCATATGTGAAGAGATTGTAAGCGTTTAATGCTTGGCTAAATTTCAGCTGTTCTTTTTGTTGTACATATACTGGTATAAATGTCTGTAATGCAGATTTTGAATCATTAAAGATGACTTATTGAATAGATTCCTCAAAAAAATGTTTGACCATTTGTCAGAAGCGGATCACCTCTTGCTTCCGAACTTGGCCAAAGTTGCAGGCAGGCTGCTACAAGCATTAGGCAGTGTACTGATCTGTGATTGCAAATAGTATTGACATGAACCAATCTACAGCACAATCGTTTTGTGAAGTAAAACACAAACCTTTATGACTTTCTCAATTAAAACCAGAAGCTTGAATAAGTGCTGGGTTGTGCTAATTAAATACAATAGAGTCGAGGACTGTTTTCCCTGTGTGAAAGCATATAAAAACCAAGAGAATTAACCCATCATCTCGCAGTGACCCCACAGTTACAAGCATTGAATCAAGGATCATAGATAGCATGTTGCACGGATTTGAATCTCACACACTATCTCAATTTTTTATTTTAAGTTTTCGTTGTTGTAATTAAGTAACGAGTGGATGTTTTAATAAAAGAGGTAGTTAAAACTATTTTAGTGCTAAAATTCATATTATTGCTGCATTAAGACCTTTCCCCTTTGGCCTAAAATAATTATTTACACTTGAGACACATTTTGGTCTCTCTTTAAAAAAAAAAAAAAAAAAAAACAGGGAAGTGACAAGCTGCCTTCAATTCAACTGCCTGAAGATGTTAATCATCCTCACGAGTAGGGAGTCTTATAAACAGTGTTATTTCTCTTTTCTACTTGCCCCTGTTCCCTATATTGCTGAGCCCAATGCCTTCCAGTTTGTTCTGGTGTATCATGTCTACAAGCACCCTCAGATAATGAAATCCTGTGTTAATCTAAATTAACACAGTATTAGATTAACACAGTAGTACATTCCATAAAAGCGGCCATATTAGTGCAATTGAAATAAAATATGTCAACAGTATGGTGTATCCTAACAGTTTCAACATTGCCAAAGATTGGTTGTGTGTCGTAACACACATGCAGCTCTCTAGAGTAAAATAAAAGTACTGATAAAAGCACCTTTGAACCAAACCTATATTCCTGACATTTCTTATATGGGACATATAATAAAAGATACAGAACAATTCAATGAAAAATCAGATGCTGTTAACAATGAAGCAACAGAATCTAAAATAAAAACAAATTTGGAGACGACTAAAATCTTCACTTATCTTAGTAATTGCTGAAGCATTTTGAGAACTTGCAGTTATTTCCAAGACAAGAGAAGCTTTCAGTCTCTAAATTGTTTTTATTATAGGCACAGAACAAGTACAATGCAAAGTAAGATATGCATACTTTTAAATGGCTATTACATACAATTATTTAATGTTTATGAATTGAACAATCGCAAGACACTGTTTCTTAATCAACGAAAGAATATTAGCATTTCTTTCTTTCTTTCTTTCTTTCTTTCTTTCTTTCTTTCTTTCTTCCCTTTTTGTCTTGTTTCCCTGCGTTATTTTTCTCTGCCTTTCTGCTTTTCACACATATGCACAGTACACATAAACATCCATGCCCGAGGCAGGACTCAAACCGACGACCATTTGTGCAGCAGAGAACATAGAAAGGAACGGGAATATACATGTGTAATTTAAGTTTAATAATGCTTAAAATACACCTTCGCTAAATTATATTCATCATAAAAACAAAAAACAGAAAATATGGGTAATTATTATTTATTTATGCCAACAAACTTACTGTTGGTGTTTTTAAACACACAAACCGTGTGTGGGCAATGTTTGAGAGGTAGAACTGGAACTTAAAAATTCAATGCCACAGCTGGGATTTGAACCACAGACCATCCGCTTACCAGGCGGGTGCTCTAACCATTGAGCTACTGTGATAACCTGCCAGAATGGCATTGAATTCTCAAACCAGTTCATATTTCTCCTGGTAAACCACAAAGGCAGTTTCACATCAGAGACAATTACCCCAATGGTGACTTACTATTGTAAGTACTTCTTCTGCTCATTGCATAACCAACACTTTTTTTTTTCTACTGGGTGTAAGAGAAGTAATGGGTTTTTTTCAGATATTGAAATCCTTAGCATAACTTCCTTCAGAAGGGAAGTAAGGTTATTGGTCCCATCTCATAGATTTACGGCACGTTAAAGAACCTCAAGCTGATAGTTAGGCCGTAAAATGAAGTAGTCTTTCACTATGTCCGTAAATAAGAACATATGATATCAGTTTCAGCAGTGGCTTATGGAGAGACATGAACATATAACAAGATTTAATTTAAAAGGTGAATTAATTAATAACACTGAACAACACTTACAACATATTTTTCCGGGACGCGTTTCGAAGGTAACTTTCCTCCATTATCAACCGGACAATAACTGGGTTTCCATGATAATGGAGGAAAGTTACCTTCGAAACGCGTCCCGGAAAAATATATTGTAAGTGTTGTTCAGTGTTATTAATTAACTCACCTTTTAAATTAAATTAATTACAACAACACTGTTTTCAAACTTCTATGAAAGGAAGATATAACAAGATGCATTTTGTTTGTTAGGTGCTGACTCAACCTGTAGCACCTCTGCTTACAACACTGCACCCAGTTCTGCCCGTAACCACAGTTCAAGTACATCCTACCAGCACACCAACATTTCCTGTCAGTGTCAACACTACTCCAGATGACAATGCTAACACTACCAGTGCTAGTACAACAGGGGAAGGAACTGCTAGCACAGAGGTGAGACGAGTATCACGCTTCCAAGTTAGCACAGTGCCAGAGGATTCTGCTGAACACATGAGTGCTCCAGGTAAATTGTCTTGCACATATTGTATAGGAATTCATACCTGCATCACCAAATGGATTGTTGTTGCTACTACTAACAAACTATTTCATGTTTAATGACATCAGGGGGAAATAATGTCTCCGTCAGTAGCGGAGTAACTGCAGTGCGACGAGGAAGGTTTAGTGTTGTCACTCACCCTGATGAGCCCCTTACTGCAGCAATTTCATCTGATGTAGCACCCATATCAACTGTTACAGCAGAAATGCAGGATAAAGGGGACAAAGGAGAATACAGTAAGTGGTTCTCTCTCTGTTTTTCTGTCTCCTCTCTCTTTCATAAACCAAAGACTAAAGAACATGAGTAAGCTAATGATGATCCAAATCATATACAACATAAAAATGAAGAATCTTTGAAAGCAGTGAGAAATATACAATTGTGAACATTTGAAAACTTGGGGGGGGGGGGGGGGGGGGAATCCATATTTTAGCTCTGAACAATATTGCTAAATTCCAAAACTGACTTAGAACGAGTGGAGCCATTAAATTAAAATGTAATACATCTATTACTTTTACCTCCAAATCCATATCCGCTTAGCAGCAAGAAACCAACTTAACTGTGTGATACTCATTCTGAGACATCAGTCAATATTCTGAACTCCATGAATATGGTTCTGCACCATTAATCTATGGATGTGATTGAAAACTGTGCAATTCTGATGAGAATTAGTTGTTACCTTTCTCCACTTATCAGCCTCTTTCCTCTCTTATGCATGCAGAAGGGGTTTTAAGTTTATGTTAATGTTGGCATCAGAATAAAGGGCTTTTTTTTAATGTTGCACATGGAAACCAACCCGTAATGAAAGGAAAGCAAAGTATTCTGAAGCAATACAACTATAAAGTACTGTTTATTACTAGATAAAAATAAATCATTAATCAAGCGTTAAGCCTAATTCAACTTTCTCATACTATCATTACACATCAGATGCATAAAATAGTGACCATGACAGAACAAAAAAGTTTGAAATGGGGAAGAATGCAATTGAGATGTTTTTTTCATCAGGGCAGCAAGCAATACATTAAAAGAGAAATTACAGGATGGTGCTACAGATAAACTTGAAATGGAGTCTGCATTTAAGGTCTTGGAAGATGAGGTGAATGGTCTTTTTAAATTGAATGAGGAAATGTGGCTATGCAAAGATTTTACTTCCCCAGTGATGATGACAGCGATGGTGGTGGTGGTGATGATGATGATGATGATGCATATCAGAAGAAATATGAAGATGCAAGAGAACTATAAAAATTAATACCTAGTGTTGTTTAGTATTACTGACTCAAATGCTATTTTAATGTGATTCCAACAACACTGTCAACTTCCAGTATTTATTATTATGAATACCATATTTCATTGCATAATTATCACCATCGCATGATGATCACACCTTAATTTATGGGTAAGTAATCAGGAACTTAAGCGAGGCTAGATGCGGGGAAGGGAGGGTCTGCAAGTAGATGTTAGAATGGGTGTGGCAGTTTCAAAAACCAAAGAGCTTTGTGGGACTCAGCCCCAAAGAGCCTATTTTATTGCATAATTATCACATTAATATTCCAGGTATTCACTATGAAAAAATATTGAAAATTAACGTGCCAACTCCTGCATCCTTGAGTAGCATTTAACCTGTTGGGGAGAGCATAGAGGGTAAGGGGGACAACTTATTCTGATCCTCAGCACTGAGGTGCCATTCTATTCCTTAAGCCATCAATGTTTCCTTGAAGATGCATTGATGGCATCAGCTTGTGGCATCAGGGTGGCTACACATCAATGAACCTGATTTGTTCAAGTACCTAAAGCATAGGAATTAACAGATATAAACAACAGTAAGTGAACAGGGCAACAAGGAGTGCAAACTGTTTTACACATGGTTGAATACACCAAGTCAATAACCATTTTATTCTTCAGTTGTTTGCCGTATGGGGAAATACAGAAATTATATGGCAGGTTTTAACTAAGAGTGATTGTATTTGTTGAACAAAATGATAATTGAGCTGCAGAAAGGTAGTTTTCAGTAAGTGAGAAATTACAAGAGATTGGCACAAACTGAAAGTGCTACTGGAATCTACAAGCTATTCAAGGTGCTCTTTTCATGGCCCTATTACCTCAAAGTTTGTAGAAATTGTTACGGAGGTGCTAGTGTATATTGAAGAGTTGTGCAATAATTGATATAGGGTTTATAGTCAGCAATCCATTAATATTGATTCCATTTAAAAAGTACACGCTATTCAACAGCATCCTAAATGATTTTGTAAATAAACATGATCTAAGAGGTAGAATTGGAACTGAAAAATTCAATCCCAGCTGTGGGAGGCAGGAAGGGGAGGAAAAAACAAGACATTGTGAGAATTAAGTTTAGGGCTTATATTGAGAACAAACAATTGGGTAGCATATGCAGTATATCTTAAAGTAAAAGTTCCTATTTAAGACACTGAATTTTAAAAAGCTGCACTTCTCACACCTGAAACTGATTAACTGTGCTGTGTATTTTGTTATAGTTGTAAATAAATTAAATTATAACAGTGAATATTTTTATATATCTGAATTTTCCTAACTTGATTCGGAATAGCTTTAATGTATAAACTTAATGCATACAAGGGTTACAAATAATTTTATTTTTCCAGAGCCTGACAAGTTACCAAATAAAATGCTGCACGGGGTTGGTATGGAAGACTTATTCCACAGCAGGACACAGGTCAGTATAAAAAGACGAAAGATATCTAATAATCTACAAAATAAGGATTTTAAAAAATTAAAATAATAAACTAAAACATTTTTAACAAGGAAAGCAATAAATTAATTGTGTTATTAGGAAAGGAATCCTGTTTTCACTAAATGTTAAGCTTTTGGAATTAAGATACTAAATTAAGATGTAAGTTCAAAATTAAATAAAGTACTTTTTACCCCTAGGAAAACATCTTGTGCAGTAGTAGTTTTTATGCTCCTACAGTTTTTGTTGGTTGCATTTGCTTGCAAGCAGTGTTTATGTATTGTTAGATATTTTAGGCATGGCATTTCAGCATGATAGAGGTGGGATTATATTGGGGAGACTGATGTCACTTTAGCAATATTCTATTGCCAAGCTATCTGGCTAAAATAGGTTTGTAATTGGCTGACAGTTCAGCTCTTCCTATCCATATGTGTCTTATGGTATAGATTTACTGAGCTCAATGGCAGAGATGTAAATGGATACAGTCAGATAGATACTGTCACGCTCTTCTCAGATACGATCTACTGTTATCCAGTTGTGCTCTTCTTCTATTGCTCATGTTAATACTTAAATAATGTTTTATGACCCTACAATTCTTTTGTATAGCAAAATAACATTGCTTGAGTTTGCAATGAATGCAGTTAATTGTTCAGTAAGTCTTATTTAAAAACTGAAAAATAATAATGCTTCCAGCTTCATAATAGATAAAAAGAGTAAAAAAAAAAATAGGCCTGAATATGTAGGTATCCCCCCATAACAAAAATCCAACACCACTCCACTGTAATTGAATTTCCTTGTGCATTTTTGTATGCATTTAGACAATATTTGTTAACCAACAAACCATTTGAAAAACTTTTACTGATACATCTTAAAAAGAAATACTTATCCAATATTATTTCACAAAGAATGTGCATTCTTCAACAGAATATGATGCATCATCCCAAACAATGGTAGGCAGATACAATACATTACTTATTCTGCTTCTGCTGAATTGCAACACAAACACCAAACATAATGACTCATGGAGCCATTGAAACACTTCCTCAGTGTTCATGGGGTACAGTCAGCGAGCAAAATCTCGGGGGGGGGGGGGGGGGGGGTTAGGATTTTCCTGCACCAATGATTTTATACCCAGAATTTCCCCCCACTAAAATATCCCAGGGGGTGGTATGTATAATGAGAAAATAGTGAAACATATACTAAAATGCTTTCCCCCTCACCAACATTTAACGATTTTGCACCCTAAGTACAGTGTTACCACATCAACTTTCTCACATAATGGATTGTCTTCTATTCAAAGTTTAACACATTCAGCAATATATTCACGCAATGATGTGACAATTTCTGGGGATTTTTCTTGAGACATGCCATAAAAAGTGGTATTTTTATTTATTTATATAATTACTGTAGTGCAGCACAGTACAGTTTCATGTAATTTTGGCAATATATAAGAAAAGATAAGCAAATTACAAGTAATTTAATTTAAAAGGTGAGTCAATTAATAACACTGAACAACACTTACAACATAGTTTTCCGGAACGTGTTTCGAAGGTTAACGTTCCTCCTTTTATACAACAACACTGTTTTCAAACTTCTATGAAAGGAAGAAAATTACAAGTAACTTGTTATTTATACCAACTAACTTACTGCTGGTGTTTTTTAAACACACAAGCTGTGTGTGGGCAATGTTTGAGAGGTAAAATCAGGACTGAAAAATTCAATTTCATAGCCAGGATTTGATCATGGATATGTGGTAAAACTCCGTTTTATAAAGTACATTATGAAATAAATTCACATTTTATGGTTATCTACCTACCGCAAAACTTCATGAGTTCATGATTTCATGTTTATTTGAGGAACATGGTTTGTGCCTCTAAAATGCAACTGTGTATTTCTTTCATAAAGGTATATTTACAAAATATAGTCCCATTTAAGGTCTACCTGTTGCACAACTGCATGAGCATATGATTTCATAGTTATTTCAAGTTATGTGATTCATGAAGATGTTTCATTGCAGTATGAAGGGACCCTCATTTATTCTGTAATTGAGGTGCTCAATGTTACGTTTGCAAGATCTTGTAAGTTGAATTGTGGAATGTGTGTGCAAGTAATATAGTTTCCCGCCATCTAGTTACCCAAATTCGTCATTTTGAATGAGAATAGTTCTCCACCTTCTTTGTATCTACATCACCTGTGCATATGCAATGCCTGAAGTTACCTCCTTTCCCATTTTTAGGCATTGCCAACTATACAATTCTGTCATTCAAATAATGCTCAACTACCACTAACTACTTTAATTTCTCTGCACTATGTGGTCCCTAAGCCATATTCGGCAATATTACTGTGAGTTGTAATATCACGAAAAACTGTAGACTATGTTATCGTCAGTAAAGGAGAACTCTGTTGTAGTGCATTCAGTTTTGGAAGAAAATAAAAGTCAGAAAAAGAATAACTGGATGAATTTTGTCATATTGTCACACTGGTGTCAGAAGTGGGATTTGTCAAATTGCCATTTGTCACATTGGTCCAAGAAATCAACATGAATGCCACAATGGAGGCGGTGCTCAAGAATGTTGACCAGTATGGCAGAAATGAGTAACGTAAACTCCAGAGTGTAATAAATGAAATCCAGAATGGACAAGATGGGAAGTGAAATGACAACAGTGAATTGCACCATAGAGAAGATTGAGGCAAAGTTGGAGGGTGTAAAGGAACAGACGAAGATAGAAATAACCAAGATTGAAGATGGAGCTATTGGTGAAGATTGATAGGGGTAGGAAACTGGTCGGCATGAAGGAAGGTGCAGAAGAACTTGGCGGGAAGGTGGGAGATCTGTGCTGTGCTTAGACGTTTAGGAGTACGTCTGGGAATGTCTTAGCATCCTTAAAGGAAGAGTTGATGGCAGCATCAAGCAACTGGATGCCAGGGGAGGGGGGGGGGTGACATAGCATGGACCTGGGGAGGGAGCTATTGGCTGAGGTGACAGTTATGCCCATCGTGGACAACAAAAGTGTACAACACAACAAAGACAAACAGCCAGCTCAGGGAGGTCATAAAGGATCCTCTAAAGAAGTGTGTCAGGGACATAGCCAAGCAAGATGTGTGAAGGACTGCCAGCATGGTAGCCTAGGATTAACCCTTCCCAAGCGGACGTGTTTTATGGCTCTGAGCGGAAGGCAATTTTGCTAAAGTAGGAAACTCTATTAAATACAGTCAAAACTATATACAAATGCTCAAATGTACTAAAACACATAGTATACCTTGCTTTTTGTTGAATTGAATCGTAATTGTCCTCCAGGAGCGAAGTTTTGTTAATCGATGTAAAAATGTTGTTACAAAAACGGCATAAGTAGCACTTCTCTATTTTCTACAGCGTACTTCGTACATATAGGTATTCACAAATAAACCAGCAGTGCTTCTGGAACTAAATAGTGTCACATTATGATATTTAATACTTCCATTTGTAATTATAACGGTAATGATGATAACAAATTATGTTTTGATAGAAATGTGCAGTTATACCTAGCTAGGGCAGGGTATCTAAAATGTGCATATGATTTTCATAGCGACTTGTTCATCTCAATACTATTGAGATAATACTATCTCAGTGCTTTTATATTGGCAATTTCTGGGGAATTCCAAGAAGCAATCCTGGCTATTTTCGTTGGTGGTGTCACCTGTTTTTTTTTTTAATGGTTCCTTGAATACATGTCTCCTCAGAATTATTTCCATAATTTCGTCACCAAAAAATAGGCCGAAAAATTCTGCTGGAAGTGTATTCTCATCAAAATGAGAAGGAAGTATTGGTCCCTGCTAAATATTGTGCACTGGGATACTAGATGTAGGGCCAGGAGGGCATGGAGCTATTGTGACAAACTACCAGAATGGCATTAAATTCTCAAACCAGTTCATATTTCTCCAATGGTTAGAGCAGCTGCCTGGTAAGTGGAAGGTCTGTGGTTCAAATCCCAGTTGTGGCATTGAATTTTTAAGTTCCAGTTCTACCTCTCAAAGTTTGCCCACACACGGCTTGTGTGTTTAAAAACACCAACAGTAAGTTTGTTGGCATAAATAAATAATAATTACCCACCTCTTCCAGCTAGGAGTACAGCTGTCTGCAGAGTCACTTATGTCACTCTTGCTCTCACTTACACTTACACACGAATTCTCACATATATCACTCTCATCATCACTGAGCACAAAATTTGATAACTCACTATCACTCCTGTTCAACAATTCTACAACTTCTTGCTCCGTCAACCTTTTCTTTCCCACCATTCTGTCAAAAAACAAAAAAAACTTTTGCTTACTGGATGCAACCACCGCACTGTTTATTCCTACACTACTGAAAACTACGACAGAAAGTATTAAATTTGGAAAATCGGTGATGAACTGACCACAAACATCTGAAAGAACATTTTCTGCCATCTATTGGCAGTATATATGAATTATTTGAGTGAGAGGAGCCGATCACAATAGCTCTATGACTCCAAACCCATAGGGGAACGGCGGATAGTATGGGCCCCTTAAGGAAAAATGTTTATAATATAAGAGGTAGAACTGGAACTTAAAAATTCAATGCCACAACTGGGATTTGAACCACAGACCTTCCGCTTGCCGGGCGGACGCTCTAACCACTGAGCTATTGTGACAAACTGCCAGAATGGCATTAAATTCTCAAGCCAGTTCGTATTTCTCCTGGTAAACCACAAAGGCGGAAGGTCTGTGGTTCAAATCCCAGTTGTGGCATTGAATTTTTAAGTTCCAGTTCTACCTCTTAAACTTTGCCCACACACGGCTTGTGTGTTTAAAAACACCAACAGTAAGTTTGTTGGCATAAATAAATAATAATGTTTATAATATGTTTGATTTTGCACAAAAAAGGTCACAGATACATTAAAGCGTTTCTTTGAACACTTCCTTTATGTATATGGTTTAAAAAAGTAATGATGGTCAAGAGATACACACACACATTGAAGTTTTAAAAAAAGGCTTATATTTGGTGGCCAGAGAAAGGGTCGGGTAGTATGGGCCATACAAAAAAAGACCGGATTTTAAATTAAATAAAATACTTTTGGGGTAAAATAACATACAGAATGTTTATTTATCTATATATGAAGCAATTCAAAATAAAAAAGTAAAAATTTAATTGACAAAAGTCATTTGTATTCACACAAATACAAATTATGGTTTTTTGTGAGCAAAAATTATCACGAAAATCAGATCATAATTTTCATAAAAAAGAATAAGGGTTTAACTAAGCTTTATCGAACAGTTATTGTTTTTACAGTAATCACAATAATAATACAAAGGGTCTTCAATTACCGCACAAAGTTCATGAGCCCACCCCTCACATGGTTTGCACTGGATCCAGTTTTCTTCAAAACTCTCCCCACACATAATGCAGTCTTCAAGGTCCTTATTTTTCTTTTCAACTTTGAATCCAAATCTCTCATGCTCTAGTAATATTTATACAAACTCTTCTTCAAATGTTGGTTTGAAAAAGCCCATCTGAGGTTTCACATTGGTTTGCTGGTTTCTTAAGACATTTTTCTTTGAAGTGTAGTTCTAGGAACCTTAAAACTATCGGCTGCAGCTCTTGTAGTCATTTGACCCTCTAAGACGCATGAAACCGCCTGTTTCATAGCATCCTCTTTCCACTCTCCACGACCCTCACCTTCAGGCTTCTTCTTGAACTTTAGCATCGCGTCCTAAAAAGAAATTTACACTCTACTTAGGTGGCCCATACTACCCGATTTTTTTTTGGCCCATACTACCCGAACAACATTGTGCACTTAAACATGTTGAAATACGAAAACGGCTTGAGCAACCGGAATTACATTACCGCAGTATGATGTATATTAGTCCGGCTGAACGTTAATACTAGTTTGATAATTTGACTCCTTATCTTTAACAGCAAACAATGATCACAAATGTTATGTGCAGCAGCAACCTAACCACACGAAAACAAACAATATGTTGTGGCAGCCAAAACAAAGCACTTACATCAACCAACTTCTGTGACAAAATGGAGCGATGAAGGAGGTGTAACCTTGACAATGTATGCGTCTGCTACCTAGTGGTAAATCCGAGAAACACTAAGTGGTCCATACTACCCGCTGGCCTGTACTATCCGCGTTTCCCCTATATGGGTTTTCGCTCGTCAGGTTCAGGACAGGTCGCCCATATATGGGCTTTCACTCGCAAAGGGTTAATAGCTTAAATTTTCCTTGATTTAAAGTAAGAACCTACTTGGTGTGGGACGTGGAGGAACCATCGGAGCCACTGAATCAGGTGACACTGAGTGCCATGGATAGAAGAATGGTGGAGAAGTTCAATGTGGATGGCCTTCAAACAAAAACAGGTCTTATCAGTCCTGAGTTCAGTACTGCTTGCGGTCAAAGTTTACATATATGCCTCTAGTTCATAGAGAATCTTCCAACATGCGTCGTATACAATGTGCAGCATCTGCAAACTGTATGTGCAATGTTGTGATGTTTCTTGTAGTCATTTGTCCAAGAATCTGTGATAGCACATACACATTTTCAGCAATTGCAGTTTTTGCTTGAACTACTTTTCAACTCTCGGCTCATCTGCGATGGCACTTTCTGTTTTGGAATCTTCTATTGGGTTAAAAATGACATCATAAACATATTTTCTTACATTTGGTTCCAATAATTATTAATATCTAAGTGATAAAAGCCCTGCCCAGCCACTAATTTAAAAACCAATAAGCTCCTTAACCACACTCAGAGCTCCTGCTTCTTTAACGTTATCTCTGTCAGTTTTATCAATTGATTTAGGTCATCTGTGTGTATCACATGAGCTGCACTACTGTCATCATGATGTGGTGCTTGATATATATTTTGATATCTTATTGGTTCCTCACCTTCAGCTTCCACAATCAATTTACTTCAACTTGGAGCTAGATTTCTTATCTACTTCTTACCTTTCTACCAATATGTAAATGCCAGAGTCAAACTTCTCTTCCAGAGCTTGCTGCTCTCTGACTACCTTCTTGACTCTAGTTCTCCATTGTGACAACCCATAAGTCCCTAAATAGACTTAACAAGACTAGCAAAGCCTTCTTAACTTCTTTTGAGTTTTTCAATTTGCATATTACAAAAGGAATACACAAGAAACCTAATGTGAAGTGATCATCTCAGAACACATTTGGGTATCATAAGAGTACTGCCACATGTTGCAGACTTCCCTTTTAAACAGACCAAACTTTCAGCCAATTTTCAGGGAAGCTAACCAGAAATAAACTGCTTTAAGCATAGACTACTAATTTATTGGACATAAATGCATTCTCTCTCTCTCTCTCTCTCTCTCTCTCTCTCTCTCTCTCTCTCCTCTCTCTCTCAGTAGTTTTTCAACTCTCAACTTTCTAAGACTCAGTAATATAACCATTTCATATTTATTTATTGGAATAATAACTTGTACCACATCCTGAAATATATGTGAAGAAAAGTTTGTTTCCCTTGGATTTCAGAAACTGCTATTAATTGCAAGCATCAAGCTCTTTCAAAACATGGCATAGCTAAATTAAACACAATAACTTGAAAGAGAAAATGTATTGTATTGGCATCAGTCTCTTATCCAGAGGTAGTGTAGATGCATTTCATCTGCAGACTGTGTATTAAGTAATTGGAATTAAGTTTGCAGTAGAATAGTTTCAGGTTTGTGTAAATATGTACAAATGCTCATTGGCTTAATACTGCAGAAGTAGTGCTATGTGAATAGCAGTTTTCTATTAGGTTTTCTATCAGGTTACAGATAGTTAGAAAGACAGGCTTCATCAGAAATTAAGATAAAATAATTGTAGTCAATAGACGGACTTTATAGAATGAGTTACCTAAAGTCATCCTGTAAATATTACTTAACCTGTAGCATGTGCTGAAATACTGCTTATACAGAAGCACAAATAAAGAAGGGGTGATGAAATGCAAATAAACAAACTGTTCATTACGAAATAATCATTTAAAATAGAATTTGTACTTCTTAAAATGAAAGTATCCCACTTGTTCTAGTGAAATTAAAATGATCATAATCATAGCATTTGTCACTTCGTTCTATATCTGTCATAACAGAACCATACATTTACATTGTTGCATTAACTTCTCTCCATATATACTATCATATCACTTTTGAAAACTGATACAGAATGAGCGAAGTTATGCCCAAATGATCCTAGGATCCATAGACCTTGAAGCTGCCCAAAAATTTTCTTCTTAAGTAAGGAAAAAACCTGGCAAAAAGCTTGTCCGGATTACTTGCCTTAACTGATATTCCAACTCAGGACCTCTTGACTTTAAGGCAGACACATTACCCTCACACCAAGAGGTGGACAATAAGAAATTATTGTAATAAACAAAAATTTCTTCAAAACCATCTCTCCTTTGCTTCCTTGATGGACTTGTGTGAGCTACAGACAAACAAAGATTTAAAAGTTGCCTTTATTAACATAATTTTTATCACTCAATTTTCTTAACAGTATTTTTTCTTGGGAAGTATTTATTATTTGACAAAATAATAACTATGTTGTATTGTTTATCAGTTTGCTGTCTCCAATTTTATGAACATCCCCACAACCTTTTTTGTATAAAAACAGTATTTCAGTGATATTTATTTATGTCAACAAAGTTGCTGCAAGTATAAATAAATAATTATCATCTAAAGGTTATTTAATCCCGGGACATAAAGTACTTACGATTGTAAGTCGCCCTTGTGGTATTTATCTCCAATGTGAGATTCCCTTTGTGGTCTATCGGGAAAAATACGAATTGGTTGGAGAATTCAATGTCATGCTGGCAAATTCTCACAGTAGCTCAGTGGTTGGAGCAGTCACACGTGAAGCAGAAAGTCTGTGGTGCAAATTCCAGCTGTGGCATTGCATTTTTCAGTTCCGATTCTACTTCTCAAAGTATTTCAGAGCTCATGATTTAAGAAACATATATTGTTGGGTGACTCGATGAACTTACAGGAAGGCTTGCTCCAAGTTTAGTGTCATAATTATACAATTATTTGTTCACTAGTTGAAATATTGTTTTGTTGATAATAGGATATACCAATTCAAATTGCTCAGCAATATTCTCACGTGATAATTGAAGAAATTCAGTTTTACCTAACAGTGAGTGAGTGAGTAGGGTTTAACGCACTGTCAACAGCTATGTCATTTCAGCCGTTTTACCCAACAGAAATAGTTCAAAGATTCTGTTCCCCCACCCCAAAAAAAGGAAATTAAGAAAAAACAGTGCAATTAAGTTATCTACTAGCAAATATATTTTCTTGATTTAACTCAATATTTAACATTTCAGTCTCAATCATACACTTATAATACAAGAACTGTTAAAATACAAGTATAAAAATAACATAGAAGCTTTGTTATCACTTTCCTATAATTTCTCCATATGTTTTTCACCTATGTTGATTCTTTGTTTTAAGATGCAAGCTTTATAGTGTGAAGATGTAGTGTGTAGTTTATGTTCATCTTAGCAGTGTTATGTTCCATAGCACAATTGAAATGTTGTCAGCAAGATTGTAAAAGTGTCAAGTTGTTAAAAAGTAATAGGAAAAGGAGGGTGTCATGCCTGAATTATCAGGAATATGTAGACTCACTGGTAATAAAATCTTTCACTCTTCTTTATCATTGTTTACTGGTCTTATTTCAATGATCAAATCACGAAGCTGTGGTTAGCAAATTGCATACTTTTCATTAGAGACTGCTTATCCTTATAATTCATTGGCACTGTGTATCATTAATCACAAGTGTGGAACTGCTTCAGAATAACGTTTGTAGACATATTTCTTTTTGCAGCAACTCAGCTATACATTAGCACTAATCAACATGCTAAACTTAGCCACAATATTCATTGATGTTTTGTGGATGAAATCAGGTATTATATGTATGTCAATATCTTAAACATTAAATTTGAAATTGCTGGAACTGATTACATTTGCATATCTAACTTCACTTATAATTTGCACTTTGACATATGAAAAATTGGGATCTATTACCAATTTACCAATTTCTGATTGCATAAAACATTATTATTATTATTATTATTATTATTATTATTATTATTATTATTATTATTATTATTATTATTATTATTATTATTATTATTATTATTATTATTATTATTATTATTATTATTATTATTATTATTATTATTATTATTATTATTGTTGTTGTTGTTGTTGTTGTTGTTGTTACTATTATTATTATTATTATTATTATTATTATTATTATTATTATTATTATTATTATTATTATTATTATTATTATTATTATTATTACCATTACCACTATTACTATTATTATAGCTGTTAAAAAAGTACAATATGTTCTATACCAGAAAACAAAGATGATAACATCAATGCCATTAGTGGGAGCCTTTGCATTCAAGTAATTGTAGTTGTTACCATCACTCCACCTCATCCTGCACCACCTCCACCACCACACTTCTTGTGATTTAAAAATTCTCATGGTGGTTGCAAAGGTTTCAAGATTGTTTAAAAATTGATTTTCATCTGTCAAAGCAGATACGATTGTTTCTGCCCAAAATCATCCCCACTTCACAATAAAACGAGCACGAATATTGCAAAGAAAGCGAGTGAAGCATACTTTTTTCCATAGTTGTCAGTGGTAGCAATAGCTTTTATGCTGCTTTCTTCTCTGGATTAGCATTTAATAGGCAGTCATGTGAATGATTATCAGAATAATGATAGCTGGATGGTAATATGTAGGGATCGAACCTTCATACAGCAAACAAAAAGTTGCAGAGTTGGACTATAGCCAGTGAAAAGAGACAGTCTGTCACATGATCACAACACACAGGAGTCAAGGTGCAGTTGACGCTTGAAAATTTAAGATAATGTTGCATAACTTATGTTCTATACTGTCCCCATTTGCAGTAAAATATTCACTCCCAAATTCTTGTACAAATTCAGCAGTACATGAATATTTCGATTTTCATACTGGAGGCATTTTATTCTGTGTGGAATAGTGAGAGACACTATGCACTGTATGCAGTGAGCCTAGTTGTTTTTTGTGCTGTGACTGTACCAGTGCAATGGTGTCACGCTCTGCTCATATGTCTGGTAACTTGCAACTACCTGATTTCATGATAGCTGTATAAAAGTCTGAAGTCTAGTAATATGCACAGCAAAATCCCTTGTTTTATATCAGCAAGGTGCTAGCCATACTCTCATTCTATTGTACAGTAACATTTATAAAGAGAAAAAGTGCAGATATTTTAAGGTTTTTTAAGTTAAAATAGTAAATAATATATTTTATATTATTTTGACAATATTTTCACAGGTAACACTAGTAACATGCATGCCATGCATCTAAATTGACATAGTTTCTTCAAGAGCCATTTTGCAAATTGTGACTTTGCCTTGTCAGAGGAACATCATACACTTTTACAATCTTCTGAAACAGGAAGCTGTTGGAATAAGGTTCTTTATAATTTTTCTTTCATTTTAATTTGTTGGTGCATTGCGCTCGTTTCCTTTGCACACCATGTTCAGGTGTTAGCTCCAGCTTCAGCTCCACCAGCATTGCCAGCATTGTCACCACCAGCTCCCAAATCTGCCATGCCACAAAGCTCTGCTCCGCCACAGTTAGATCAACAGGCACTATTCAGATTGAAAACACCACCTGTTGCCCGCAAACGTACTGTTGTTGCTGCTGCTGCTTCCAACACCTCTGTTACCATTCCTGCTCCTGCTAATGTAAGTGGGCAACCTCCACGTTGTGCTACCCCACATTCACTCTCATTGAGCCCCCCCCAGGTTGTGGTAGTGTCAGACCCACAGGACACCTCTGACACAATTCATGATAAAAGTGTTGAACACAGATATGATGAAAGACGTTCTTATCCACTCCAGGATACACACAATCCTGCCTTTGGTAAACATGAAGAGTTGCGTTCATATGAACCACGAGAAGGAGTTAAGACTTTCAGCAAGCATGTTAAACATGAAGTTTATCAGCCATATGCATTGCATATGGATCACAACAGGAGCACTATGGTTGCAAGAAATTACTACCCAAATGAGATGCTTTATACTACAGATAGAGTTAGCAGCAGAGCACCCATGATGAAACAAAACAGTGTTGTGTACATGCCTGTGATGGATCCACCAGTGCTGAAGCGTGCTCGCAGTGTTAACATAGCTTCTCTAGGTTCCCCATCCAGATCAGCAAGGAAAATCAGTGCTGGTCCACCAGTCCCTCTTCTCAGCATAGATGAATATCATCAAATGTATTACGATAATGCACACTTTAGGAAGGCTTCCCAGGAGGTGCAGGTTCCAACACGTGAAGATTTGGCCTCTAATCTAGTACATGCAAATAGTGTAGCAGATTTTCGTCAAGAACTTCGCTGCAGACAGACTCCAGCACACACAAAATACACGGAAGAACCAGTACATAGATGGGCCAGTGCATATGACCTTGCAGGAACAAAACAGCGAGTACTAAGTGATATTGTCCGTCCAAAATTATCACTTTTGCAGCAACAGCAGCGTAAAAAAATGGATCAGAGGGCACCACCTCCTCGGCGATCTTTTAGCACAGAGCAAACCATGCCTGTTCGTAAGCTTACAAAACATACTTTATCACTAGAAGTGCCCACCCAGTGGAGTAGCACTTCAGATTTGTGTGCGGATAATAGCAAATCTCCATCATTGAGCCAAGAGCCTAGGGATCTTTTGCGTGCTAAACTAAAACAAGCCAAAAGCATGAGCAATTTGGCACTCCTGGGTAAGCGACATCCTAAGGCGGTCACTAGAAAGCCATCACCTTTTGAAGAATCCCATCTTTTTCCTGGGGATCCAGACCCTGTGTATCACACAATTCATGCAGGTATGAGGCCTCCAGAACATCTTGCAGATCTTCTCAAACCACCATCTCCACGACATTGCAAACCAACATCTGATGTGGAGTCTGACATGGATGAGTATCTTGATAGTCGTTCCTATTTTGACTATGAAGAAGAAGATTCCCCAGAAGATGAGGACACTTTCTACTCTCATGTAATACCAAGACCATCTCCCCGAGCCAAGTCCCATGAAGACTTGCTTCAGGCTGGCAGATTTGAGAATGGCAGTGAGGATGAAGAAAGGAACTATCAACGTGCAGCCTTGTGGAACAGGGACTATCGTCATCCCGCCATGGTAAGAATGGTGGCGGGGAAAATTAAGCTTCGCATTGCTTATGGCTTATCGCACAAAGGTGGCTGGGTTTGCGCTCGCTTAGAAGAGATGAATGTTTCTATTAAGTAGGATGATAGTTATACTAGATAAGGTACCAAACTGGTCTTTTTGGCAGACAAAAACCTTAATTTGCATGCAATAAAATGCATTTCCTATTGTTCAGCCCCTCTTATAATTATTATGGTAAGTCATAGCAGTGACTAAATTTTAGCAATAAAATTAGTGATAAACAAAATTTGAACAATTGCATTTAACGTGAAACATTTGCTCAGTCTCAAGGATGTAATGGCAGTTATTGGAGATTATTGGTTAAATAAATGCATTGGACTCTGTGTGATTTATCGTATCAAAAAGTATGCATTTTGACAATCTTTCAAAATAAATAAAATAAAATTGATTTTTCAATCCTTTAATCTGACCCCTATTAATTTGATTAAACTGAATAGTTTGTCTAAATCCAGTTTGTGTTTTAGCAGAAATCTCTAAATAATTCACATGTCCATATAACTCACATTAAGTTACATTAACATTGAACAATGCATGATGGGTGGAGTTTTATGAATGCTAGTAATTATAAGGGATAAACAGAGTTAGAGCTTAGGTAAGGTAAAAAATGGTAATATATAATTTAGTGGGATATTAAAAACTACCCTATCAATGGAAATCACAAGTGATGTGATTTCAGTAGAGGGCTACTGAAATGAGAGAGAAATAAAGTAGCCATCACATTACTGGTGTAGAGCATACTACAGATAAACTCCTACTGTCTAATTATTGTGGTTTACCAGGAGAAATACGAACTGGTTTGAGAATTTAATGCCATTCTGGCAGTTTATCACAATAGCTCAATGGTTAGAGCAGCCACCTGGTAAGCGGAAGGTCTGTGGTTCAAATCCCAGTTGTGGCATTGAATTTTTAAGTTCCAGTTCTACCTCTCCTACTGTCTAATTCTAGGAAACCTATGAAAGCAAGCAAGGTACTTTTAAAAATCTAGAATTGGGATATATTCTTCACCACTCTGTCCTCTATGTGATCTGCAAGAGGAAATGGACCGAGACCACCTTCAAATATGCCCAGCTACTTCTAGTGCCCCATCCATCAGTGAAAAATATTGGAGAGCAAGAGGATTAATGACTTCATTGTCAGAAATCCAGCATTAGCTAACAACTTTTAAAAATCTTGCCAACAATAGAAAACTAGCACAGTTATACTCCTGTTCTACAGTCCTTTCTTCTGGTATTGCCACATGACTCCATTGTTTTACCAGTTTTTTTATTTACATTTTATTGCTCTTTGATTATCTTCAAGAGAATATTGGTTTGCTTGAATTTAGCAACTTTCCACATATCTGCTTGTAGGTTGGCAGCTGATGAGAGCAACAGACTCTTGAAACATGTTTATAAACAGGTGTTGTGTCTTTTAGTGAAGTATGTAAATGAATTTTCTTACCCCTCATTTATGTTCATTTGAATCAACCCTCATTGTTTTGCCTATGTTCAAATGTAGTGCTTATTGACATCTGCTGCTATTACAGGGTGGCACTGATGCAGCAATATCATTTCCCTATTTTAAGAGACTCTATGTGCTAACTTACGGAAATAATGCTTAAATTGATCACTGTCAACTGTGCATTTTTGACACCTCTTTAAGAACTGCAGTTCACATTGATTAATACCAACTTCTTTCTGGCAGATATATTGTTTCAAATCTTCCAGAGTATGCAAATTTGTCTCCTATATGGGCTATTTTTTTAATTTACCTGTGAGATAAAGCTTGCAAGGAGTTAGATTGAGTAACCAAGGGAGCTACAAATCTCTACTGATAATTCTGCCTTCTGTAAACACTCAATTCTTGTCATGGAATTATTGGCTATGGCACATATTATTGACTGAAAGCCAAAGTCATGCTCCTATTGATTAATTCTTTAGGGGGTAGTAAAACTTATGAGCACATCAGCTGCACACAAAAAATAGTGGCCCTTGTGTGGTTATGGTGCACCATAGACTAATTATTTTATCACGAGGGTCACTTGAACAATATCAAATTTCTCGGAGCAGCAGTATGGAACAACGCCTCCTCTGAGAAAAAATAATATGCTAAATACTGTTTCATTTCTCTATAGGCACATTATATTGAGATTCACTCACCAAATGTGCACCTTCCAGTGGTGGCTCACAGTGATATTTTCAAAGTAGGTAAATATTCACAATATGCAAATTACAGGTCTAGCAGAAACTTAACATTTGCTTATCTTTACTTGTAAAGCACATCTATGTTCTAATCCTTCATACTGGCATATTACTTGATGACATCATATCATGTTTCCTGTTTTTCCTGCAAATGAAGTTTGCACTACTACTTCCATCTTATCTATGTACTTCACATTGACTGCTAATTGCTAAACTTCTGTTATATCCTTTGTATCATCACACTGAACAGAAAAAAGGGAGCTTCTTTTATTTCACTTTTTTATTTTAGTAATTATTTCTTCATATAAGCATTTAATAAAGCCATTCCGAATACTTTTGAACAGACCTGTAATAATTTTTCCTATTTCATCCCACTGTTGACACAAATCATTATACTGCATCATACAAGTAACAATTTTTATGTAATTTCCAGGTTCAAAGAAGACTGACTTTCATAAACTAAGCTTTTATTTACACAGCAACTCAGTGACAATAAATTAATTGCCTCATTATTTGCCTATTTTTTCCTCGCTTTCTTGTTATATTGTTGCCTTGCAGTTTTGTGTTCAGATAGCATTGCCAGAATGGGGTTGAGAATCTTGTCTACTCTCTTTAAACTTATAGGGTTAAATATGTGTTCTTTCGAAACTTAATGTTTATGAGTGGCTTCAGACAAAATTTTCATATCAAAAAAGAAAATCATCACAATTTCATGTGCCTTCTTTGCATAAAAGTAGCAGACAAGGCTAGCAATACAATTTGGCTTTAACTTCACTCCCTCTTAATCATTTGTGTGTTTCAGATAAGAAGGATTAAATTTTGTTGCACCTTTGGCTGAGACAGTATGAGTAACCAAACTCAGTAAAGGCATGGGCTTATCGTTATCTTCAAGTCATTTTTCAGGATCATTGAAACATGAAAATGAATTTTCTATTAGTTCAACTACTATGTCAGTCATGATGGAATATTACTTAGCTGCCTGATGTAATATAATACCTAAAAGGCCACTTATTATTTAGTATTTGCAAAAGGGGTTTCATTATTTTGCTGTTCCTTCTAAACACCCCATTCTTTGTGCAGCATTGACTTCATACATCCAAGAACTTGTACAAAGCACATACTTCTGTTCGGGAGTGTCTGCCAACTATCAGCAAGGTGGGCAAATGCTTTTTGCCTTCCTGAATGCATAACGCATTTGCCACCCCGGCATTTAAAACATTTTGTCCAAATGCTTACTACAGGGCCCACAAACCACATAGTTGGAGCTGTGGTCATGACTTTGGGAGGCAGGCAGCTTCAAATTTGCCTACTCTTTCCAGACAAGCAACAGTAAGCGACAGTTGCCTTACTGCCAGTCCAGTATCTAACATATTCTCATTTGAAAGATTACCATTCATTTCCAGAAGAAAGCAGGCAGAGCTGGCCAATTTTCAAGATTCCCATCATTTAAATACTTTAAACTTGTACAGAATATAAAACCAAATTGTAAATTTTGTTTTGTTTAGCAGAAATTTTTATTTTAGCTTAAAGATGCATAAATTTTATGTCATGGATATGGTTAACTAGTTTTAAAAATGTTCTAAAAGCCAGCTCTAGCGCCTACATTCAGGATCACTTGCTTGAAGCTCATGCACTTCATATAATTTGAACTTCAGCAATTTAGGAGGTCTTTGCACAGATCCATAAGCAATACCTGTTTGTTCAGAAATACAGCTAAGTGATATTTTTAGGTAATTCTACAATCAGTGACCTACGTTTATATGTAAATGGAGTTGGATATTGTAACACTCATATCATGTATACCTTCTTATATCTTGACCAGTTTCAAGAACTGTTGCTCCCATCGTCCCAAGTGACCAACTAGATCCTAATGGCATGCTAATTGTGGTGGTTTTTTGTGATGATATCTAGCTGCGGAGTGATGAACTTCCATAGTGAATTTAGTGGCAACAATTCAAAATTAATTAAGAGGTGTTTGTGTTTGAAGATTAGAATCTTCTCCTAAGTATCCAAATCTGTTGTGTTTTGTTGGTTTTAGGGGTGTTATGTTAGGTATGAAATTATGATTGGTTGTCCAAAAATGGTATGATATTTACAGATTTATTCATTTGCATTTGATGCATCTCATATACTCTTTTAATGGTGCTAATTATATTCTTAGCATTTTTAACCATGAATTTCATGACTCTTCACCTAGGGGAGGATATCTTCTACCCCCTGGTAGTGCAGCCTCCATTAATATATTTCGACTTTATGAATGACTTTCTAACTGATTAGTGCTTCCTGTTAAAGGGCCAACATGTCAGTTCTTCTTGCAAGTTTAAAATGTCTCCTTATTTTCTTTCAGTTCAGTAAACTCTCTATAACATCACCCTTGGCAAGCAAGCAACACTTAGATTGACCAATATTAGTGCTGAAATCCTTTTATACCCATTCCAGCCAATAGTTTTTTGGTTCCCATATGTCATATGGTTAATAACCTGTGACCCAATCTTAAAGCAAATATGTGTGTGACCAGATGCAACAACTCTGAAGATACAAGTTACAAACTAGGTTTCCAATAAGTGTAGTCCCTAGCGTGATATCATTGCCCGTATATAGAAAATTTGGCTAGAATTTATCAAATATTTCATCAGTTGCTATCCTCTTGGATTATGTCAATGCTGTCCCATGAAACATGGTGGGTATTGGCCTCAGTCCCCGTAATGAGTTCCTTATTCATCTGGTCTCAGTGAGTCACCAATTTCCTCATCATTTCTAATAGCAAATTAGGTTCATCATAAGGTAAGGTACTCTGTGAAAATATTACATTTCTTTTCCTTTCTCCTTTAATCAAGGATTTTTACTATTGATCATATTCCTAGAACAGTACTTTATCTTTAGTAATACATTTAAATAATGACTAGCATGATACAAGTTTTGAGGTTATTAGAGTGGTAAACAATGTATCCCCAGTACAGCTTTCCCTTACAGTACCCTTGTATGCCATGGTCCCTGTATGAGAGCTACATTAATGTTTCCCTCTGCCAGCTCTGCGTTTAAAATAGCAGAGTCTGCTTTGCAGTACTGCGAGTTATCTGAATTATCTTAATAGCTAGGTTAACCAGGATACTTAGCTTATACAGTCCTCTGGACCTGGAGGTCTCCAGAATCCTCCATAGGGGTCTTCTTTTCTGCTTTTCTAGGATCAGGCAGTATCTTAAAATATTCCTATTCACTCTGTAAATGCAATAATACTGCTACTGTGAGCTGATCAGCAAACCCTTGATTGATTGCAATGATTTGCTGCTCCAAAGGATTTGATTGTTTACTACTTTCCAATCCTTCAGTAACAAAAGTTTTGGTAGTTTCAAGCATCTAATAGCCATCTTAATAAAGCTAGAGCTTCTCTTTAACAGATTCCAGGTTTGGAACCCTTAAGCCTCATAGTATATTGAGAGTGGGGTGTCTTCACTGACCCTGGTTCTCTTAGAAGTCCCAAGACCAGCTTGATGCTCTGTGTATAGATGGTCAAGTTGAGGGTATAAGTAGAGGCTCAAGGTTGTGGATTGCCTTCAATTTTCCTTACTTCCATGGTCTTCCTTTATTTCCTTCTTGCCGCTCCAGAAGCTTTTTGTCCAATTAAAAAAATATATTTTGTTTGTTAACAGTTTTGTAAATTACAAGAATCATATAAGCACTGCCAATGTGCCAGATTTTCTCCCCACAGGAGTTCTTTTAAAGTCAATAAATCTGCTGACAGGTCTTTTAGAAACCATCAGTGTGGGCCAGATTTGAACCTGTGACCTCGGTTTAGCAGGCCAACACCTAACCAACTGAGCCATTCAGATCAATACCTTGTGTCATAGGTGATACAGTTCTGATAATTGGTTTCTCTCAAGTGAAGGGTTCCATCATTTTGTTTTGATTTTGGGTTCCTATAGAGGTTCCATGAGTACCAGGGAAATAAAGTAGCCAGCATACACCTCCAATAATGCTAGAAAGGCTGGATACTTTTCAACTACCCCAGTGCTACACATTCCATCAGCAGTATGGATTTCCACCTTGTATTTGGTAGACCAGAGCCCATAAATAGTGAGTGGTTCTCCAGCTCTGACACTCAAAGGTTCTTAAACAGGGAGCCTTGGGTTGGATTTTGAGATGTATAGCCTCCCTGGGAGCAGATTGGACAGTTTTGTTGTGAAAGTTATCGCACAGTGATTCATCCATACTAGATAATGGGTGTATCATTTTCTCTTCAGCGACCATCTGTGCTGAGAAGATTAGACACAGTTCCCAATTGAGACATTTGTATGGCAGTAGGAGCTTTTCCAACTAGACCAGTTGTGAGCCTTTATGCTGAATCGGCAGAACCCTCTGTGTAATGTCGCCATGAGGTACTATTAGGAAATAATGGCTTAAGGGAGAAATAGTAGTCAAACAGAATTCCATGAAGTGAGGGGCAGTGCCTGAGGTAACTGCAATGGTTGCACTACGGCTGCAGTAGCCTCAGCAACTGCCGAGGATGCTGCTGTAACTCAGATACCAATGACCATGCAGACTGCTGCTGAAAATACAGCAACCACACCACACCTACCATCATGGAGACATCCAGGACCTCCACAGCAAGTTCCTTATAATGTTCAACAGGTTCATGACTAGAAGAATATCTCTCATCACTACAAGAAAGTCGCACCATCCTGGAAGAAGAAATAGCAGCCAAACAGAACTCCATAGAACAAAAGCTCACCACCATCAAACCCATACAAGAACTCAGCCAGTAGCTGGCCCATCTCCCTGCCATAGGCCAGTCAATCACACTCTGAAACATCAGAGAACGATGTCTGTTAACATAGCTGTAGCCTAGTATCATTCATCCACCTGCTCCTTTTCAATGACAGGCAGTATTCCATTATTCAGTACACTAATGGAGGTGCCTATGAGGAATTCACTGTCTCCCTAAATATCCTTTCAATATCCTTATGTAAAGGATATCTCATTCCATACCTTCCATACCTCCTTTACTGGTAAGATAAGTCAATTCTTT
The DNA here is from genome assembly GCA_030765045.1 of Tenodera sinensis. Taxonomy (NCBI): domain Eukaryota; kingdom Metazoa; phylum Arthropoda; class Insecta; order Mantodea; family Mantidae; genus Tenodera; species Tenodera sinensis. The sequence continues at coordinate 105,225,662 of CM060965.1, read as the reverse complement.
CTCCTTAGCAAGCCTCAATTACTATACTATCTTCCCCTTCCAAAAAAAAATGATAAAGGAGGTAGCTAGTAAGGTTCAGTACATCTGCTGTTCACCCAGCAAAGTTTATGTGCACAATGAGTCCTTTGTTTATTGCATCAGCCAGTGATTAATTAGAAAGAAAAGGTTACTGGATTTGTGAGTAACCAGAAGAGAGAAGAGGCTGATTTGCAAAAAATAGTGCTATTTGCGACGAAAAACTGAAAAGTGACTTGAGGCAAATTGGACAATGACGTCTTCCTGACATATTTATTGTATAAGAAGTGTAGACTTTAAATTAAAAGCAGAGTATCTATATTTTAAGGAAAATCTTATACTGGAATCATTGTGGAGTAAATTATATTTGTTGTTTTATAAAATACATATACAATTATTGTGTTCTGTTATTAGTTTTGCAGGAAATATCACATCAGCTAAGCTATGCAAATTTAAGCATTATTGATCTTTAACTGTCATATAAAATGTGAATCACAAAATGTTTTCATGGACAAGTGAATGAAGTACTCTTTTGTATACAGTTTGCATGCAATTTGCCTTTGTGTTGGTGACAGATATTATTTTTTTCTATCCTTGTGAAATGATTTGATGTTGGCATGAAAGACTTTCTGGAAATAGCTAATGTAAATGCATGCACGCTTAAACACACGCACACCTTAAACATACACAGGTGCACACAAGCTGGTTACTATTACATCTCAAAATTAATTTATATATAACAGAACATTCATAAATTATTACAGAATCAAATTTTGACCCTTTTAACTATGACTAAAGTGTGTAAATTTGACTCGGTAATACTCTTATTTAGTATAGTGATTATATACGGTGCTTGTTAATGTTATTTACTATAAATCTCTTATGCATCCTGACTAAAGGATCCATGTGCTTGCTTGAATATCTGGAATTTCTTATTATAGAATGCAGCATATACATAGTTTAAATGCCAAGAGAACAAATATCCTGTTAATTTCTGTGAGAAATAGCCTCCATGATAAGAGAAATTAAACTTATTTACTTATTTATTTATTTATTTATTATCTATATAATGACAGAAAGTAAGACATTTTAACCACCTACCAGCAAATTTCATTAAATTCACTTATAATGACTGATAGTTGCTCTTATTCGATCCCTTTTACACAGGTTTAGGGTTTGCTTTAACACACTTGATGTGTGGTGCAGTGTTATGCATGCTCTACATAACCAGCTAACCCATCTTGTATTTTTTTATTTGTGTTAAAAAGTTATGTTCAGATATAGAAAATATGACATACCTTCAGCGCTGGTAATTTTGCATCTGAAGATTCTAAAACTTAATAGTCAAGCTATTCAGAGTATTGAATAAATGAGTAGATAAAAATACATTAGTATTCATGATCTTATTTGAGATATAGAGAAACTCATCCTTGTATTTTAAGTATAGATCTTACTGTCAGCTTAAGTAAAAATTAGGAGCAGAGCCTCATTTGCAAATACTTATTGCATATCTCAAACATTTTTACTTTTCCCCTGCTTGCCGGAAGTATAACAGCTAAAATAGGTGTTTTGAGGTTCTAATTACAAAAAGGGCACTTTAGAAAAGAATTTCCCATCAACGTAAACAACTTCACATACAAATAATTTTTCGGAAAGATTCTTAATAATTATAATTTAAACATAAATTATGGATATTGGCATGATGAATAATATGAATATCTTGAGTTTTTTATTACCAGCCTGAAAAGACCTTCAAATTCTCATTGAATTTTATATAACAACTTTGTAGCAAAAATGTCTGGATGCCATTAAAATGAATGTGAAATACAGATGCATGTGATTTACGAGTGCAACAGAAGTGTTTGCTGTTGTTCATTTAAATTTTTGCATATTTCAAGCAACAAGCTTTCAAATGTTTAGCACCTTCTTTGGTGAATCATGAGGTCATGCAAAGAGTGTACCACATATTAGCCTGCTTAACTCCTTTGTAACTACTACAAAAATTTGATGTGTTACACTCACATGACCTTCTCTACCTCGTCTTCAACGAACTGTTCTTACAAAACCTCATTCTTCTATGTAGTACATGTTAATCAAGATAAGCATTTGTAGAAATGGTTTTATTACTTACTTGTTGGTACAATGGGAATACAATAGCTGTAAGTGATAGCCAAATCTTTCAAGAGTTGGTGTGATGGCTTTGACTTTCTCTTTGTTTGACCAGGACGTAAAGAGAAATAATTTCCTGTTTAAGAAAAGTATAAGTATATACGAAAATCAAACCATTAGCAAGAAATATCTCAAAAATGGGTATCTCCACAAAAATACATAAAATGTGTGCTTTAACGAAATCTGCATTTTTTGTATAGTAAAATTCTGTATATCTTATGGTTTATGAGTGAGGTAAAAGTCACTCATGATGAACAGAATTTCAGAGACTACTCCCACAAAATTCAAGATACACATTTCATTTATCATGAAAATATCTGAAACACTTGGTATTTTAATCAAAATCATTTAAAGAAATTTTAAGAAAATCAAAACTTTGAACTTTAAAAATATATAACATTGTTTTATGGCAAATGAAGATTATCACTGCTATATCCATCAGTTTATATTTAATTGCCATTTGTGCTAAGTTGCCACTTTTTATTTCATGGATTGATGATAATAGAACCAGTGTCTCTTCATTTAAAGATTACTTCAAAATTTTAAACTTTTTTATTTACAGAGAGTACTGTACTTGTGTAGTTAGGATAACTAATATGATTTGCATGAATTATGCTCAGAATGGCATGTTTAAGTAATGTATACAGAGTTGCTGAGCTTCGTATTTTGCATAATAGCACTTGGTTTGTGGGGTGCTAGCATTAATACATATCTGAAAAATCTGGAACTCTTTAAAATCACCATTTTATCACTGTCTTTTCATTTAAATGTGATTTTTATTTCTTTAATTTATATCTTTTATTCATTTAAGTAAAAAGGGAGCTACACAAGAAAATGAATAGATTGATGAATATTAAAAACAGAATTACTATTAACAGTGAAGTATTCTTCATATTTGATCTCTCTCTCTCTCTTTATTGAGTCACTTATTCTCTTACACAGCTTCACTTTTAAAATGTTGGAAAACTTGTAACATTTTTGAGGTAACTCAACCTCATCAGCTGTTGGGTATATGAACCTCTCTCCATCTTGCTTCCTCTTCCTGCTGTAACGATTGTCTGTTATTAGTGGTGCAAAGTTTACAGCAGGAAGAGGAAGAGAACTTCAGTCACCCAACAGTTGATAATGAGGTTGAGTTACCTCAAAAATGTTACAAATTTTCCAACATTTTAAACCAGCATTTTAAAAGTGAAGGTGAATGTAAACAAATTGATGTCCCCATGAAAAAAAAATTGTAGATTGTTGAATCTTGACATTCCGGAAACAGACAACTCTTTGAAGTTCATTCATAGTAAGGCCAACAGAGGTCTCCCATATTAATCAGAAAAATTCGCCACTTCATTTGTAGCTGAAGATGTAGGCTAGTTATTTTATTGAATTGACCCAGTTGGTTAAAGCTGTCACAGTGAAAGATGTACAGTTGTGTGCCAAAATTGCTTTATAAATTTTAATTCTCATTACACAAAACCTCTAGGATATACCGTAAACTGGGCTAACATTGACAATTTTTTTAAATGTGTTGCCAATTTCTTGATATGAAGATATTGACTAAAATTCCCAATTAAGTTTGAGAGGATTCCCTGCTGTCTATTGTACCTTTGTCATACAGAAAGTAATTGCTATATGTACAATCATTTATTATACAAAATATTGAAATGTGGCCGAAGTTTCCTAGAAAGAAGGCTAACTTCAGCCACGAAAAATAAATAGTGAAAAAACAAAGTTACACTTTTTCTGCATTTACTGTGACCACTAGAAATGCATTGCCTAACGCTGTACTTGTTTTGGAACAGCCTTAAAAAAATTGAAGAAATTGAGTACTATATACTGTAGTTTCTTTCCTGTAAAGCTTTATCATACAAGAACATAATTTTAGGCCAAGATTGTTTTTAAAATAATCATATTTATCAGTTTGGTCATTTCTTAAGCCCACCCATGATTTGTCTAATATTTTTGAAAATAAACTTTCCATGTCCTATAAAAAGGGATGGTTGCAGTTTCCTTACAAGCTGATTCTTCCACATGTTGCACGCATCCTTGCTGTCTAGAAACACAAGGAAGAATTTTTTCTCAAGCACTTTGTTTCATATGTTTCCAGAATTCAAAATTTCTCTGATTCTTCTCAATCAAAAACTACACAAGAACAAAGTCTTATCAACAACTGGTGAGACATCTCTTAAACTATTTGTTTTGGGAGCTGTAGAAGAAAAGAGTCTCAATTTGGACCAAATCATCTGCTTCTTTTAATATAGAATGGGTTTCTCTTGAAATGGTGTTTCCTACACACTCTTTCCAAATTTTGCAATCAACCTCTTTGGTTATTCTATCCTTTTTCTCTTCTGTGCGTGCAGATTTCGGGATTTCATGATTGAGTCACACCTCAGAATTCTTATTTTGCTTTCTTTAGTTAATATTCTGTAAAATAAGATACTATGGTACTGTATCATGTTTACCTGTATCTTTATTTAATTTGGTCTAATTTTGTTCCTTTTCAGAGGTGCTGGTTTAAGAAACATGTTTAGGTTCTATTTCAATATAGTTGGTGCTGCATCCTGGCAAGAGCAGCATCTGGAAATTTTCTTTGGTATTTTTGCTAATCTGAAAATTCACACCAATGAATATGGAACTAATTCAATGAAACACTAATTGTTTAATCTCAATCTTAAATAGCATATATTTAGAGATACTTACTCATCAATTATGTGAAACAAAAATCACTACACCTTCAAGTTTTAACTAGGTATAAGTTTGTGTTCACTCTTCTGAACAGCAACACATATCAACAGAGCGATATCAGCTGCTATTAAGGTCTATTTTAGCACCAGGATGCATGGAAAACACCTTTGCAACTAATGTGCTCCATCGGCTGTATAATAAACCTTACAAAATTGTTATACTATTAATATTCTAGGTGTCAAAATAAAAAGTCAAGTTCAACAACCTACAGCTGAAATTACACAAGGTGGCCGATGTTAGCCAGCTGTATGGCATATAATAAAACTTATGGTATTGTTTTCCATAGTGTATCTGTAACTGCCATAAGTAACAGTGCATTTATCTGCTCCTTAAACTCAGTATAAGAGACATTTCACTACTTTTATTATCCACAGACTGGTTCCAAAAATTTTGGCAATCATTGAAAGTGCAATATCATTGAGGGTCTTTTTCGTATGAAATTAATTTAAATTTTGAATCAAGAGGAAAAACGAGATTTCCTCCTGTCATCAAAGCTTGTGCATGGCTCATCACAAAAGAATTTCTTCCATGCTAGAGAAATATTTTATGACAAAATGTCTGAGATTCTTTCCTAGACAGTGAGACTGCTGCAGAATGATGTGACCCATTGATGCAGAACTTTGTTATTTTGCATACTAATACAATATTACTGCATACTGCATGTCATTTTTAGTATGTTAAGCTTAATTGCACCATGGCTTGGGCCTACGGAGACAATCAGGAATGTATATTAGTCCTTAACTGAGTAACATCTGATTTGAACCTCAAACTAATTTACTAATTTTGTTATTTCTTGGGAACTATTGAAAACCATGCTTTCAGTCTGAATTTATGACTGACTGCCCTTGGAGGAAGCTTATTTGTAGGAGCTATCATTTACAATGAAGTTCTTGGATGGATATTGTGGAATCTCAGTTTACTTTTATTACATTTCTTATCCCTCCTTGTTCTTTTTCTTTTCCAGTTTTAGTTTTTTTTAAGCGGTTTTACATAGTTATAATAACATTTTTGGAGAATGAATCAAATTAGAAGATAAGTGAAGTTTGTTTGTTTAAAAGTTGAAGAAAAACCATATAGCTAGGTTAGTCATACTAACATAAGATGTTGATAAACATCATGTAAATTTGCTTTGAGTAGCAAAATAAAAGCACAGATATACCATTTAAAGAGCTTATTTTTAATTTTGCAGCAAAGCTGAATGTATACAGCGGGGGAAAAAGAAAGGAAACCATACAAGAACAAATAAAACAAAGTATCTGTTTTATAGGAAAATGAAAAGAATTCCAGATAATTTGTGTCACACTCAGACAACTTCACTATACCTGTATTATAGTATGCATATAAAACATAATTCTTCTGTTCCTATTGTGCTGCCATAAAGTTTTTAATATATATATGTAATCTCAGATTAAGCAACTTGGACTTGCTTGCATACACACAATACTACATGATTGTTCAACATATGAAGACTTAAAAATATAACTATGAATACTTAAAAATGGCCAATGCTCAGAAAAAGTTCTGTAGCATAAATTGTACATTTCAGTGAGCTTCTCATTTTTCATTTAACATGCTTTTGCCTATTTCTATGGTTTACCCATTGAACAAACTTTGTATATGAGATTCATTTAGGATGAAGATGACCTTACAGGTCATTTACAAAAAATTCTTATGCAAGCATTATCATATATTTCAGTCAGAATCCTAAGAGACATATTTTGAGGGAAAAAAAGGTTATGGACAAATTTTCTGTGTAAACGGTAGTTCAGGTTGGGAAATATTCTTGAAAGTCTTTATGGAAGGTCCAAAAGTCTAATATGAGAATGAGAGTATGCTTGTGTGTGTGTGTACAGTTATTCAATAACCAAATTGCTCTTTAACATATTTTAGAAATATGAGCACACATACTATGTTATATAATTAAAGTGCAAACAGCATAACTATGACACCAATAGCTCATGCTGGAAAGGAAATCATAGGCAGATTCTAAACTTAATTACCAAATTTGGTATTTATCTGACTTTATTACTTTCGCTACTACGTATAGTATGTATAGGAAGTATTGCATTCCACACAAAAATTTGATGTCAAGATTTCACAACTAATATATGTTTTGAGGCCCCCTGAGTCCAAAAAAAAAGCATTTTTAGAAAAAGGTCTGTGTGGGTGTGGGCGTGTGTGTCTTTTAAGGATGTAACATGAAGGTTTTGAAGAAAATTGCTCCACCATAAATTCCTTACATTGAAAATGTTTCAAAAATTTTTATTTTTTGAACATGGTTCTAACAATTTTGATTAAAATGCCATATGTTTAAAATATTTTTATGATAAATGAAATGTATATTTTGAATTTTCTGGCTATAATCCATGTAGTCTGTTTACTCTGGATGACTTTTGTATAACTGGTAAACCGTAACAGATAGACCAAATCTTACTATACAAAAAATGTAGATCTTGCTAAAACACACAATTTATGTTTAAATAACTTTTTTTTTAGCAGAGTGAACTATTTCAGAAATACTCCTTGTTATTTGTGTGAGTTTTGGAAAACAAAGTTTCGTCAAATGAAACATCTTTATTCATTATTTATTTATGCCAACAAACTTACTGTTGGTGTTTTTAAACACACAAGCCATGTGTGGGCGGAAGGTCTGTGGTTCAAATCCCAGTTGTTGCTTTGAATTTTTAAGTTCCAGTTCTACCTCTCAATCTTTATTCATTTTTTTATGTTTGCCGTGCAAAGAGAATGGAACTTGAAAGCTTTTAAAAGATTTGACTATCGCTGAAAGCCTACTGTATTCCCATATTCTCCTTGCACCTACAAGGAAATAAGCCATAATATCTACAAATATTTATCGCAACTAACATGAAGAAGATATAGCAAAAGGTTTTGTAAGAATGGTTAGTACAGTAGAAAAAGTCGTGTGAGTGAAACACAGATTTTTTTGGGGGTTAAGTTCGCATATCCAATTTTTGGACTTGCCCTGCTTACATATGTAAGCATAAAGAAAATATTAAGCTGTCCTTGAGACCTAGATAAATGTAACAAAATATATCATGTTTTTGGCCAGCAGAACAGGTTTTCAACTAAACAATTGTTTGTTGTCCACATTATTCAAAAACAATGTAGCAACCTTTAATACAAGGGTAAAGGTTTGCATCAGTGTAAATAAAACACTGAAATTTCATGAATAAAATATTCCATTGTTAGAACTATACCGGGTGGAAGGGAAGTCATTACATTAATTTAAACCAGTCATAGATCTTGATATTTGGAACACATTTTGTATCTTATGTTTTTGTCTCTGACCATTTCCTACGGAGATACTTTAGTTTTCTCAAAAACAAGCTGGCAACACTGCAGATTGTGTGGGCATCACTTTCCCTAGCTCAGTACACAAACAAACACAGTAACGGTGCTTCTTGAGAACACAAACAAATACCCTCCCTTGTCCTTCTGTGTTTACTGTGCAAGAGTAGGCCAATCACAAGTGTTAGCTCCCAAAACATTAAAACGAAAGCGAAAGTACCAGACCTGTTTACATTCACAAACCAGGTCAATTCCCTGACCATCCTCAACACAACGTTGTTGACTTACTGCACATATGAAAAAGCTGCTTGGAGTATTCCTTCACATCTTTTAAGTGATTAATTATTTCGAAACCCCCTGTGATGTCACATAATTACTACCAGAACTGTCAGAAATAAATTACCTTACGCATCCAAGTTGGATCAAAAACCATTTATTTTTTCAAAATCAGCTGATCAAAGAACAAAATGCCATTATACTTTTTTGTTTGTAATGCTTCTATGAAGCACATATTAGAAGGAATGTAATGACTTCCCTTCCATCCTGTATAATTAGTTCAAGTATGATAGCTTCTACACTTAATTTCCTCAATTTCATGGACTTAAAATTAAATGAAACAGCTTCGAAACATGACCCAGATATTAAATAATTCCATACTAACTCAAATTTAGCCATTGCTGTTAGTTTAGTGTGTTATTGCCATTAATATTTAAATGAATACAAATAACATTGTTAATGTGATATGAGTACTTCTCTAATTAGCCTTTATAAATTAAACATTTGGGCTAAGAGTTCTATTAATTAAACTATTTAAAGAAATGCTGCTTGTGTATGATTCTTGATAGCCTAAGTTGAATATCTAAATAAACATGTACTGAAAAGTGTTATCATCCCATTTGAGTTTTATGACAGTAATTTTCAATAAACATTAGACAAAAACTGCCCATAAGTTGTTAAATTTCAGGAGTATGCTTCCTTGGATGTTTACTTCAAAGAATATTTTTAAAACAAAGTTTATATCATTGGTGGTTAAAGGAAGGGTGTATAACTGAGCACTTACTGTTACAGGAGTCAGAATCTGAAGAAGAGCTGGCAGCAGTATTGGAATCCTCAAATGAAGACTTCAAACTTCTACTTCAGAGGTAAGTTTTGAAAGTATCAGAGCAGTAAGGAAAATCTCATACTCATGGAATGCTTACCCATATTTGTGGTTAAAATGGCTGTCCAGAAATAAGAGAAATGTAAATGATCTGCATACTCTTTTCCTTCCAGTAATGGAAAATGGGATCAGGATCTCTGCCTGTGGTTAGACAATTGTGTTCAATAGGGACAAGTAACTCAGATAAGATTTTCTGGAAAGGTGAACACTAAGTTTCCATAAGTATACAAGTTCTCAATAGTTGTTAGCTAATGCTGGATTTCTGACAATAAAGTCATTAATTCTCTTGCTCTCCAATATTTTTTACTGATGGATGGGACCTTAGAAGTGACCAGGCATATTCGAAGGTGGTCTCTGTCCATTTCCTCTTGCAGTTCACATAGCGGACAGAGTAGTGAAGAATATATCCCAATTCTGTTCAAATGTTTTGCCAGACAATCATGTCCTGTAATCAACCTGAAGGTTGCAACTGCCATTTTTTGAGGATACTCAGGAATTACTGTTTGAATGTTCGATGGTTCCCATCTTTTATTTTTTGATTTTTCATAGTGGTGCAGTTTTTATCGAAGCGTCGTTTCACGTTTGAGCGATGTGGCTCTTATTTTCCTCAGGACGTGGTAACAGATGGAATGAAAAATCACACAATGTTTCTTCACCACAATGTATTATTTTATTAACACTTTTTCACTATTTTACATTAAAGTAAATCCTCTTAGCACCGTTTTAAATTATTTTTTCCACTTTTTCACATGCTACCAAAATACGTCCTATCGTCTTGGACACGTAGACGATAGTGAAAAAAAAAGTTCAGTGTCATCTCACGTGATACTACCTTTCTCGTATACATCCGCGCATGCGTCCATCAAATAGTTCCCATATTGTTAGGGAAGCGATCTTTAGCTATCCTGATTTCACTTTTATTATTGAACACATATAATTCTAATATTTATACATATATATTAAAATTAAATATGGAAATATTTATGACGTCTTTAAACAAACTTAGTTGTTCGTAACAATGAACATTAGTAACACGTTTTCGTCATTTAACCATCTCATACCAACATCAAAAAACAAATTACACTCTTAACAAATATTCACATAAACGATTTTCTTTTGGTGCCTTCTAATATTCTGTCTCAATAGTAATATTTTGCAATAATTTTTTTACATCCAGAGCTGACTAATCTTTTAGCTGCATAAAATGGTATATTAACTATTGATTTCTGCACATTGCCGGTACCCTTTTTTGCAAGAAAATCAGCTTTCTCATTACCACTCAGTCCACAGTGAGCTGGTATCCATTGGAAGACTAGGTGTTTTTGAAGTGCGGTTAGATGAGTAAGGATTTTCCAACATTCTATAATTACTTCCACTTACTGGTGTTTTGCACCTCACTGTAGCTTTACTATCTAACCTTACCTTGGTCATCTCTTTTCTCTTCAAACCCCGATACTATTAGGGTTCCCGAGGGCTAGGGGTCTTTATTTTTCCAACCTTTCCATTTCTCTAATTTCTTTATAAACTCTTAACCCCTAACATGCTGACCTGTCATGGCATGTAATACGTCCTCTGATTGGTAATCAGAGGATATGGTCGGTGTATTTATTATAAGTCTCCCGGTCAGGTCGTGAGACCCGTAAACCAACGACAGGTGTAGTCTTCCAGACATTCTGGGGGTTGTGAAAGAGTGATGTAACCACCAAAACATAAGAATATGGTGCTCTCTAAAAAGCAGTTGCTATTACTGCTAATTCTCAATAGTAGGGGAGCCCATGATTTTAAATGGGAATTTACTCAAGCTTCATGGGGACCTATTGGATTTTGAAGATTAGATGGTAGAAAGAAAAAAAGATTATATGATGTATGCACTTTCACCAGTGGAGGGAGCATCTATAGACTTTCAAAAATGTAAAAAAAAGATCACTATTTTGAAATATGCGAGTGCCTCATATTATACAGCTTGATGTCCTAGTCATGCTGACCCATAATCTGATGATTATTATTTGGAAGAATTTTCTTAATATGACAGCTTGAAAAATGTTTTTTCATTATGTTTTTTAAATCACTGAATTTCACAAATAAAATGCATGGAAAATAGCATGCAAATAAATAGTATATTATTGACCTTAGGAAAGAAATTGACATTCCAACTCACATAGTATTGTCACCCGAGGTGCAGAGTGGAGCACATGTTTCACTGCAGCTGCAGACTCTTTATTGACGAGTTTTGTTACTACAGCATGTGGAAATCGGCAGATTATATTTTTCCTGTTATCTTTGAATTATTTCCTTCAAATAAAACAAAATTCAAATGTCAAGGTGATTTTTTTGTATGCAAGTTTGTGACTCTCCCACTCCCTTACATCATTTTCAAGTCATCAGATTATTGAAATACACACTTTTCGGCATGTAATTAACCCACCATACCCTAATCTGACAAGCTGCCGATTGGGGTTTTTACTATTTTGATTAGCTGCATTAGACACATGATCCTATGTAGAGGGCTTATATATGTTGGAGGTACTCAACAGGATGCAAGGTATCCCCCCTTATGCTAAGCTGCCGCGCTTGAATAAATCCCAAAATCCTCTATTGAGCTTCCCTACTACAAGACTCATTTCCAGTCCAAAATCTATAAAGACCCTCACATGCTACTAGAAGTCCAAGGAAAAATGTACTATTAGATATTCCAACCTTGCTTATGAAAAATACTTTTTATGGTATGTTAATCTGCATGCAAAGTTTTATAATTTGGAAACCAATTTGATAATGTTAAATTCAAAGGGTATTTATTGTCAGATATTATCTTTCATTATATGAAGAGTTCAAAACAGCAGTGGTGTAAGTTATACCTTTCACTGTTAAGTTGTGGTTCTGTTTTTTACTTTCTCTACTAGTAAGTAGGGGAAGTATTGTATTCCACCCAAAAATTCGATGTCGAGATTTCACCAGAAATATATGTTTTGAGACCCCCTGAATCCAAAAAAAAAAAAGCATTTTTAGAAAAAGGTCCGTGTGTGTGTCTGTGTGTCAGTCTGTGGACAGCATAAGTCAAAAACGAAAAGTCGGTTAAAAACCAAAGTTGGTATTTAAGTTTAATGTCTTTCAAGGATGTGACACGAAGATTTTGAAGAAAATAGCCCCACCCTAAACTACCCTTTACATGGAAGATTTTTCGAAAATTTTGATTTTCTTGAAAGTGGCTCTAACGATTTTAATTAAAATGTCATATGTTTGAGATAATTTTATGACAAATGAAATGTATATCTTGAATTTTCTGACTATAGCCCATGTAGTCGTATTTACTCTGGGCAAATTTTGCATAACTGGTAAACCATTAGAGATAACAAAATCTTGATATACAAAAAATGTAGATCTTGCTAAAATACACAATTTATGTCTCAATAAATTTTCTTGTAGGGTGAACCATTTCGGAGATATTCCTTGTTATGTGTGTGAGTTTCGGAAAACTTAGAACTTTAGCGAAATGCAACAACGTTGTTCATTTTTTTATATGTTACTCGTGCAAAGAGAACGAAATCTCAAAGGTCAAAAAGATTTGACTGTCGCACAAAGCCTGCTGTATTCTAATATCTCCCTTACACCTACAAGGAAATAAGCAATCAGATAATTTGTTGTTGTTTTAGCTAATGCTGGATTTCTGACAATGAAGTCATTAACTTTCTTGCTGTCCAATATTTTTCACCAATGGATGGGGCTAATGATGTTAGATCTTCTATTAAAGTAATGTTTTAGTTCTCGAGAAGTAGTCCCTGCCCGGAGATCCGAATGGGGGACTATTTTAACTCCGGAACATTTTACCCCTCGAGTCATATTTCATAATTTGATATTGAAGAGAGCAATAGCAGTAATAGTAACCGCTTTTTAGAGAGCACCGTATTTTTATGTTTTGGCGGTCACATCGCTCTCTCACAACCCCCAGAATGTCTGGAGGACCACACCTGTCGTTGGTTTACGGGTCTCACCGACCTGACCAGGAGAGTTATCAAAATAAATTCACCGACCATATCCTCTGATTACCAATCAGAGGACATATTACATGCCATGACAGGTCAGCATGTTAGGGGTTAATATTTTAGAGAATTGGAGAGGTTGGAAAAATAAAGACTCCCTAGCCCTCGGGAACCTTAATAGCATCGGGGTCGGAAGAGAACAAGAGATGACCAAGGTAAGGTCAGATAGAAAAATTACAGTAACACCAAAACACCAGTAAGTGGAAGTAATGTTCTGCTCAGCTTGGGTACCTTGTGGTCGCGATTCACATATCCCCTAGATGGAGACCCCTGAGTAATAATACAAGAAGTAAAACAGATCTACACATCATTAACCACAATACACCTTTATTCACACACAGCTTTGAGCATAATGCAGTTTTATTGTATAATAAGCTGCCAGAAAGCATTAAAACTATACCATCAGAAAAAGGGTACATACTGGCTCTAAACACAGTTTTAGTAGAATGCAACTGTTATTCGGTAGAAGAATGTTTAAAAGATAGTTCACTTATCAATGCTTCCTAAAGTGATGATGTTTATAAATACCTATGCAACAAGTACCTTTTATGTAGTTTTATTTATCTTAGCTTTGTAGCACAAATACCTATGTAATTTCTATGTAATCTCATTTATATCACCTAGTTTGTAAGCTAACGAAACCTATATCTTTGTACAATATTTAAACAGTGAATAAAGTATGATTATGAGTGAGTGTGTAGGGTTTAAGGGCCCATTAACAACAAGGTCATTTGGGCCTATAATCAAACAATAAAATCTAAAACTCACTCACAGAGTTAAAATGAGAATTAAAAGAGAAGGTTAAAATACTAAACAATTAAAACAGTAAAACGTAAAGGATAAAAAGCTTAGAAGAAAATAAAAAAATAATAAAAATAAAAACCCAGTGAAAACTAAAAAGAGAAACAAGTCTGACTTTGAAAAAAAAAATCAACAGTTTAAAATACCATAGAAAATATCTTAAAAAACTAAAAACTGCCTGTAAATATTATACATGTCAGATCTGTCTTTCAAAGCCAATATCGGCGACGAACCACAGTCTTGGCTACAGGCTAGCGTAGACCCCAGACCAATAGACTCGCCCTCACGAGCATATTGCGGACAATCTATTAATACATGTGTGATGGAGAGTTGAACATCACATGTCAGACAGACAGGTGCCGGATCACCACACAGAAGGTGGCCATGAGTGGCTCGTATGTGCCCTATCCTTAGGCGGATTAGAAGAACTTCAGCCTGCCTGGAATACCTGCAGGAGGTCAGCCAAGGTTGAAGGCCATCCTTAATTGCCTGCAATTGATTGCCAGCCGGCGCTTCCCACGATTCCTGCCGTACAGCTAATAGATGATGATGGAAGTACCACTGCACATCTGTGTAAGGCAGTGTGTGCATTGATAATCTCTGCAAGTGACATACAGACTTGGCAGCTGCATCTGCTTCCTCGTTGCAAGATTATGATTATGAAATCTCACAGTTAGTTCTATAAAGTCAAGTTGTTCATTATATTTCAAAATTTTGTAATAAGTATAAAATAAAAACTAATTTATATTAACAAAATACATTTTATTATAAAAAAGTGTGAGGTGTCTGACATCAACTGTTATAAATAGTTCATTGATAGTTATTTATAAAAGTAAAGATATGATAAAAATATCTAAAAAGCACCCAACGATTTTTTACAATAAAATTTATTATTTTGTTAATATAAATTAGTTTTTATTTTAAACTTATTACAAAATTTTGAAATATAATAAACTACTTGACTTTATAGGACAAATTCTTCATTCTTAAAAATTATTTGCCACTTTTTAGTTTGGTTTGTTATAAAAGCATGTTTTTGTTTGTCTTTTTTTTTTTTTTTTTTAACTTCTTTTTTTATCCTGAACAAGTAGCGACACTGGTTCCAGTGCCAGCATCCTTTCCTAGGTCTTCCCTGGTTATAGAAAGTGTAAATCTCTTTCTTGCCTGAAAAAGACAATTAAAAGGATGTACAGGGCAATTTCCTCATCCAATTTGCACATTCCATAGTCCAGTTTGGTGCTGTTTTTGCAATTATTATTACGGAATGTGCTGTGCTATGAGACTCGTTTTCTATCTAGGTCGTGGTAACTGATGGAATGAAATATCACACAATGTTTCTTTACCACAATGTATTAATTTATTAACACTTCATCGATACTTTACATTAAACAATTTCTCTCAGCACCATTCTAAATGCTTAAAAACCTTTACACTTTTTCACTTAGTGGAACTTATGCTTGATGAAAGTTTGGTGAAAGTTCCATGTTCACACTACCTAAATATGATTGTCTTTTCATCTCGAAGATACACACGTGAGTGAATAGTTTTTTGGCGTCGTTTGACACGACACCGCCTTTTTCATATCTATCCGCGTATGCATCCATCAAATAGTTCTTTCTCGTTAGGGGAGCGATCCCTAATCATTCTCCCCTACTTTTATTATGGAACACATATAATTCTAATATTTATACATATATATTAAAATCAAATATGGAAAGATTTATGATGTCTTTGGGCAAACTTAGTTGTTCGTAACAATGAACCTTATCAACATGTTCTCATCATTTAACTATCTCATACCAACATCAAAAAACGAATTACACTTTTAACAAACATTCACATGAACGATTTTCTTTTGGGGTCTTCTAATATTCTGTCTCAAGTTCAAGAGTCCTATTTTACTAAATGCTTCCTTAATGCAATTACTTTCCTTATTCATATTCTGTCCAATTTAGGAGAGATGAGGAAAGTAGACTTGCATAGACCTAAGAGCAATTCTTGACCTGTCTTTGGCCTGAATAGGTTAGTCACCTGAGTTGGTGTGTTTCCCTTTCATGTTTTTACCAAGGTTTTTGCAGTATGTGTACTGATTCCAACCACAGGTTCAGGACCAACATAGAGTACCACATTAGGTACTAGTTTTGCTAGCTGATCAACTTTTTCATTTCCATATATGTCCTGGCATCCACTACCCACATGTGTGGGATGCCAGGACATTCAGGATATTTAAACATTCCCATACCAGTTTTGAGTTACCTGACCTGAAGAAAGTGCTTTTAAAGCATTTTGACTATCTGTGAGGATGAGAATTTATTTGCCATGGTAACCCTTCTAAAGTCCTCTTGGAGCTCATCCTTAGAGATGGGCCTTAAATGCCTACACTAAATTGGGTCCCTATACAGGTTTCATCTGTCAACAACACAAGTTGGACACATTCTTTTCGGGTCATTCAGTCATCTCAAGACCTGAGAAGAAGAAGAACAATATTTAATTTTCATTAGATCAGACTGCACACTCATTACTGAGATATGTAGGACATTTTGAATAGAGATGTGTCTAGCAATTGAGCCACTACCTCTCCAGTTCCCTGTTTGCACTGAGCAGTGGAAAGTAAGCCTAGTTCCCACTTGTAAAGAAATGTTCCTGGGAAGGAGTCCTAGGGTCTTGAGACAGGATATTGTAAGACCCCAAAAGAAAATTGTTTATGTGAATATTTGTTAAGAGTGTAATTTGTTTTTGATGTTGGTATGAGTTGGTTAAATGACGAAAACGTGTTACTAATGTTCATTGTTACGAACAATTAAGTTTGTTTAAAGACGTCATAAATATTCCCATATTTAATTTTAATATATATATGTATAAATAAAAGAATTATATGTGTTCAATATTAAAAGCGAAGGGAGAATAGCTAAAGATCGCTTCCCTAACAATACAGGAACTATTTGATGGACGCATACGCGGATGTAAACAAAAAGAAGTGTGATGCGGCGCCAATTGTCTAGTTAATAGCGTCTGTGGCTTTGGTGTAGATGGACACATTTTTATGTGTGCACGTCATAAAATAGTGAAAGTAAATTTACTAAGTGTTTAAAGACCGTTAAGTGAAACATTAGCTAACTTTAATAAGTTAGTTAATACGAAGTGTGCAATTAAATGAAAGGACGTAAAATAGATGAAGTGTAAAGTGATAGAAAACACATTTAGCGAAATATCGCTAAATTTTCAGACATTAAATCTCGGCGATGCTAGGGAAGTCGATCCACTGAAATAAAAGACTTACTACTGTAATACGATTTAAATACTGTGAACAAGAAGGTGCGAATAAAATATTTCACTAAAGTTAACCCCGAGTGTATGTTCATTCCATCCAGTACCATGACCCGAGATAACGAAAGAGTCGAAACCTCATCAACATCACCTTCGATAATTATAAAAACAGCACCAGTCTGAAGATCCTTGTAATACAGAGGCATGTTAATTTCTGAAGCTTGGTAAATTTGCCTGTTACACTAGTTTGCAGTGCCTTTTACTACCAATGATGTCATAGTGTACCTCGGGCCTAACCATTGCAACATGTAACCAATGGCTGATGTGTGACTTCATGCCCCAGTTTGTTCCTATAGTGTGATGGTTGCAAGTGACCACCTAGCTCTATGGAGAGCAATATCAATGTGTTCATTCTAGACCAGTTTCTTATTCAGTGTAAGGCTTATATATTTTATTGACTCTGAATATTCCAAGGGTTTATTGCCTAGTTTCAGGTTTCCCAGGCCTTTTAAATTCCTTCTGTTAGTAAAAGTAACAGCTGTTTTGCTGTGATTAATGGACAAACTTACCTGCACGTACCAGTTGTGAATTTTTCTCAGTCTGTGATTTATCATGTCTAAATTGTATTGAGACATTTTCCAAAAAATTCAGTGCTATGCCATCTTTGAGTATCCCTTCTGGGTCATATCTTTGAGTAGACGAGACTCCAAAACAGAGGAGAAAGAACTCTCCTCCTGCATGCAGTCTGGCACTTAACTTTGGAACAAAGTGTGTGTGTGTCTGTCTGTCTGTCTGTCTGCCAGTCTGTGAATAGCATAACTCAAAAACGAAAAGTCTGTTAAAAACCAAATTTGGTATTTAAGTTTAATGTCCTTCAAGGATGCGACACAGAGATTTTGAAGAAAATAGCCCCACCCTAAATTACCCTTTACATGGAAAATTTTTCGAAAATTTTGATTTTCCTGAAAATGGCTCTTAACAATTTTGATTAAAATGTCATATGTTTGAGATATTTTTATGATAAATGAAATGTATATTTTGAATTTTCTGGCTACAGCCCCTGTAGTCATATTTAATATTTACTCTGGGCGAGTTTTGCATAACCGGTAAACCGCTAGGGATAGACCAAATCATACTATACAAAAATGTTGTTGTTAGCTAATGCTGGATTTCTGACAATGAAGTCATTAATCCTCTTGCTCTCCAATATTTTTCACTGATGATATTGAAGAGAGCAATAGCTTTTTAGAGAGCACCATATTTTTATGTTTTGGCGGTCACATCGCTCTCTCACAACCCCCAGAATGTCTGGAGGACCACACCTGTCGTTGGTTTACGGGTCTCACCGACCTGACCGGGAGAATTATCAAAATAAATTCACCGACCATATCCTCTGATTACCAATCAGAGGACGTATTACATGCCAATACAAAAATGTAGATCTTACTAAAATACACAATTTATGTCTGAATAAATTTTCTTGTAGGGTGAACCATTTCGGAGATATTCCTTGTTATTTATGTGAGTTTCAGAAAACTTAAAATTTCGTGAAATGGAACATCGTTGTTCATTTTTTTATATGTTAAGCGTGCAAATAGAACGGGATCTCAAAGCTTTAAAAGATTTGCTCAAAGCCTACTGTATTCTAATATTCCCCTTGCACCTACAAGAAAAAAAGTAATAAGATAATTTGTACAAATGTTTATCTTAACACGAAGAAGATATAGTAATAAGAGTTTGTAAGAATGGTTAGTACAAGAGTAGAGAAAGTCATGTGAGTGCAACGCATCAGATTTTTTAATGTTACTGCTGGTTTCTTACATTAGCAGTGTGGCTTTCTTAGGCCAGATGTACTATGGCTAATTCAAATGTATGCAAAATAAGATGATAATTTTAAGTACCTCATTCTATATAAATCACCTCATTTGCAATTGACAGAATATGTTCTCAGTGATCAAAACTAAGCTTTATTTAGTGCAAACGTAATCATTGGAAGTAAGTGTAACAAATTGTAGAATTAGTTTATACTACTTATCTGAATTTCCTTTTCCTTTTACAGTGTATCAGTCAAGCTGGGAATATTTCATAGAAATCTGAGAAAGTTAAAAAACATTAACAAACCATCATATTCAGTGCTAATAATTTATATTCATAAATAAACGTATCTAATTATTACTCATTTATGTCAACAAACTTGCTGTTGGTGTTTTTAAACACACAAGAATTGGAACTAAAAAATTAATTCCCACCGCTGGGATTTGAACCACAGACCCCCCTCTTACCAGGCAGGTGCTCTAGCCATTCAATGTTATTCTGGCAGGTTATCACAGTAGCTTACTGGTTAGAGCACCCACCTGATAAGTGGAGGGTCTGTGGGTCAAATCCCAGCTGTGGCATTGAAATTTCAGTTCCAATTCTACCTCTCAAACCTATCTAATAATGAAATTAATCCTTTATTTTGGATCAATCATTTTATTATTTTATGGAAGCAGTCACAATAATGAACTAAGAATCCTTTACAAATGTTTATTCATTTGGTATTTAATTAATATAACATAAATGAAAAAATTCTTGAAATACTCAAATCATTAGACCTCTAATACAATGATTCATCTCCAGACAGCAAATGGAGTTGGAGGCTTTGCGGAAGAGGCACCAGGAAGAGATAGAAACTTTTCGCCGGCACCAACAAATGTTAGCACCTGTTTATCCTGTTGTGTTGCAGGCAGTTTCCCCCGTCTGTACAACATCAGGTAAGAAGGATAAACATTTTTTAATATTTTAAGTTGAATACTACAGCTGGGACCCGAGCCATGAATCTTCAGTTCTCCCTGCCAATGCTACTCTGAAAGAACAACCATTTTTAATATCTCTCTCTATCTCTATCTCTCTCATGTGGAAAAATAAGCATTTAACTGATGAAAGATGATTGAAAAGTAAATCAAACTATCATAAAGGACCCATGCCCATTACATGTTCTCTATCATAAATCAACATTGTTTAGCTTAATATTTTTAATATGGAAACATGCCATATTTATAAAACGATTTGAATACCCAGTGGCATGACACAAGAAATCAGTGTTCAAGTAGATTTGAAGGGTGTAATGATAAAAGTGAATGATATATTTTAGAATTTTTTAAAGGAACTTTTACAGTCATTCAGGAATAACTGTTACAGTAATACTTAATGCTCTAAACTTAGTTTAATTATGAAATACTAAAATGTTATACAATACAGGACACTTCATTTCTGAAAAGATTTTTATGGAATAACGGTTATAACGACTTTTAATATGTTGTCAATGTTAATGTGTGAATGAATGTAGAGGTGCTATTTAGTGTAAGATTAGAAGCTTTCATGCTATTTATCTTTTATTAATCTTCATTGAATGAAAGTCTTTTCAAAGGTTTATTACTTACGGCCTAGCATCAATCGGAGACCCATAAGGTACAATTACTGTTATCACAGGAAGTAGTACAGATCTATTTTATGATGAAATAATTAATATTGTTTTAATGAATGGTTTGAACAATTTATTATCACTTAAAAATCATTATCCTTCTTGTAAAACACTTGCAGCTTCCTCGCTAAATATGGCAGGCTTCTTCACTAACAAACAAAATGGCTAGGCACAACAAATTATTGTGAAAAGTTAATGTTCTTTTCTAATCTCACCGCACTCGATTGATCTCAGTCAATTATTGACGATATAGTTCCCTTTCTATGAATTCACGAAATATCACAATTCAGTATTCAATTTTCAATGTATGATTATTATTTCTCATCATAATGTCGATCAAAATCACTTCTCTTCCGTTGTATCGCACATGAACAGAAGAAGTCAGCCTACACTGCTTATATTTTAACATGCTATTTCAGGGAGCTTTCTGTTGCCTCTATATTTACAATTTGAATCATTTCAGAGGGCTTACACAAAAATGCTGCCTCATAGTAAAAATAAAAGTTGGACATTTTGCAGTTTCTTGAAATTATAAGCATATTTCAGGATATTGTCCATTGTATCAAATAATTTTATTTCTCTTGAAGACAAAAGGTTCTCCGCTATAATGTGTATGTTATGTTCATTCCATGTTTTTTCTACTAAGCCACTGTGAGACATGTTACTATTCCTTCATAACTCCTCTTCCCTTCTACTTGCATGTTTTTTTAGGCTCTCCACATTCCAGCAGTTGTCTTCTATCCCTGTTTTCCAGATTTACCTATTTTCCTGTCATTCCATTTCCAGATCCCTCTTCCATATGGCTGTGGTTATTCCTTCATGCCACATCTTCCATGCTCTTTCTTTCAAGTCTATTACACAGGCACAACCCAATTGATATGTCTGGGCCACCTCTCTTCCAAAATTTCTTGAACATGTCTGTACCATAGACCCATACAGCTTTTCTCTGTTTACAGGAAATGTAATCAGTATATTTTTGTGAAACAGTTATGTTTCTTCTAAAATTTAGCGGTTTGGCAGAGATTGTAATTTAAAGTGACAAGATCATCAATATGAATGGAGATTGAAACCCTTCTGCACTGAACTTCAGAGTTTTGCTTGGGGTATATGAAAATGAGCTTAATTCATCGACAGAGATAATGAACAGATTTATGAAGAACTGTCAAACTGTTGGTATATTTTTCGATCTTAAGAAGGCCTATGATACGTGTTCGCAAGCAGGGATTCTACGTTCCCTGAATACATGGAGTGAGTGAGTGGGGTTTAAGGGCCCGTCGACAGCTAGGTCATTTGGGCCCTGAATACATGGATGCCTACCACTGTTCATTCAGGAGTTTATAAAGGACCATGTTTTCTGAATAAGGGTCGGCTCGGTTTTTTCTATCTTTTTATTCTGAAAAATGGAGTACCTCAGGGTTTGGTACTGTCACACTGTTTGCTATACCAATTAACTCCATCTAGGAATTTGTTCCACCTGAAGTTTCTCATGTCTATTCGTGGACAACTTCAATATCTATTGTACTTCTCAGCATATGGCTTTTTTGGAATGGTGCCTAAAGCAATGTTTGCACAATCTTCGAGAATGGAGCTCAAGAAACGGCTTTCATTTCTCAGCTAAGAAATGTGTTAATTTCTGGCAGCACAAGAGACGATTATCACCTTTGCTTCATTTTGGTCCAGGTTTACTTCCCTCCACAAATGAGACACATTTCCTGGGGTTGATCTTGGATAGGAAGCTTGTCACTGCACATAGCAAGCTGAGAGCCTGATGTGATCGTTCCCTGAATATCTTGCAGGTACTAAATGCAAATCATGAGGAGCGGTGGACAATTTTGCTGCAAATGTATCGCACACTGGTCCAATCCAAAACTAGACTGCAGGTGTATCGTTTATTCATCAGCACGACCATCTGTGCTGAGAAGATTAGACGCAGACCAAAATAGAGGCATGCACATTGCAATAGGATGTTGCAAGCTCATAAGAAACTGAAGATCCAAAACCCGAAATTTCAATACTCCTGTCTCCTGCTCTCAGTCATGTTATCCCCTCTTTCTTCTTTTATTGCTATTATCCATATACCTCTCTCTTCTCCAACTGTTTTTCATTGAAACAGGAATACTAAATACAATATTACTTAGTAACCACTTCACTCTTAGTTGACTGAATAATTTGTTTATGTATTTATTTTGTGTTATTCCAAAGTTTTAACAAATCTTAGAGACTATAATGCATTGGAATTCAAGAAATTTCAGCAGAAATTAAGATAAGTAAAGCTTATATCAGGATTACGATGAATTTAACTTAACTTGACTTAATGCAAATGGACACAGTGTGAAGTAAGAAACTGGAAAGTCTATTTGGATGCACTTAATGTAATGCAAATGATTCGTTTACTTGGCAGACTTGGCAGATATCGAAGCAGCTGTATTTCTCTAATTAGAGGTTATGTTTTCCAAAAATGAAAAAGAGAATATGAAAATATTGAGTAAGAAATATTTTTAAATGGCAAATAAAATATGGAGAATCTAATGTAAGAACAAATTAGAAACTAAAAACTTCACTTATCTTATTGTTTGGTGCTGACCCTGGGGTTTCAAGCTATGTCCAGCTCATTCTCAAAGCCATATAAACAAACTCGTTGCCAAGCTACAATCTTTTATTTTTTCTGAAAAACAATTACTCTTATTCAATTTTTATTTACCAATCTCTGAAAACAAAAATTTATAAATACAATCTATAGATGGTAATTCGAAGTTCATAACACGGTTCCTGTTTTTTAAAATAAAAACTTTTTCCCAAACCATTAAATCTGTTGGACTACTTAATTGTTTTAATAATTTAACTTCTGAATTAATTTCATGGTTAAATGACCAAAAATGATCTGCCACAGCTGATTTATCAGTTTGTTTATATTTAATATTTCTACGCAGGGGTCTCCGTCTAGGGGATATGTGAATAGCGACCACAAGGTACCCAAGCTGAGCAGAACATTACTTCCACTTCCTGGTGTTTTGCTCCTCACTGTAACTTTTCTATCTGACCTTACCTTGGTCATCTCTTGTTCTCTTCCGACCCCGATACTATTAGGGTTACCGAGGGCTAGGGAGTCTTTATTTTTCCCACCTCTCCATTTCTCTAATTTCTCTATAAACTCTTAACCCCTAACATGCTGACCTGTCATGGCATGTAATACGTCCTCTGATTGGTAATCAGAGGATATGGTCAGTGAATTTATTTTGTTAATTCTCCCGGTCAAGTCAGTGAGACCCGTAAACCAACGACAGGTGTGGTCCTCCAGACATTCTGGGGGTTGTGAGAGAGCGATGTGACCGCCAAAACATAAAAATATGGTGCTCTCTAAAAATCGGTTACTATACTGCTATTGCTCTATCAATATATTAAATATTGGAGAGCAAGAGGATTAATGGCTTCATTGTCAGAAATCCAGCATTAGCTAACAACAACATTGCAATAGGAGCTTTTTCAACAAGCCAGTTGTGAGCCTTTATGCCGAATCTGCAGAACCTGCTCTGCTATATCAGCGTGAGATTCTCTTAGCAAATTATGATATGCTTAGATGTATGCCTAAGCACCCAACGTTCAGTTCATTCTTCACCACCATGCTAAGAGAGCAATAGAGGAAAAGCACTCATAGTCCTGAAGCAGTAGTTATATGTATCCTTAGAAACATTTAAAACAAACATTAACTTGACTCTACTTATTCAGCATTATTCTTTTGTTATCTTGGAATATTATTAATTTTTTGAGATGATAAATAATTATTCTGAACTTGTATACCTCAATTATGTTCATATAATCAATGATTATTTTGTGTAAATATCATGTTAGAAGTGTTAAAAATATAAATTGACATTATTTTCATGGCATGTCCAAGATTATTATAAAATCAAGTATAATACGTGAAATATGACATCATCAAACAAGTCATAAGAAAGTATCATTAAGCAAGGCAGTATCTGAACACTATTCTCATAGCAGCATATCAATTTTCGTTCTTGTATCAACAACATCAAGGAAGATAGATGTCATTCTGTGCAAGGCTCCAAGAAATTGCAAATTATATAGTTTAATACCCTCAGATCAAAGAGTGCATTTAAGAAAGATGTTATTTCTTGGTGATACTCCGAGAAATTGAAGTATATATTGTATTATATAATACAATACTCTTGTATTGACAAGTTTTAGGAAGATAGACACCATTCTTAGTGATTTTCAGCTAAATCATACAATATAATTTCGGATGTGCCAAATATAAAAGAAAAGTATTGTGATTGTATAACAATTCAGTAATTGTGTTACATTACGAAGGAGCAAATAAGTATCTCAGCAAGCTTAAATGGAGTTCAATAATATGACTTGTTCTGTACCGCGCCCAGAGAAAGTATAAGTCATCATAGCCGCAGTAGCATCCTTTTATGAAAAACCACATCAATCCTAAACCAGCAGGTTTTTGTTTCTGGGAACTTCTTAGGAAGCTTGCTATTCAAATGCCTAACATTGAATTTTCTGGAAATGCTTTTGAAGTCCTCTTCATTTTGGATAACTTTACATAACTGTAAGAGATAGACAAACTCTTACTATATAAAAATGTACATCTCGTTAGAACACACAATTTATGTGAAATAAGCTTTTTGTAGAGATGACCGTTTTCAAAATATTCCTTGTTATTGGTTTAAATCTTTAAATACTTATACTTTTCTCAAAGGAAGTTAATTAATTTTTATTAGCTATGCAAAGGGAATTGAATATCAAGCCATCACATAGTTACCAGACCTTAAAAGATTATACAGGTGTGAGTAGAGAGAGTTATGTGAGTGCAAACATCAGGCTTTTATTTTGAAAGGGTGGTTCGTTACCTTTTGTGTCTAGATTTCCTTTGATAATAAATTCTCTCTTATTGGTATTGGCACTTCCACACACAGTATTACGCATAATTTCCCATAATGAGTTGTCCCAGCTTCATACAGTTGTCCACCAATTCCCTCATTTCCAGCAAAGGAGGTTTATCATCTTAGGCAAGATATACTGAAGCCAGTGCCAAGTCCTATGGAATAAATTAAAAAAGGCATAACATTTACATTTGAATGAACCAAATGCATGTTCTACAAGTAGGTACATATTCATTCTTCAATACTTTACCCTTAACTATGTATGGTTCTTGTATCAGTGCTATGTCTGCCTGCTCTCCCAGCATAGTTGACCCTGCTTTACTATGTTGTAGATTGATGTGCAGCACTTGCAGATTCTCCTTCATTGCTTGAGGATCTTAACAATAACTTGGGTACAATCCAAATATGCTTTCAGCTTTGCTCCTCTAAATGCCTTTAATGAGCACAACCGTTGTCTATTGTATACTTCTTGCACAACCATCTGTCCTATATCCTCAACCTTTTGATTAATCACTCTCCAGTCCTTTGTTTGCAAGTTTCTGTTTTGAATGGCCAAAGTTTGCAACAAAGTCACTGGTGGTATGTATGTCCTTAAGTGACTTCGGTACCCAGACTGACACCTTTGCCACTTTGAAAAACCACATTAGGAACTACTCAACAGCAGTTCTGCTTTCTCCAGTGAATTTGTTCCTTTAGCTCACTGTTCCATTGCTTCGTCATATATAGAAATGAATCCTCCTCTATCCTGGGTTGCAAGGGGTAGTGAAGTGTAACCTATAACCTCTCCTACCCAATCCTCATCCTCTCACCTGTCCGTGGTGCAACCTGCTTTTACAAAAGAGGCTCTGTGGACCGAGTTACAGCGGTATAACTGTTACTATTTGTACAATCTGCTTCCGGGGTAAATGCAACATGGGTTAGTTTCAAAACACTGATTTCGGAAACAATTAAAAAGCACGTTCCATACAAAATTATTAAACAAAACGCTGATCCAGAATTTTATACAAAATCTATTAGGATACTTAAAAGAAAAGCCAGGCGAGCGTTTAATAAAAGGAAGAAATCTGAATGGCATTTTAATAGATTTAAGGAATTGTCTAAATAATTACAAGACGAAAAGTTGCAAGCACAAGAACGGTTTTTTGAACAAAATTTTGGCGGGGCAAATAACTGTTGGAGATCCTTTTACAATTATGTAAATAGATGCAGGGGTAATAAGGAGAGTATACCAGATCTTAGCGTAAATGGGATTGCTATAGTAAGCGATAAGGACAAAGCGAACGCAGTAAATTCACATTTTGTATCTATTTTTCTTAAATTGGATGATAATGCTGAACCGGTAATTGGAGATAGTGGGGAATCTACTTTTCAAATAATGGCTTGCAAATTACGCAAAAGGATCAAGATGTTGCAGAATCGAAAGTCGAGGGGGCCCGATAACATACCTACTGAAATATTGAAGATTGGGGGAGAAGCTGTGATTCCCTATCTAATGTTTTTGTTTAACATGTCAATCAATAACTGTGACTTACCAGAAGACTGGAAAACCGCTATTGTAGTTCCTATTTATAAAGGGGGTAATAAAACAGAAATAAATAATTATCGACCAGTTAGTTTAACGTCAATAGTGTGTAAGTTGATGGAACATTTAATAGCAGAATATATAAGGGAGGAGTTAGAAAACAAAAAATGGTTCAAGGAAGCGCAACATGGGTTTCGACCTGGGTACTCGTGCGAAAGTCAATTAACTTCCTTATTTCAAGACTTAGCAGATGAAGTGGACGCAGGAGGAAGAACTGATGCAGTGGTAATCGACTTTTCTAAAGCATTTGATGTAGTACCGCATAATTTACTTATTGGGAAACTAGCTGGCACAGGAATAGACAAACGAGTGGTTTTATGGGTCAAAGCGTTTCTGGATGGGAGAACACAGCAGGTAAAAGTAGGTAAAGAAATCTCCGAGAGAGGCACAGTTAGTTCGGGAGTACCCCAAGGCTCAGTACTGGGTCCGTTACTTTTTCTTATTTTTGTTAATGATATAAGTGTAAATATTAAATGTCAGATAAAACTGTTTGCAGACGATTGCATTATCTACAATAAAATTCGGAATGCCATAGATGAGTCTCTGCTTCAGGGTGATTTAAATGAAATTAGTAATTGGGCTGCTACAAATAAGATGACGATTAATGCTTTAGAAAAGTAAGTCCATTGCATTTAGAAGATCTAAGAGGGAAATTGTTCATAACTATCACATGGGCGGAGAAAAAATTCTGCAGGTAGATAGCTGCAAGTATTTGGGAGTGTACCTGGCGAGTAACGCTGGGTGGGACGACCAGGTAAATTCTACATCCAGGAAAGCGTGGAAAGCGTTAAATTTCTTAATGAGGGTACTGAAAAAGGGGAGCGGAAGGTCCAGGGAAATTGCCTACAAATCTTTGGTGCGGCCGATTATGGAATATGGAGCAGTATGTTGGGACCCATATAGACTTAGTCAAATTGATTCGCTAGAAAGAATACAGAGAAGGGCTATAAAATTTATAAAACGAGGTAAATCTTTTGGGCCTAAAAAGGGGGAGGAGACTGAATGGGAGCCTCTAAAAGTCCGGCGTAAGAGGCAGAGGTTATGCGCATTATTTCAAGCATATCGTGGTTCAAATGCATGGGTGGGTATTAGTGAAATATTGGACAGCCCTACATATTACGGAAGAAAGGATCATTTGTATAAAATTAAAGGTAGAAGGCACAGAACCGACGTAGGAAAGTTCTCCTTTGTCAATAGAACCATTGAGGAATGGAATGAATTACCTGTAGCAGTCTTTCAGGGCTGTCCTTTATCTGTGGAGAAATTTTCGAAAAATATCGTAAATCAAGTAAATGCTGTGTAATTTACTATAAAGATTACGCAAGTGTATTTTTGACATTTATTGAACTGATGGTGAATACTAATGCTAAATTTAATTTGGTTATAATTAATTAATGAGTGTTAATTAGTATTTAGTACATTTCATCTTATATTTTTATTATTGTTCTTTATTGTATTATGATTGTATTACTATTGTTTGTGCACTTTGTTTGTAACCTTAATTTGTACATTTAACACTGCCACCGGGTAATACCCATTCGCAGAAAATATATACATACATACATACACCTTATTGGAGGAAATGCTAGTACAAATGCTGGCTTGTCACAGCTTTCAGATGTCCTACAGTGGTGAATGTAGGGAAAGGTTGGTGGATATGCATATATCCTCCCAACTAGGTCCAGGGAGACCCATCAACCAGCGACAGGTGTGGTCCTCCAGCCATGCTGAGGGTTGACTAAGGATGATACAGTTGCCAAATCAGCAAAATGTGGCGTCCATGAAAAACGACTGTGAAACTACTCAAATGATTATACGAGTACTTCCCAGAGCAAAATATTCTGGAGTAATAGTCCCCCAGTCAGATCTCTGGGTGGGGACTCCTATGGGACATTTAAAGATTTTACACTGGAATGCCAGTGGCTTTAGCCAAGACAAAAAAACCAAACTTACAACAATATTACATAAAGATGTTGATATATTTGGAATTACAGAGGCTAATATGTCCAAAGATAAGAATATAGCATATACTTACTTACTCCCCAAAAGTCGACAAATAGCAAGTGGGATTTTGATTGGAGTTAAAACAAATTTTATATGAACATTTAAAATTGAAAAAGAAATGAACGAGGCTCATAAATTAGAAATTTCAAAAGTAGAAGTTTGGAAAAACAGAACATTATAAAGTATATTTTGTATACAATGCTCCAAAAAACAAAATTGATCTAAACTCCATAGAAATTACTACCAAAACTATAGTAATTGGAGATTTAAATGGCCATTCAAAATTATGGGGATACTCTGATAGTAATGCAACTGGCAGAGTAATAGAAGAATTATTACACACAAGTACGAATTGTTATTTAATAAAGATCAACCCAAAACTTACATGCATTATACAGGTTCTACCACTAACCCAGACCTAGTATTGGCATCCTCTGATATAGCAGAAAAAGCAAACAAATGTTCTTGGAACTTTAAAAAGGCAAATTGGAAAGAGTATGAAGCTGAACTAGAAGAAAAGATACCAAAGTTGTTAGAAACAAATTTCAATTCTACAGGTCAAATTAATAATAGAATATGTAACACGTTATTGATAACAGCCAAAACATTTATACCAAAAGGAAAAGTAAAAATGTATAAACCCTTCTGATCAAAAGAATTAAAGCAATTGAAATATGAGAGAGAAGAAGCTAGGAAAAAAGCTGAAATTAATTAAGATCAATGAAGTATATGAGGGGAGTTCAATAAGTAATGCAACACATGTTTTTTCTCTGCCATTTTTGATTGGAAAAACCTTGTGGAACATTTTCAAACATTCCCACTTTGTCTCGTAAAGTTTCATGGACTTCTGATAGGTATACGGAGCTCTTAAAATGGCGTCTGTAAGGGAGGTGCGTTCCAAACAACGGGCAGTGATTGAGTTTCTTTTGGCGGAAAACCAGGGCATCTCAGATATTCATAGGTGCTTGCAGAATGTCTACAGTGACCTGGCAGTGGACAAAAGCACGGTGAGTCATTGGGCAAAGCGTGTGCAATCATTGCCGCAAGGTCAAGCAAAACTGTCTGATCTCCCGCGTGCTGGGTGGCCATGCAGAGCTGTGACTCCTGCAACGTCGGAGCGTGCGAACACTCATTCAAGATGATTGCCGGATACTCAATCAGACACCTCAGTGCTCAACTTGACATCTCTGTTGGTAGTGCTGTCACAATTGTTCACCAATTGGGATATTCAAAGGTTTGTTCCCACTGGGTCCCTCAATGTCTAACCAAAGACCATAAAGAGCAAAGGAGAACCTTCTGTGCAGAATTGCTTGCTCATCAGGAGAATGATGGTGACAGTTTTTTGTCAAACATTGTTACCGGTGATGAAACACGGGTTCATCACTTCGAACCCAAAACAAAATGGAAATCAATGGAGTGGCGCCACATCCACTCCCCTACCAAGAAAAAGTTTAAAGCCATACCCTCAGCTGGTAAAGTCATGGCTACAGTCTTCTGGGATGCTGAAGGGGTTATTCTATTCAATGTCCTTCCCCATGGTCAAATGATCAACTCTGAAGTGTATTGTGCTACTCTTCGAAAATTAAAGAAATGACTTCAGGGTGTTCGTAGGCACAAAAATCTGAACGAACTTCTTCTTCTCCATGACAACGCAAGACCTACAAGTCTTTGTACCCGAGAGGAGCTCACAAAACTTCAGTGGACTATTCTTCCATATCCTCCCTACAGTCCCGATCTAGCACCATTGGATTTCCATATGTTTGGCCCAATGAAGGACGCAATCCATGGGATGCATTACGCGAATGATGAAGTTATTGATGCAGTACGATATTGGCTCCGACATCTACCAATGGAATGGTACCGTACAGGCATACAGGCCCTCATTTCAAGGTGGCGTAAAGCTGTAGCATTGAACAGAGATTGCGTTGAAAAATAATGTTGTGTAGTTAAAAGATTGGGGAATAACATGGTGCATTTAAATGCTGAATAAAACAACCCCTGTTTCAGAAAAAAAAATGTGTTGCATTACTTATTGAACCGCCCTCGTATTTGAGTGGAAAAAGAAAGCTGCAGCATTCAAGAACACCTGAATTAACGCCAAAAGAAATACATTTAACAATTTTAAAACTAGATTACAGAAAAAATGGTAATAAAGCATACAAATTCATATCTTCAATACAGAAAGAAATTACTCCAAGACAACCAATGGAATATAAAAATAACAAAGTTACTGATGAGTCAAAAATAGCATCCAGATTTAATACCAATTTCACATCTCTCAGAATACCTAAAGAGTATAAGAAACAAGAAAAGCTTATCAAAACAGAAATAAGGAAAAATAAACAAAATTAAAATTATTTTCCACCATCTATTGAAACATCATTTTCTAACTCCTTTACCCAAATAGAACTAAATAAAGCAATAAATACAATTAATAGCAAGAAAGCTGCTGGACCTGATAGAATTCACCCTGAATTTCTTAAACAACTAGGATCTAAAGCAAAAGAAGCTTTATTACAATTTTGTAACTTAGTCTGGAAAACTTCAGTACCTGCAAACTGGAATAAAACCCTCAGTACCCCAGTTCTTGAACAAGGAAGATAACTACAGACCAATCTCATTGATACCAACTATATAGCAAAAATGGAAAAAATGATACCAGATAGATTAAACTGGTATCTGGAAACAAATAACTTATCGCCATCCCAGGTAGGTTTTGAAAGAAACCATTCCACAAACAAACAACTTATTTTACTTAGTCAGGATATTAAAGAAGCATTTAACAACAAAAAAGATACAATAGTGGTTTTTATAGGTCTACAGTAGGCCTATGATAATATATGGAGACCAAATTTAATAAGGTAACTACAAATTTAAGGCATTAAAGGCAATATGCTTAGACGGATCTCAGAATTTGTAATACAGATATTGTGCTACTAAGTATTGTTCAACTATTTCTAAATATAAATAAAGCAAAATAGGAGTCCCTCAAGGTGCTGTATTAAGCACAACTTTGTTCAACATATACATTAATGATTTACCTAAACAACTGCAAAAATTTAATGTTAAAACTGCTCTTTTTGCTGATGACTTGGACATCTGGTATTCACAGAAATCTTCCAAGATGCAAGATGCAATAACAACTATCCAATCAATATTAAATGAACTTCAACGATGGTTCAATAATAACTTGATGACAGTGAATACTACAAAAATGGTATTCCAACATTTCTCCTTAGTTAAAAAACCAGTAGAAATAAACTTAATGTATGGTGATCTCAAATTGAAGAATGCTGAAAATGCAAAATATTTAGGAGTATATTTTGATAAGAAACTAACTAGGAGGAACCATACAGAACACGTAATTGATAAAGTTACTAAAAGATTTAAATTATTGAAAAGACTATGAAGAACAAAGTGGAGTAGTTCTAGAACAACATTAAACATAACCTATTACACCTATATAAAACTGGTCCTTACATAGCATGGAGAAATTCTAGTAACAGTGTCAAAATCTAACAAAACACGTTTAGAACAAACACAAAACCAAGCTCTGCACTTAATAACTGGAGCAACAAAAACTAAACCAATTGAAGCTCTACACATTGTCACCTCTAAGAAATCAGTTATAACAGAACTTGAAGAACAAGCATTACTTACCTAAGAGAAACTAAAAAGGCTCCCAGATTCAGATAAATGGGTAAAATATCAAGTATCTAACCTAACCATGAAAACTCAAGTTGAATTTATACAAGAAGTAGCAAAATTAATAGAAAAATTAGAAATACCAAAAAACAAAAACATAATATATGGTATCAATCCAATTGATAATTTCAGCATTGGTTATAATCAAACATGATTGTCCGGCAAAACATTTAAACAGAATTGAGATATATTCTTCACCACTCTGTCCTCTATGTGATCTGCAAGAGGAAATGGACCGAGACCACCTTCAAATATGCCCGGCCACTTCTAGCACCCCATCCATCAGTGAAAAATATTGGAGAGCAAGAGGAATGATGACTTAATTGTCAGAAATCCAGCATTAGCTAACAACAATAATCTAAATTTAAATAATTTCATTAATAAATGAGAAACTCCTCCAGACATGGCTAAGTATACATACAAATTACCCTTCTGTAAAGTGGACACATATTTATACAGATGGATCCCTCATAGATGAATCTGGAGCTGGTGGAACATGCAAGTTCTTCTCTTTCTACCAATATACTGAAAGAAATACCACAAATTTTGATGGTGAAGTTTTAGCTATTTATCTTTCACTCCATAACATTCTTATTTGGTTACAACGATGCAAGAATATTATTATTTTGTGAGATTCCAAAGCAACAATTCAAGCTGTAGCATCAACACCCTATCCAAAAATGGAAAAATTCTAGAAATACAAAATATAATCCAAACCATTGAAAAACTTGGAAAGCGTGTAATTTTACAATGGATTCCAGCCCATTGTGAAATTCAGGGAAATGAAAAGGCTGATATATTAGCAAAAAAGGATGTAAAATTAAACAGAAAGAAATAAAAGCCTTTTCATATGAATCAATTAAAAGAATTATAAAGAAAAAAAATTAATGATAATTACAAATCTGGACTAACTGAAAAAATTGGTAACCGAAATATGAAAATACTTCTAGAAAATCCCTCTGTAATTCCGGAATTGCCATGTAAATCTGCTGTTGCCATGATAAGGCTTACTGTTGGACATGATTGCCTGGGAAAACATCTCCATAGAATTGCTATACTAACTTCTTCAAATTGTGTATTGTGTTCTCAAGATTTCGAAATAGAGAACATCCACAAAACTGTGCAGCTTTACAAAATTATCAAGATATAATATCTAAGTACTGGGAAGCAAGAAGGAGAATGACTTCATTGTTGACTCCAGAGCATTAGCTGCATACATAAATACATCCTCTATCCTCAAATACCTTTGTGAATTTTGGATGTTCTCGTTCAGTTCCCCCAGCTCTCTCAAATAAAAGCCACCATTTTATGCCCACAGCAACTGAGCTATTGTTCCCTTTGTGCTCAGGCTTTAGTCGCTTAAGGCACAGTTTTGAACACTAATATACAAATGATGAAAATGGCTGAAATGTGGATCAAAGTAAATTCATTGACACTTAATAAAGAAAAAACTGAACAGATCCTTTTTATTATTTATTTATGCCAGCAAAATTACTGTTGGTGTCTTTAACTGGTTTGAGAATTCAATGTCATTCTGGCAGGTTGTCACAGTAGCTTAATGGTTAGAGCACCTGCCCAGTAAGTGGTTCAAATCCCAGCTTTAAGTTCCAGTTCTACCTCTCAGATCCTTTTTAATTTAAACCTCAAAAATCAAGATAAAAAGTATGTAAAACTTTTAGGCCTTGATCTCAATCAGAAGTTAAACTGGGACCATCCTATAAATTATATTTGTAATAAACTAGCACAGATAACATTTCTGCTGTATAAACTTAGGAACAATATAAATGAGGATTGGTTCATACATTCCTATTGTGCATTTTTCCATTCCTAATTAACATACAGCATTCTTTTCTGGGGAAATTCTGTAGGAGTAAAACTAGTTTTTAAATGGCAAAAAAAGGCAGTCAGAAGTATGCTAGGGCAGCCTACATTAGAATCATGCATCATGCAAAGAATGTTTTAAACGATTGAAAATCATTACAATACCAGGACTGTACTGATGTTTATCAAAGAAAATTTAGAGCAGTATACAATAAGGGAAGCCATTCACAGTCACAATACTCGTATAAATCAAACAATTGTATAAATTGGTGCTGTTTTTATATGTTGCTTTGTATGTGCTGAGCTATGAGATTCTTTTTCTACCCCAGGTCGTGGTACTAGATGGAATGAACAAACACTCAGTGTTTATTTCACTATAATATATTACTTTATTAACACTTTTTCTCGGCTCTACACTTTTGTCGCACCAATTTATATTATATAGATAGTCTTTCCAGTTTTTTAACAACTTTAGAACAAAAGCTTCATGAAAGTTTAGTCAATTTTCTACTCACATCCAAGAGCACTATAAAAACACGTCTTCTCATATTAAGCACACAGACGCTATTAACAAATTCTAGCGCTACATCACATGTTGCCACCTTCTTTTTGTGTACATCCGCGTATGCGTTCACCAAATAGTTCCCGTATTGTTAGGGAAGCGATCGTTAGTTATTCTCCCTTTGCTTTCAATATTGAACACATATAATTCTTTTATTTATACATATATTTTAATTTAAATATGGAAATATTTATGACGTCTTTAAACAAACTTTATTTTTTTTGTAACAATGAACAATAGCAACACGTTTTCGTCACTCAACCAACTTGTACCAACACCAAAAATAAATTACATTTTCAATAAATATTTACATAAATGATTTTCTTTTGGGGTCTTATAATATTCTGTCTCACGGGCCCCTTGTTTTGTTTTTCAAGTTGTCACCTACATTTACAATCTTGAAACACAATACAACACTTCCCCCTATTCCTCTAATACTTAATACTTTGTACAATACCCTGTTTTCTTTACAGTCTTCTTTGCTGTATGTTTTTGTCTCTTTTGCTTTGGCATGACACAGCGTGTCTTTATAATTATAACATATTCAGTTACTACACAACACAGCACCAAGAATATTCCTAAGTTTTTACATTTGACATTGACACAAATATTATAAGTGTATCACGGTTTATTGTGTGCCTTTTGACTTATGTTCTTTGTTATGAGGAGAGAAGAAGAGGATACAAATCTTGAGCTGATGATAATGATCATATTTATGGCAATTTTATTCAGTTCTTTGTCTTCTTTGTTTTGCAAGCTTATTATGTATAGGCAGGTCGTTGAGTCAATTCTTAAACTCTGATGTTACTAATGATACTATTATGACATTGGGTTCTTATTCACTATTGTTTAGTTCAACATTTCTTCAAGCTTAACATTGGCTATATCCATCTTAATTCATGGGCATTGCTTTTCTGACTATGGTTTTTCTTACTTCACTAATTGTCACCTCTTTATCTCTTATCTCTATAAGAGAAAACTTCTATATTTATAATTATTCTGCAACCATATTATTTTTCTTCTTAATTCACCTTCGACACCCTTGTGTCAAAAATATTTTCTCTTTGTCACCACAATGAATTCCTTTTTATTTTTGTCCCTGACATCTTTATGTCAAAAACACATTTTTTTTTTCGTCGTTATAATTCACTTCTCTAATGACAATCAGTATACTTATCTGTCTTTGTTGACAATGCTCTCGGTGGTCATTATAGCCAATAACTATGTTGATTTTCTTTCTTGTTGTATTTTCCAACCTGATATAATTTTCTATAAGAAACCCATTAAAAATTATTATTTTTCATCATCTCTACTGTTCCTGCCTTACATGTTTGTTGGCAAAGACTATTTGGTCCTTTCTTTGTATGGTTTTAATTTGTTTTTATGGTATCTTCCTACCAACTTGCCATTTGTATTCTGTAGCTCATACGTATGGTCGCCCAGCTGTTTTGTTATGACCAGTGGTCCAGTGTACAGTAGTTCCATTTTCCCTTTGTGTGGCCATCATGTGTCAATATCAATTGTCAATCGCTTAGGTTTTGTGTTGGTCATCCATTCGATTGGGACGAACTTAGTCGTGGTAATTTCCCTGGGTGTTAGTGGTGGTTGTTGTTTCTGTATTCTGTGCAACATCCGCCCTATTTGGCACGTTTTCAACCTGTTCCTGTTGTCTTATGTTGCCGGTGTTCCATTGGTTTCTGCCCCTTTGGTGTGAACCCCTATTGTATGACAACCTTTGGCTGTTTAAGTATTCCCTACAGAATCGTATGTGCTTCACTTGATGGGTACGGTCTCCTGGTCTCCCCCGATCATACCTATGTGTTCGGTATCTCGATTCACCCCTTGGTATTGTGTCGTGGTAGCACTGTCTCGTGTTCTCCATCCTTTCGCCATGATGGTGTGGTTGTGGGAAATGGTGTGCCCCTCTCCCCCTGTCATGGGTGCTCCTAGTATTTCTATCTTCTCTCTCATTCTGGTTGTTTGTAGTCGTGTTTCTGTTTAAGATAGGTGAGTTTAGGTGACCGTTTCTATGTCTATGCTCATTAGGTCGACCATTTTGCGTTTCGAAGGCTGTTAGTAATTCTATCCTGTCTGCAAAATCTACTGGCCTCGCAACAATTAACCCTGTTCTCACTGTGTCTGGGAAATGTCTTGTTATGCTGGTAATTAACTCTGCTTCTGACAGGTTAGGGTCTAATAGCTTCCCTCTGTTGGCTACTTTCATAAAATAATCGACTAGCGATAACCCTTTGGTCGGATCATATCTTCCTGTCGCTAACTCTACCCTTGTCTGGTTCTGCTTAGCTGGGCCCCAATACCTTGATAGGAATAGATTTCTGAATGAGCTATACGATTCATGACCAGCTAGTGTTAACGTTAGCCATTCTAATGCTTTGTTTTTTAAGCTTTTCTTGACTATCATCATCCTAAGCTCATTTGGTACCCTTTTCACTTTAGAATACTCTTCCATCTCTTTAACAAAGAGTTTTGGACCATCTCCCTTCTCCTCGTCAAATGTAGGTGGTGTGATTTCATGTAGTATGCTGTTGGTGTAGTATGTGTTGTGTCATTGTTTAGTTGTGAACCTCTTTCTCGATATGGTGAGTCAACATTTTGTTCAGTATTCAAATAACTTTCATCTTGAACATTACTTACATCTAAATCATCATTTTGCCTTTGTAGTGCATTCACAACATCATTTACATTAGCCAAACTTTCTTTTCCTTTTCTCATTTCTTCACAAATTGATTTTAAATCATTCTTTATTTCTAAGTGACTTTGTTTCATATCATTCATAGCATCTTGTTGTGATTGTACTACATCAGCCATAGTCTTAATTCTAGGAATTACAATTTGTTCTACAGTTTCATTAATAATTCCTTTCTTTACTACCTCAATTTCTTTCCTTAATTCCTCAGTTATTTCTACTTTTACATTTGTAATCTTACAGTCTACACTTGCATTACATTCTGTTATTTCATCTCTACATCTACCAATTTCTCCTTCTAATACAATCTTTTTTCTTTCATTTCCGATTCCATTTTTCCCATCCTATCTTCTATGATTTCTGTCCTAGCTTCTAAAGCTTCCTTTGTCTCATTTATGTTTTTATGTACTAATTTCAAATTAGTTTCCATTACTTTCACATTTTCTTTACACTCCTGTCTTCCTAATTCTTATTTCTGTTCTAAGTTATGTCTTCCTAATTCTATTTTCTTTTCTAAGTCCTGTCTCACTTCCTCCATTTTCAGACCTATATCTTTTTTATTTTGTTCTAAATCCTGTCTTATCTCTTTTTTATTATGTTCTAAGTCCTGTCTCACTCCTTCCATTTTCTGACCTAAACTTTGTTCTAATTTGTCAAACATGATCATTAGTAACCTTTGGTCTTTTCCTATTGCTACCTCTTCCTCACTTCCTGTTTCTATCTGATAACTAGGCTTATCTGCCCCTTCCCCTATTCCTGTTCCTACCGCTCTCTCGTTTCGCGACATTTTTGTTTTTTGATTCAGTTCACTTTGGCTTAAAAGTCCTACTATTTTGCCGCTTCGCAGTAACAAAAATAAAATGAATGTAAAAAGAAAAATTTTTGGTCCTACTTTTTTCTCGTTGATTTATCTCGTTACGTGCATCCCCTGGGCGGTTGACTTCGCTAGACGATCTCTGATGTTGCCCACATTGATTATCCGTTCATCGGCGTTTCTAGGCACTTCCCTCGTTGATTTCCAACTTGGCGACGTCTCCGAAGTCATAAATCTCAAAGGATTGTCTAATGGCGTCTTCTTCCTTTTTGGCGCGAAGATTTGGCGTCACTTGGTATTTCGCGTAAGTTCATTTCCCGTAGATTTTCATTCCACCCAAAATTCGTGCTCCACGTTTGGGCAAGCCATTTGGTGCTGTTTTTATAATATGTTGCTTTGTATGCGCTGAGCTATGAAATTCTTTTTCTACCCCAGGTCGTGGTACTAGATGGAATGAACAAACACATGATGTTTATTTCATTATAATATATTACTTTATTAACACTTTTTCTCGGCTCTACACTTTCATCGCACCAATTTATATTATATAGATAGTCTTTCCAGTTTTTTAACAACTTTAGAACAAAAGCTTCATGAAAGTTTAGTCAATTTTCTACTCACATCCAAGAGCACTATAAAAACACGTCTTCTCATATCAAGCACACAGACGCTATTAACAAATTCTAGCGCTACATCACATGATGCTACCTTCTTTTTGTGTACATCCGCGTATGCGTTCACCAAATAGTTCACGACAGCTCCATGTCAGTAGATTTACTGGCATGTAAAAGAACTCCTGCGGGACGAAATTCCGGCACACCGGCGACGCTGATGTGATCCTGGCAATTGACAGCGTCGTTAAATAAGGAAAAAAAAAAAATCCCAAATAGTTCCCGTATTGTTAGGGAAGCGATCTTTAGCTATTCTCCCTTCGCTTTCAATATTGAACACATATAATTCTTTTATTTATACATATATATTAAATTTAAATATCGAAATATTTATGACGTCTTTAAACAAACTTAATTTTTTTTGTAACAATGAACAATAGCAACACATTTTCGTCACTCAACCAACTCGTACCAACACCAAAAATAAATTACGTTTTCAATAAATATTTACATAAATGATTTTCTTTTTGGGGTCTTATAATATTCTGTCTCAAAATCAAACAATTGATGTACCATATTCCAGACTTCCAGACCCATAATATTAGTTATAAACACCTTAGATTAAAGCTATACAGGGTGTTCCAATTGAATCGCCCTATTGTCATATTTTCATGTCCTTCGTGTGACTGGTGGGGCACATGTGGAAGTGATATGACTTTCTTGGTTTGTGTATACAAACTTGGTGAGTCATACGTATTAGTAAAGTTTAGTTCATTTCGATATCTCAACTAGTTTGGCAGAAATACTGAAGTGAAAATAGGGCGATTCAATTGGGACACACTGTATAACAAATTACCAATACACATAAGTTCACTTGCTATGAATAAATTTAAATCTCTTTTGGATAAATAGTTAAAAGACAAGGCTTTGTATTCAGTTGTGTATTTTGAGGTTGTCAAAGAAATCAATAATATATTGTAAATATTGTGAGTGTGTGTGTATGTTCAGTGTAAAAATTGTTAAGATAACTGTGTAAATTTACAGTAAAGTAGCAATATTGTAAATTGTGTAAATAATTTTATAAAGTTTGAACATTGTAATATGATGACAGACTATCCGTTTGCTCGACAAGACCTATTTCTTGGTTGTAAAACAGCTTAATGGTCAATAAACTCAATTCTATTCCCCTTTTCTTTCCTTTCCCATAAGTATGACTAGGGCTCGGAAGTTCATGCCCTAAAAAAACTGAAATATGCATGCCAATATGCTCTTAAAAACTTGAAAATATGCCAAGAAATATGCACTATTTAACTAAAACAATTAATGTTCCTTTGCAGTAGACAAGACGAGTTAGTATAAATAATAAATCAAGTTACCTTATTCCTTATAGGTTGAAGCAGAAGTGGTCCTGCTGCTAGTATTAACTGCTAAATTGCAGTTCACAACCAACACCTTGCACAAATTTTCAACTGTAAAACATCGTCTGTTGCCTCGCAAAACACTTTTGTAGCGTGAAAAACTTCTCTCCACGTCACAAGATGTTATCGGGACATATTTAAATGATGTTAACTGCTTCACAGAGAGATTATTGTCTTGGTGTGACATGGTTTTCTTTCGAGGATATCTCGAATACCACACATCTGTTTATAACCAGAATTTTTTGAAATTACATAATTCACTTTCTCTTTCACTTTTAGTCCTATGCTACAAGGAACCGAACTTAGATCACATATTATTTTTTCAAAGACAGTAAGTGATTCATGCAGAAGAGATCCTACAGCTTCCAATGCCGTTATGGCTGTTGGTAAGACATAAAAATGGGCAGATATGAAACTAAGATCCTCTTTTAACCCAGTGCCTTGACAGAATATTTTGCAGTTTCTATTGAAGAAGCATCTTTCGAGTCCAATGAATTAACAACCTCTTTGACTATTTCTATGTGCTCAGCATAATATAAAACTGCATCGACCCATGTTACCCATCGAGTTAACACTGGTGCAAGAGGAAGTCGGATATTAGGTTTTGTTGATCTAAACAACTTAACTCGAGATTTAACAAAAATTCTCTTTGTACTGGACACAAATTTATTTACCAATGTGAAAGAATCATGTATTGTCTCAGAAATGCGATGAAGAGCGTGCCAAACAAGTTATATGAATTAAGTTAGGAAAAATACATTTCAGAGTTTGTCCTGATTTTACCATATAATGACCTGCATCAGTAACATCCACATGGCCATAGTAATTTCTAAGAGTCCATCACAAACTGGGTCACAGTTACATTGCCAGTGGGCGACAATTCGCTCACATTAAGAAGATAGGTGTAGATTTTGTTCATTATTTAAAGCACCCATGATTATATTAACAATAGAATGGCGCTCAGAATCGGGTTTCATCAACAACCACAAAAACTGATCCGCTAATTGATTTTGTATATTTGACAATACGTTATTGTAACAATGTCCTACATAGGTCTTATGCAGTGTACTTTCTTCAGGCACATGTTGTCGAGTGTACTTGGCAAGAAAGTTTTTAAATGTCGGAGTATTAATTTTGAACAAGGGAATATCAGCAGCTAAAAATGCTGGGCACAAGTCATAGGAAATTTCAATAACCCTACTTCTTAAACACTCTACTAGCTGTTTTTGAACACGTTCTTTGTTTGCAAATTTTCTGATTAAATTCTCCTTATGTTTTGCTGTGTTTATGTGCTGAACTATTTGAAATGTTTTCTCACTCCTTATATTTTTCTCACACGCTCCACAAAACAGTACCCTATTATCTGTAGATATTGTCACCCTAAAACTCTTTCTGTAAATTAATTAATCTAGCACTCGAAGTTGGTTTTATTTTCGGCATTTGAAGAGCTTTTTAACATTTTTACGCCTAATTTAATTTGGTGGCAACCAGTTCACAACACTGTTACGTTTGAAGACCACGATGCAACTGCTGGTGGGCAGGCAATCGTGCTGCTCAAAATGTTGACCTGCACTTTATATTTGTTAATATAAACCTCTCAGATAATGCACTAATTATTCTCTTCTTCTGTCGGTCTGGGTGGCTCAGTTGGTTAGACGCTGGCCTACTGATCCCAAGGTCGCGGGTTCAAACCCGGCCCATGCCGATGGTTTTTAAGTGTGCTTAAAAACGATAGCTCCATGTCAGTAGATTTACTGGCGTGTAAAAGAACTCCTGCGGGACGAAATTCCGGCACACCGGCGACGCTGATGTGATCCTGGCAATTAACAGCGTCGTTAAACAACAAAATAATTTTATTTTTAAACTGATTATTCTGTATGCACATACATATAATGAAAGGGTAGAAACAGGGGATTCACTGCAATACAACATGAATTAGCATTAGTTTTCGCCACTTAACAAATTGCATCATCATGTGCAATACTACCAATATGAAAATATTGCCCAGATTGAAAAAAATAATAAAAAACCATAAAAATCATTAAAATATGCAATATAGGGGCTATAATATTTAAATAATGTGCATTTATCAAAATCAAGAAAATATGTAGTTATATGCACCATAAAATCATGTCCAAATAACTGAAAATTGCATAATTCATGCACATAACGTAAAAGCATACATTTTTAGCCCATATGAAAAAATATGCAAATGCATGAACTTCCTAGCCCTAGTTATGACCTTACTTGTCCCAGTGGATTTTGTTGTAGGTCCTAGGCTTACCTTTTGTCTCCATTCCTTCTTTGTAAGCCAAGACTTTCCTTCCTCCAATGCCTTTGCTTTAATAATTTCCTTCACTGGGTTCCTAAAATTCCATTGAATCCAGCCTTAGTACCATGTTTCCAATGGAATCAGTTTGTTCCTGTCTAGATTCCAGATGCACTCTCTCCATTGATTTTCCTTCATCTGTCTGTAACAGAGAACAGGTGTTAGTAATTCCTCTCAGTCACTTTAGGTCTGTATATCCTCTTGTGACACAGTAGGAGAAGGACTTTGTCTTAGGACTATTTAATACATTATTTAACCTCATTATTTACAGTATTTATGAAGCAACAACAGTGTAAGCAATTGTTCCCTAGAAACTCTGTGAACCAATTTTAAGTGTTTCTCTTCCTTAGTACAATTGCGTATTTGAGTGTTTAAACTTGTGGTTATTAATAGTATCCAAAAAAAAAAATGTTTTACCCTTTGGTTTTATGCTCTTAATTCTTTAATAGGTTCTTAAACAGATGCATTCCTTTGACTTTCATGTATGTACGCAGTAGAGAAAGTAATTCTGTTATACATGGTTGTATCTAACACATAAGGCATACTATATTCAATAAATGTAATAATTTATGGAACTTTATTAAAGAAATAAACATATTTCCTCTTATAAAATTGATGAAAATGAAATGTTTAAAACAGCGAGCACATTGATAAATTGAAAGATAGGCCAATATTTCTAAACACATTCGGCTCCAACTTGTAATTATGTTAATCACAGGACTAATTTCAGAGAGTTCTCTCCATCATTCAGCTGTTGATCAACTGGTTGAGCATCAGGTAACTGCCTCCCCCTTCTCTCATTGCCTGGTATGCTGTTCTTCTTATTGGCTAGTCGTAAGACGTTGTCTATGATTGGTATAGCTCACCACCTTTAGTCCTGCAATCATAATATCATCCAAACACCCAACTTTTAAAACCAGCAAAAAATTATTGGGAGTTAACAGTGTGGGATCTCATTAAGGACCGAGATTGGCTAATGAATTTCAACATACCAATCATAGACAATGTCTTATGACTAGACAATAGGAAGAACAGTATACCAGACAACAAGAGAAGCGGGAGGCAGTTACCTGATGTTGAACCAGTCGATCAACAGCTGAATGATGGAGAGGACCTTCTCCGAAACTGGTTCTGTGATTTATATTATTACAAGTGAGTTGGAGCAAAATGTGTTTATAAATATCAACATATTTTTCAATCTGTTAATATGTTCCACTGTTTTAAACACTTCTTTTTCACCAGTTTTATATTAAACAAATAATTCTCAACATTATGAGTCTGCTGTTTATGAACCAAGCCAAGCAAACTAAGAAATTTAGACCTTATTCAAATTGTTTTGTTTAGGATTTTCATGACTAAAATTGTGGCAGGTTTTTGTCAGTGGCAGGTTGGTAATGGGACTCCTTATCTCTTGGGTCATTGATGAGTTTGCAGATAAAAGACAACAAGGTCTTGTATATTATTAATCAATATTCAAGTTTCCGCCAAAGTTAACTTCATTGCAATGAAGTAGCAATATTACAACACATCGTTTC
This sequence comes from Tenodera sinensis, assembly GCA_030765045.1. Classification (NCBI taxonomy): domain Eukaryota; kingdom Metazoa; phylum Arthropoda; class Insecta; order Mantodea; family Mantidae; genus Tenodera; species Tenodera sinensis. The sequence continues at coordinate 105,180,708 of CM060965.1, read as the reverse complement.
ACTCTTCTTAAATATAATCATAGTAAATTTCTGAAGTTATTTTGGTTTAATGTTGTTGAATATCTTTCTTTGTAATTCTTGTGTGCACCGAGCTTAGTATAGCATCTCAATTTCTTAAGCTTTCTCAGCTTTTCTTGCAAAATATTAATCAACTTTTTATGTGCAATCATGCGACTAGTCTTTGGACTCGGGAGTTCACTAATTGGATCACCCTGAAGATGCTGGACGCAGTTTTCAGCGAAACGTCGGAGGAAGGCAATCCAACTCGACCACGGCCCACAAGCCCGGAAAATCTACTTAACATAGTTGACAACGCCGGCCGTGAAAGCCTCAGCACTTATAAAATTCCATAAATTATTACATTGAATATAGTATGCCTTGTGTGTTAGGACAACTATGTATAACAGTATTACTTTCTCTACTGCATACATACAGTAAGTAGAGAAAGTATTGTATTCTCCCCAAAAATCTGCCTTGATTTCACTGGAATTACATGGTTTGAGGCCTAATGAATAATAAAAAAGAAACATTTTTTAGAAAAGATCTGTGTGTGTGCTTCTGAGCAGCATTACTAAGAAACAAAAAGATAAATACACATATTAACATATTTTTCAATCAATTATTTGTTTGTTGCAGCTCACAGCTCGGGACGCACAGCAGGAGCCAGTTTGGAGGACTACCTCATGTTCAGCACTGCCCCACAGTCCCCAACAAATCCCGAACCTCACCCACCCTCTAATAGCTCAACACCACCCCCTCCCACAATTTTGCCTCCCCCAAGGCATATGGTACAGTATGTTCCAGTGCAATACCATCCAAATACAGGGGCCACAGAGGCAGGCCACTGGGTGCCCCATTATCCCTTGGCAGGATTCCGCCGCATCTCATCTGGACTTTTACAAATGGCCCCTGGCCCTGCACCACATCAGGGTCCCCCTCCTGCAGGATATTACTTTCAGCCAGCAGTGACTCCACTACTGCAAGCTGGTATGAGGTTTGTGTACCAACAGCAGCCACAGCCTTCAGCAGCCTCCGTAGCAGCAGCACACAGCAGTCCATCACCTCCTAGCCTTCCCCATGAACAGTGACCCAGTGTATATAGCTTTGCTTTTTGTAAAGTATGCGTGTGCAAGGATAAGAGTGTATGAGAAAAAGAGAGAGAGTGTGTGCGCGAGTATTTTTGTAATTGTCAGTGGAGGAGCTGGAGGAAGATGGAGATGAAGGAGAAGATGAAGAAGACTGACGATGGTTTAGGGACAGTTCTAATATCATCATCATCATTATTATTATAATAACAATTATTATCAATACTCTTCCTCTGCAGCTTGTGAGTAGGGCTTGCACCCAATATTAAATACATTCATGAAGTACATACCTACATAACTGTTCATATTTATTTATATTTGCTTCTCTCTCCCTTTAGGATGTTGGGAATATCACATGAGTTGCATGCTATGCAGTATTATTTAAGTATTCTGTTGAAAGAACTTCTGGTAGGAGAAATTTAACCTTCATAACTAGAACATAGGTACTTTCTATCATTGTAATAGTACTATTGTTCATTATAACGGATGATCCAAAAGACTCCGAACTGGCTGCGCTGTATGCTGCTTGTACACATCTCCAGTGCTCGTGACCAACTGCCACTGTCATAGAACAGTGTGGATGAGATTACACAACATATTTAAAGTTATTTTTAAAGTCTTTACTTACCAACTTCATGAAAGGAAATGCTGAAACTGACCACCGTCATTGTCCATAAAATTTTGGCTCCTCTTGAGAAAACTATCCATTACTTGCCATAGTTCACGTTGAGAAATTCTGGCAATTTCCTGGTTGATATTTTATTTTAATTCTTCCAGGCTGTGTGGGTTAGTCTTGTACACTTTGTGCTTTAAGTTGCCCCCAAGATAGAAATTGCAGATCACCTGGAAATCTTTTTGCAAATCACACTTTTACTTGACGAACTGGTTAACACATACGAATCATAAATAAATACACACTGTGCAATAGAAAACAATTGCTGAGTCATAATACACTTTGTGACTAAGTACAGGACAAAATAATAAAGCAAACTGGTAATACCGTATTTTATCGCATAATTCTCCCCCCCCCCCTTTTTTTTTTCTCGAAACATTTGCTTGAAAACACTGGGGAGGAAATTATGCGAGTGGTGCTTCTAGGAATTCAGAAAGGAAGGGAAACCATGTAGTATTATGTAAAAATTATATAGGTATACAGTAATTTGTGAATGAACTGGATACATACCACGTTTCATTGGACTTACAATGTATTGTTTCATTGTTTCTTTTCTCTGACTATTCTGTGGTCTCACTTTCATCACTATTTTCATTTATATGTGGCTGAGATTACACATCTTCATGTTCAGTATTCCACAACATGTTGTCAGAACCATTAATAGCACAAGAAATACCAGTTTTTTTTAAAACTCTTTTTAACAATATGATGACTTATAACAAACTGACTTAGAAACACGTCTGCAACTTCACATTTCAGTTTTACGATACGTTGTGACAATGGCAATACGAGTATTTTTGTGGCAAGCACTGAGTCTGTTGTTGTCCGTGACAGGCACCGCTGTGTCGATTGTTAGCCATTATCAAGTCATTTGAAGGCCACTCCAATAAGAACGAACTAGAAGAGGGAATTATGCGATGTTTAATAGGTAAATAATTTTTAGTGATGAAAAATCATAGGGGAGGGAAATATGCGAGGGGGGGCCTTATGCAATAAAATACAGTAATTCAACCACATGATAGTGCGCCAGCTCTATACTGCATTTCAGAGCAGAGAAAAACAAGTCAACTACATGACCTAACTGCGTTATGATGTTTCTGCATAGGCAGTGGTAAAACACTGCACAGCAGTTCGGATGTTTTTGCATTTCACTGTATAATAGCACAGTTATGTGGAATCAATTTTTTTTAAATTAATTTTACAAACTACTGAGGTTGAAGGAACAGTTATTTGATGAAATGATCAGGTTTGTGTTTGTATTATCTAATTCATATTACAACTCATATCGTGTTCTCCACTTCTAAGATGGTACATGCTGGCATTCAAGTAAAAGGTAAACTATGGACATAATCTATAAAAGTGATGCCTTCACACTTATGTAACGCAAAAACGGGTGTAAAGTTATTATCTTCCTTTCTTAGAAGTTTGAAAACAGTATTGTTATAATCAGTTTAATCTAAAAGGTGAGTCAATTAATAACACTAAACCACACTTACATTTATAATTTTCCGGAATGCATTTCTTGGGCTAACTTTCCTCCATTATCAACCAGGCAATGACTGGGTTTCCATGGTGCGGATAGTGATGGTTCAAAGAACTTGCTGAAAATATCTTTCTGGGGAATGTCGAAATTAAATACTATTTCTATTTTTTAAAATGAAAATTTGTTCCCATGTGAACAGCTCTTGTTTTCTGGTTATGTGTTATAGGAGTTTCGGTTCTGGCCTTATGTTGCGATTTTTTGTCCAACAGTGAAAGGCAACTGCTGATTTTTGCAATTGTTTGCTCTTGATGTTACGTGTTCCTTGACTCTAATTTCTAAATTTCTTTTGGTTTTTCCTATGTATACTTCATTACAATCACTGCATTCAATTTGGTATATGCCGGATTTTTTGTTAAGTGGAATAGCATCTTTGATGTTTGAATTCAGCAGGCTTTTGTATGGAGTAATGGTGTACTGGTGCTAGCTGAATGCCTTTGATAAATTCAAAAAAGTGTTCAAGGAACACAACATTCAGCTAGCACCAGTAAACCATTACTCCATAAAAAAACCTGCTGAATTCAAACATCAAAGATGCTATTCCACCTAACAAAAAATCTGGTATATACCAAATTGAATGCAGTGATTGTAATGAAGTATACATAGGAAAAAGCAAAACAAATTTAGAAATTAAATCCAAGGAACTCGTTAGGAAGATCAAGAGCAAACAATTGGAAAAATCAGCAGTTGCCTTTCACTTTTGGACAATAAATCACAACATAAAGCCAGAACTGAAATTCTTCAAACACATAACCGGAAAACAAGAGCTGTCCACATGGGAAACTAATCTTCATTTTGAAAAAATAGAAACAGAGTATTTAATTTTGACATTCCCCAGAAAGATGTTTTCAGCAAGTTCCTTGAACCGTCACCAGAGGAAACATCAGAAGAAGCATCGCCATCCGCACCATGAAAACCCACATGGTCTGGTTGATAATGGAGGAAAGTTAGCCTCCGAAACACGTTCCGGAAAATTACAAATGTAAGTGTTGTTTAGTGTTATTGACTCATCTTTTAGATTAAAAAGTTATTGCTGTTCAATTTTTGTGAGACAATGGGCAGAAAAAGTTCTTCCTTTCAATGAATATGAGCTTACATGATTTTTAACAAAGCAGTTTAAAAATGCTGCTTTTGAGTTTATTAGGGGTTATTATATGCCAATTACACAAATCAATAGGTACATGTTTCAGAGATCAATTCTCTGTCTACTTTCAACCATGTTTGACTGTTGACACAGTGTGATGCAAAAGCAGTATTAAATTATATCATTTTCTTTAATGAAAGGAAGAAATAGTTTAAAAATGCTCATATTTTGGAATGCAAGGTTGGTAAGTTCCAAAAGAAGATTTGCTTCCATTAAAACATCTATGCAGATTTGTGGAGCTAAAACTCCTTATTATGTTATATCGCCTACTGCTGTACCATCAAGACAGTGTTAAGTGAAGTATTTATACAGTGATTTTAACGAGAATAATGAATTTTAATGTATTTTTAAAATGGTTTTAATAAGTAAACATATTTATTTATATCATGAAATTGGGAACTACAGCCAATGTTTATCAATTTCCATCTAAGATATAATTCTTCTTACTTTCATATTACGTTGTACAGTATACAAATTTATTAAATATGCCTAGTATTACTACAAGTATGTAGCTTTGTGTGATATTCCCATATTATAGCATAACTACAGTAGCCAGCCAAATAAATGGGTGATAAATGATAAACATATGATAATACAAATCTAAAACTGGGGTGAAGGTTAGTTAATTTCTTTAAATAACTATTAATGGCATCAGTTATCTTATTAAATCATTAGCTTACTGCAAAGCTTTTGAGCATCAAAATGAAATATCTTTCAGTATTATCCTTCATTAAAGAATAGCCATCTAACTTTGACTTTTAGAACTAATTATGAAAAAACAATTATGTAGCTGTAGAAGCTATGTTAACAACTTTATGTTAAACAGGTTGCACCCTTTTTACAGAGTTATTTAAGCTTGGGTACTGTTGGTCCCTCTGTGCTATTTATTTATTTGCACCAGTAAAAACGGGGAATCTGCATTCGCAGTTTTGGACAATTTTCTTATATTCAGCTTTCAGATTGGTGCTAATGATTTTCAGCCTATTTCTGTGATTTGGGTGTCTTGAGAGATTCTTTTATGATAAATCCCATGCAGTCATTAAGGGTACCTATTTGGAGATTTATAATAATGCAGTTAATTATTCCAAATATTGCTCAGCAGTTTCTCTGCTTATAAGAACTAGTTTAACTTGTTACTTTATTTAGGCTACTACGTAAACATCTGGAAGATCTTCAGTGGAAGAGAATTAATTATATCCCCTACACTTATTGCCTAACTGACTAGCTGGCTGCTGTGTAGGAACCCTTCATATAACATAACAATCTGCCTAAATGATAGTTTATTTTCTCTTCTACATCCCCCAAAATAAATATAGTTTAAAATTATGCTCGTACATGACGGTTTTTCTCTCTACTTTTAACTGTAAACATTTTTTTTTTCAAATAGAGACTTTACTGTTTCAAGATGGTGCAAGTAGATAAACAACGATGCAAGTTGCTTTGGTATTATAAATTAATAACAGCTGCGGACTCTTTTCCTTTGAACAGTGGGGCATTATCTTAAACTTTTCGCCTATGTAATTCCATTATACACACAAAAGTCAACAATAAAGCAATAAACAATAGCAAGTATATGCGAAGACTGAGCTGTTTAATTGGCCTTTGTGTATAGCAAAAGTCATCACTCTCTCTTTCTTCTTAATGCTTGGTTAAACTTGCCAAAACCTGCAATATTTATAATGTCCTCTACAATTCAAAAACAAAACTTTATAAGAAGGTTTCCACTGTTAACACATGTAGCAAAAGTAACCTTACAAAACAGCATTATAAAGTTGTAAGTAATGTTAAAGTTGCTGCAACCTTGGAAAAAAGAAAATACTTTTCTTCTTTTTTTTCCTTTCTTTTCTTTTTTGTATGTATGTAAAGAAAAGATCAATAAATTAATATCTAGAAATGTATTGTTAAGTATCATCTTAGATATTTCTGCCTTTTATTTTTTTTATTGATTACTAAGAAAAATATTGTGGTATTACCAGTTGTTAATGAAGCACATGTAACGTCTGTATGATTAATATTGTGTTGGGATGTAAACTTCAAGTGGCGACTAAACATTTGCACTTAGGATTAAAATGTTAGAAGTTGCTCTTATTGGGCAATTGAATCACATTGACATCAATTAAAAACTGAAGCTATTGACAGTGACACAATATAAATCAACAAATATAATAAATTATTATATTATTAAATTATATTAAATTATTATATTATTATTCTGGCAGTTTGTCACAGTAGCTCAGTGGTTAGAGCGTCCGCCCGGTAAGCGGAAGGTCTGTGGTTCAAATCCCAGTTGTGGCATTGAATTTTTAAGTTCCAGTTCTACCTCTCTCATAATAAATTATTATTTATTTATGCCAACAAACTTACTGCTGGTGTTTTTAAACACACTAGATGTGGGTAATGTTTGAATTTTTCAGTTCTGATTCTACCTTTCAAATATAATAAATATTTATAGGCTAAGATTCACTTGAAAATAGCACTTATGATGCAAGTGAGTGACTCACAAAATTTTGTCTGTCTTTTAAAATATTCACAACTTACCAAAGATAAGTGAAGCTCAGTCTCTAAATGTTATGTGCCAGTGTTTAATCTGAGCAGTTTAGTTGTCACATAAAGAAATAAAAATCAATTGTGGCTACTTTCTGTTGATGGAAGCAAGGGCAGAACTAATTGAGTTTTAGGCATAAAATTTGGTGATTTGTTTCCTGTAGTTTAAATTCTTTATCACATTTGAGACCAAATCCATCAATATGCAAATTCTTAGCTCTGCTACATCACACTTTTCTAACATAATTGTGATTTTTTTCAACAAAAGATTCTTCTAATGCAGAGGGATGGATAATAAATGGATACTTTCTTACATAGGCTTAAAGTTCTTTGTGCCTCTTTCAACACCAATAGCTCCTACAAGTGAGTATCGGCTTCTTGAGTTATTCCTCCAATGTAGTTTGGATTTAGAGATAACTCAAGAAATAAATTCTGGAAAAGATAAAGTGGGATATTCATCAGCGTTTTGTGTACCTATCTAGTAACCTATCATTAGCATAAAGTGCTGCAGGAAGGCATGGGAGATCTCAGGGTATCTACTCTGCTTGTTTGCAATGTGTTTTTAGACACTGTTTAATCAGTAAACTGTTAACTACATTTGTTTCTTTCTCTACATTTTGTAATTATTTCTTAAAAATGAGTTTTCCTGTGGTTAAGCCATGGTCATCTCAATTTGTATCAAGTTAATGAGATATCATTGTACATGTTGTCTTTTCAGTAAATTAATAGTGTGGCCAACAGCCATTTCCTTGTTTGTCTACTTTCACCATAGTTCCATTTGGTAGTTTGCAAATTTCAGCACCATTCAGATGTCATTGTTTGCTTCTCTGAAAAGTAATGTTAGAGTTGTCTTTCTCAATTTCATCCTTTGTTGGTTTTATAACAGTGTAGCTTTCTTTACTGGACAAACTTTGTTCTTGGGGTTTTTAAAACACACTTTAGGGGTATTAGATGAAAATATTAAGCTCTTTAATCCAAGTACGTAAGTGTAATTCTGATAAATTGTTGTTAGAAGATGGGAGGCATAATATTGGTTATGAACATAAATCTGGGTCTACAGGGGCGTGCTCAAAGGTGCAAAGAGATGAAAACGTCCCAAAGAGACAAAAATTAAGAATTTTGGGAGCTACTTGTAACGCATGTGAAGGTAAGGGAAAGCCTGAGACTTAAACACCAATTAATGTTAGTTCTGATCCAAGGATTCAATATAGAAGAGATAAGTTTAAATGGTGATAACTCATATGACTTTCAAATACTATGGAGTGTGCACTTTGAAAGAAGAAGAGGAACTTATTTCTTCAGAGAATTCTGTTATTCTCTGAAGGATGGCTGGAATCTTATGATCCAGAAAGAGAACTGCTGGGAAAGGTAAGCAAGAATTGACTAATAACATATAAGTGTTCATTAGTAAGCAAGGCTTACCAGTCACAGTATTTACTCTAATGGCCAAATTCAAACCCAACAAGTATAAGCTGTTACAATATCATGGTAAAACTGTTTACATTCAACAGTACACCATTGCTATTCCTTGGTTCTAACACTAGTTTTACAGCCTGTTTTTTTTCTTTATTATTTTCTTATGCAGCAATTCAAAGCAGTATTCAGAAGGCAGTGATTAATTTCATCAGTCCTTTATTTGTGTTTGTGTAGATTGTAAGCAGTGGCTGATGTTAACAGCCCACATTTTGTTGTATTTCATCCATTCACAGAATGTTTTGTTTCTAACTTTATTCCCAATGGCCCCAATGTGCAAATATAAGTGATAAAATATCCAAGCACACCAAATTTTAATGCTCATGGGAATTCCATTTGCTGGACTTAACAGATAAACATAAATCCAGAAGTAAAAAGAGATACTTGGTGTTACCATTAAAGACCAAGGAAACTTAGCAAAAGGTCTGTCAAGAATGTATTGTTATGAGTTAAACCAAATCATCGAGTTAATATGTCTCTTATCATGAGGTTTGAGTCACTTATTTGTACATTTGAAGAGAAATGATTTTTCTACTCCTAAGCACCTCACCATTTTCCCCTCAGGTATGCCCAGCCTCTTCTAGTGCCCCATCCATCAGTGAAAAATATTGGAGAGCAAGAGGATTAATGACTTCATTGTCAGAAATCCAGCATTAGCTAACAACATTTTCCCCTCAGGGAGAATTTTTCACATGAATTGCATTTCATCATACCTAATGCAACAGAGAATCTAGCTATTCTAACTGGTGATTCAAAAGACTCCGAACTGGTGTTTAGCCTGTATGCATCCTTGGCACTCATCACTGACTGCCGCTGTCATAGAGCAGTATGGATGAAATCGTACAACATTTTTAAAACTACTTTTAAAAGCTTTACTTATAAATGTTATTAAAGGAAATGCTGAAACTGGCCATTGTCGTCCATACATGTTCTGTACCTCTTTATGAAACTGTCCATCACTTGCCATTGTTCACGTTGAGAAATGCTGGCAATTTCCTGGTGGATATTTTGTTTTAATTCTCCCAGGGCGTGTAGGTTTGCCTTGTACACTTCATGCTTTAAGTGACATTGAGACAGAAATCACTGATCACCTGGAAATCTTTCTGCAAATCACGCTTTTAATTGGCAAGCTGAGTTAACACATATGAATCGTAAATAAATGCACGCTGTGAAGTAGAAAACAACTGCTGAACCATAATATACTTTGTGTCTAAGTTCAGTACAAAATAATAAAGCACACTGATAACTCAATCACACATTACCATGTCACCTGAATACTGCACTTTCAGAGCAGAGAAAAACAAGTCAACCACATGACCTTGTGTACAGCAACTGCATTATTGTGTTTCTGTATGTCCAGTGGAAAAATACCTCACAGCGGTTCGGATGTTTTTGGGTCTCTATGTATAAAATGCCTCCATGACCCTGTGTTGTTCCCACTTGTGAGAAGCAATTTTATGTATTTGGATAACAAAACAATGATACCTGTTTTTCTGTCCAGTCACAGTATCAATTACTCCTGGAAATGTTCCAGCAGCATAAAATTGCAGCACTACAAGATGATTATTTCTAGACAGTTTTGGATGATTCTTTCTGCTTCTTCTTACAGCCCAATTTCAGGCCTTAGCCTCCTTTATCTTCCTCATCCATCCTTCCCTGTCCATAGAGCTTTTCCTACATGCTCCCATACAAAAAGTTTCATGACATCAGTTGTTACTGCATCTATCCATGTATCCATAGGTCTTCCTTTTGGTCTAACACCTTCTTATTTCTCATAGCACTCATGGTTATGTCTAATTCTGCACGTGTTATCCAACACAGCTCCAAAGATCCTTCTCAGCATCTTCCTTTCAAATACTCCTAACTTCATCTTTGTTTTCTTTGACATAGTCCATGTTTCACTTCCATATGTTATTATGCTCTTAATAATGGTTTGGTAGTTCTTAATTTTAGTTTTCTGGTGTGCAAGATTGTATTTCATAATACCTTTAAGAGCAAAATATACTTTGACCCATTGTAATCGTACCTTGTTTCTCTATTGTCTTGTTATCATTAGTTATAATAGGATGATTCTTTGCTGTGAATCGGAGTTGTTCACCAATAGCATTTAAAATTGCAGTTATTGTTTCCTTTTTCAACCAGAAAATTCTTTGAAGTGAAACATTATCCAGTTCTTCAGTATACCCCTGCTCTCTTACATTATTCTCTAGTGCATTCAAACTTATCAAAATATTGAAGATACAGCAGATGGTTAAGCTTTATTGTGAATTCTTTACTGATGTTTAAAAACAACTGTTTCTTAGCAAACAGTAAACATTGTATCAAAAAGTGCTGACAAAATCAAATCCAGGCTTGGTGCAATAGAAATATGATATTATTATAAATTTTAACATGGTATTATCTTTGAGAGGTAGAACTGGAACTTAAAAATTCAATGCCACAACTCGAATTTGAACCGTAGACCTTCCTCTTACCAGGCGGCTCCTCTAACCATTGAGCTATTGTGACAAACTGCCCACACACGGCTTGTGTGTTTAAAAACACCAACAGTAAGTTTGTTGGCATAAATAAATAATAATGGTATTATCTTATTTAGGAATTACGCACTTGAGCATATTTTCTGTGAAACGGAACTAGACAGCAAACAGAAAATATGTGTTGCTGGCCCTGCCTGCTCTTTGGTAGTACTTGACCAAGTGTCTAGGTTAACCTAAATAGATGTGTGGTTTGACTTGACCCAGCTACCATAGAAGTAACATATCAATTCTTTATGAGTGCAGTTCGTGACACAAAAGCAATTGTATGACTCGGTGATGTTTAGAGCAACGGTTAACCATAATGGTTCAGATGCTTCCTTCTAGAAGTTGCCTCTAAAAGAGAAGAATCTTTTTCATGAGAACTTCTGAGGAGAAGGCAAGACATTGCAGCTCACTACCATAGGATCAGATAGACATGACTACATATTTTGCTGTTTTTGAGTTACAGCTACTTCCAGAATCAGAAAACTGTGCTCTATATATGATACGTTTGATCCTAACTCTTAATTTTATTACTAACACCTGCTAGCTCATAATCTGCATCATCCTTCTCACCTACATTATATCCATGTAATTTTCCTATTATATTTTAATTGTGGCCTATACACATACATTTCAGTGCATAAGAGTGGACACCAGCAATCACACAATAATAATAATTAAATATATTATTATTATTATTATTATTATTATTATTATTATTATTATTATTATTATTATTATTATTATTATTATTATTATATTTTGTTGTTTAATAACACTGTCAACAATAGCTAGGATCACATCAGTGTCGCTGGTGAGCCGGCAGTTTGTCCTGCAGGAGTTCTTTTACATGCCAGTAAATCTGACATAAAGCTGTTGTTTTTAAGCACACTTAAAAACCATCAGTCTGGGCCGGTTTTGAACCCATGACCTTGGGATCAGTAGGTCAGCATCTAACAAAGCCAACCAGAACAGCAATCGCACATGAAAATAGGTGTACATAAAAGTACCTTATATTATTTAGTACAATATTGTTTAGTAGTGTGTTTTTAACCCACAAGAATTGCATTCGTCAATTTAAAAATTAGTGACATGTTATTATGGAATCCAGAGAGTGAAAAATGATTCAGTTAGTGAACAAGACAAAATCTAACAAGAAATTCTTGCCTGTCAGTTTAAACATTTGGATCATGTATAACATGTACAAAGATGAACTTGTACAAGAACATATACCTGAAAGATTTTGGCTCTACAATCATATGAGTAGCAGCGTTTCGAAATGCAATATGTCCACAAATAACTATTTTCCAGGAAAGCCGAAAATGTTATAACTCCTAAAGTAAACAATACTTTTGAAATATAATTATGATGTTATGATCTCAAAAAACATATACCATGACAATGAGTGCCAAAAATCAGTCTTAATGCAAAGCTGTAATTGTGGGTTAAAATATGAAAAATTCTGAACTTACCTTGTTTTGCACTGAATAAATGGACCCAAAGATTTTTCATCTGTTCTTCCATATAAACAATGTTAATTTCAGTAAATTACTTTATTCAGATTTTAACTCTTAAATGCCATTGCAATATACAATTATACATTTTCTGTTCTTAAGGTTCAAATTTATTCATCCTTAGATCAAATACATGATATTGGATATATCAAAATATACAAAATATTAACATCATTTCTTAAGTATTTTAACAAGTATAATAAATTACACACCCAGAAGGGGTTCACGGAAAAGTATTTACAAACTCTTCAACTGAGTAAAAACAATGCTGCAATAGCAGATGTTTCACCTTGCGCTTAAATGCAGTTTCTGAGGTGGTAAGTTTAATATTATCGGGTAACTTGTTATATAAGGTAATTCCAGAGTGTCTTACACTTTTGCTGAGTAGTGAAGTATTATATGTAACCGTGCTCAGTTTATGCCTATTTCTAGTGAGATAATTATGTTTTTCAGAGTTTGTACGAAAATAAACCAAGTGTTTTCTAACAAACATCACGACTTCTAGTATATATAGACAAGGAAGTGGCAATATATGGAGTGTTTTGAATAAATTGATACAAGAATCCCTTTGTTTCTTTCCCATTATTATTCCGATTACTTGTTTTTGAATTTTAAAAATTATATTTTCTTTATCACAGTTACCCCAAAAAATCACTCCAAATTTTAGTAAGCTATTGAAAAGAGCAAAGTATAGATTCCTCAAAGTGTTCAAATTTGCAATATTTTTTATAATTCTGAACATAAAACATAGCTGGCTTAGCTTAGATGCCAGTTTTTCAACATGCATGTTCCATTGCAGGTGCTCATCAATCCGTACACCCAAGGACACTGTTGTCTAGGACACTGTAACTCTTTTTTGACTGTTTGAAACGATACACTTTGAAACCAATTTATTTTAATTATGCATATTAGAAGCAGAAATGCAGAAAATCCTTATTAATGAACATGGGTTGTTAATAATAATGTGTTACAACACCACTATATTTGAGTAAACATAAAGGAAAAAGTTTTACCGTGCTATGAGTACACTTAAAAGTCAAACACTTGTGAAACAAAACTAATTTAATGATACACTTTGAGACAGCTCTCAAATTGAATTAAAACATGTCCTTCCAAACAATCACAGTCTTCATTCTCAATTCCCTCCTCCATTTGTTGTGCATCAATTTTGTGGTGAATAAACCTTGCATAAAAGTTTAGCTCATTGTTACTGTACCAATCTTCACCAAAACTAATTTAATGATACACTTTGAGACAGCTCTCAAATTGAATTAAACATGTCCTTCCAAACTATCACAGTCTTCATTCTCACTTCCCTCCTCCATTTGTTGTGCTTCATCTTTGTGGTGAATTAATTTTGCATAAAAGTTTAGCTTATTGTTACTGTATCAATCTTTACCAAAATGTTGTTTTAAAAGCTTGTGCAAATCATTTTTTTCCAATTTGATAGGCTGTTCCAAAGGCAATTTATCTGCCATTTATTGCTCTGATAGTTGTTTTACTGCTATTCCTTGTTTAAGCATCGAGACAAAATTCTTGGACTCATCATTTAGTCTATATGACATTTCCATTTTCAGAGAAATGTAAAATTATTCCCCTTCAATTTCTTTTTTAACAAGACCCTTTTCATTTCCCTTATACCATCTGGCTTTATTAAGTAATTGCAGAGCAGCTTAAAGTCATTCACATTCCAACCCTTGCACAGTTGGTGAACAGTACCAATCTTAGAATATGCTTCAACATACTTCTCTGGAGTAACGTAATTCTCTGTTTTCTAAGATCCTTTTCCAAAATTCCAAACATGCTGTCTGCAGGTAAAAAAGAATGACCTCTCACAGGAAATATCACACATATTTCCTTCAGATAGTCTGGAGACCATTGCAAAAGCCAACAATAGAATGCTTAGACCATGTGGGCATTTCTATTTTGGCCAGCATAGCCAGAGAAGAGGCTTAATTTGGATACTCCCATCTTCAAATTGCTGTTTGCTTAGAAAATTTGTGAATGCAGAAGCAAATTCAATACAACCTATTTGGCTTTCAGTACAGCAACAAAAAGCTGGTGATTTATTCTCTATATCAGTGATGCACAGAGCATACAATGATAATGATAATCGCCTATAGCAAGCTTAGGCAATGGTTGCACTTGTTGTAAATGAAAGCATAAAGACATGGTAGATAAGTCGTTTTCTTTCATCACATTTGTGGAATACCTTTGCTTCCAATTTATCCACAGTGAGTTCAGCTTGTAACTCGTTCTTTCTATGGGCATTTTCCATGACTTTCAGTTCATGTTTTGTCCTACTGCAATAACTGCAAACATTTACAGCTGGTTCACCAAAACCCAGGTTCAATTTATTAGAAAAACTACTTTACCTCTTTACCTTTAGTGATTCAGCACACTACCATTGTACATTTTGAATGACTTGTTCATGTTTAACTCTGAAGGAAAGTAGGATCATTTACTTTTTGTGTTTAATGACTCTCTGGCTTTTAGCTTGGATAAGAAGTGATTACCAATTCCTTCTTTTGGGCATATTGTTTGGCTTTCTGTCACCTCCTCTTCTTTCCATTGTTGGTTTATCTGCTATTATATAAGCTGCTATGTTTACTCTTGATATGCCAATGCCAAAGAGAGGTCAAAAGAACTTAGAACAAAGCAGAATAGTTTCATTGTTTACTCTTAACTTGATATTTAATAACCACAGCATTAAGCTTATCTGATTTTCTTGGTCTGCACCTTTTGGGAGATGATACAGACATTATTGATGCTAGAAGTCTATCTTGTGATTTGTACCTGTAGTTATACACCAATTTTCTTGCTCTGATGAGATGATAGGCAGGAATGGTATAGCATTTAAATCTACCCTCTCTGTGTGCACATGGAGATTCAAACTCCAGCATTTAGGATCTTTATCAGAATACCTGAAGCATACCAACAAATGATGTGGTAAGAACTATATATACTAACCACAAAGTAGCCCTGAATATATTCCAGTATAACTATTTTTGCTAAAATAATACAGATAATTATTCTTCTTATAAAATTTAAATAGTATTTACCTTTCCTCTTGTTCTCTTTTCCTTTTTGTTATACACTTTTGCCTCTTTCTGGAACCTGCAGAACGCAACCACACTTACTTTCATGTTCATAGACACAACTGCACAAACTGCTTACAAGCTCACAATAATAGCAACAACTCTGTAGACAGTCTATTCTGGTCAAATAATGAGCTAGAATGAGAAACAGATGTTTGTGTCCTGCCGTGATAAAACAGGCAGGAATTCCTTTGCACAAGCCCAATGATTTGCATAAGAAAGTGGACACTTTGCACTTTGATCTGGTCTAGGCACTGGGCATATTGCATTTTGCACTGAACCCACATTTTCGCTCTTGATTTTAAGGGGTTTAAAATGCAATTTGAAGCAAACAGGAACTTAAGCCCAATGCAGGGCAAGTATTCAAATTTAGTTCAAATTAGTTTTCAATCTTGAGTGGACTTATCACATTTTAAAATGATACTCCTTATATATTTAATATATTTAATACAGATTTCAATTTAAGTTTTCACCAGCTTAGAAAATATATATGTGATGAATGTTTTCAAATATTCTAATCTTACACAGATGGAGAGGGAAGATGAAAATGCAAATAAAAACCAAGATGTCATTAAGACAAAAGAATTGGCATGTGAAATAAGAACAAGAAAAGGATGAAACACAAAGAGGTGATGTGTTATGACAAAATGACTCGGAAGCAATACTGTACTGTGCTAAAACAAATTTCAAACCGTTTGTTTTATAAAAGACAATTTTGCATCTACAACTTGAATTTATCAAACAACCAAGTCAATTGTTACACATGGAATCAGTTGACAGTGAAGAGGGGTTCAACAGAAGTGGCATCATATGTTCTGAAAAATGCTAACAGAAAATAACACTATTTTCAACATGCATGTGGTGGTCAAAACCAAAATATTGACATGTGCGATGTATGCTGTCCAGAATATGAACATTCTAATAATTATTCAGTGCTTTTTTGAACAAGACCACTCGTAGATGGAAGTGAACTCTGTACATGCTTGCAGAGAAAAGAAAAGCAAGCATGTAGGGGGGAGATGGGTAAAGTGGCTATGTTTGGCAAAGCGGCCACTAGAGTTTCAGGAGCCTTACAGTGCTGCCATCAACCGGGAATGTCTTACTCTTTCCACTCAATGCTATCAATATCCTTGAGACCTCCAACCGATTAGCATGTCATCTTCAAGTTAAGTACTATTTTTGTGAATTTTGATCATCCTGATAAAAGGTAAGTGCTCCATTTGTACAATCAGCTCCAAATGTTTTCCAAACCATGTGTTTCTAGCTGCATGACAAAGGCAGGATGGCTTATCAGTAAGTTATACTAGCTGCTCTCAAAGGTCGACTTGCCAGCTCATACCTGTCTACAAGGTTGAGGGATGTAATGTGTTTATAAGTCCAAAGAAAATATTGTTCCAATATTTCTCTTAGACTTGTGATAAAGTAATTTAAATGTAAAGAAAACAACATCAACGCTATAAATCCAGAACAAATTCGCAGCAATGGAAACTAAATATTTGATTAGAGGCATTATAAATTAAATTTAGAAACATTTAAACAATTTCTCCTAGCCCCATACAAATATCTAACCCCATACACTTACCTGAAATTTTGTGATTGTGAATTTTTAATAGCTATGTATGAAAATAGTTGTATGATTTAAAATGAAAAACACATGGTGCATGCAACAGATAATCAATGCACGAATAGTTCACTTACGTCACTAACAATTTTATTACCTGCAAATGATGTGAACTGTTGTGCAAGTTTTTTCAACAACAGCTACTTCCTCCACTCTTTATTTTATGTATTGCATGTACTCCATGTTTTTCATTTTAAATCTTACAAGCATTTTCATAGCTATTAAAAATTCACAATCACAAATTTTTGGGACAATCTGTATGTAGTTAGGAATCTGTATGGGCTTGTACATCTATATGTGGCTAGTCCATTTTAAAAATGTGGTATATTAAAATTGTTTTAACCTTTTTATTTAAATAATTAAAACTAAAAATCCTTGCCCGCCTGTTTGTTTTTCATCCAGTTCTGAGCTAAGTTTCAAAGTACTTCAGAGATATTCGCAGAAAATTCAGGGTACAGATACGCTTCATTTGTCATAAAAATATCTTAAACATATGCTATTTTAATCAAAATCATTAAAGCCATTTTCAAGGAAATCAAAATGTTAGAAATTTTTTCCATTTAAAGGGATTTTGGGGTGGAGGGATTTTATTAAAAGCAAATTAAGTGTTGCACTGCTATCCAATTCTGAATTGTCTTCAGCTCATTGTGAAGTTAGTTACAAATGTTTCCATGTAAAGGGTATTTTGGGTTGGGGGATTTACTTGAAAGCAAGTTAATATTGTATTGTCCTCTAGGTCTGAGCTATGATTAAAGCTTCAACTCTAGCTCATTGTGAAGTTAGTTAAATCAAAATAGAAATTTGAAAAAAAATTTCGATATAAAGGGTATTTTGGGATAAGATTTTCTGAAAATCAAGTTCATGTTAGTTGCCATTCAGTTCTGAGCTATATTTAAAGTTTCAAGTCTCCAGCTGATAAAAAGTTAGTTTAAAAGTTATGACAAAATTTGTACTGAACAGACAAGCCGAAAAAAAAGCAAGTTAATAAAAATGTTTTAACTTGAGTATGATTTCCAATATTCATAGCTTTCTCTATCTATTATCAAGTGACATATATTCTTTATCCATCATATTATTCTCATACTTATAGCAAGATATTTTTTGCCAGAAAGTATTTCAAGTTCCCATAAACTATTTAACTTACCTTTTTCATATTTGGTTACGTGAAAGATGCAGTAATGATAACTGTTTTAACACAATTCTACCATTTTCTTTCTTATGTTTCATGAATTCATGTAAAAATAATATATTACTCCTCTTAGTTTAAAAAACATTCACAGATTATGACAATATAGGCTTCAGCCCAACTTGCACATTACTTAATATTTTTGAGATGACTAATGCTATGGGATCTAGTGTAGTTGTAGGTATGATACTTGAAGTAAATCAGTGCTTTAGAAGAAAAAGTTTAAATAAAAGTTTGGCCTAGAATTAGATTTTGATTGCAGGGATTACCTTAGCTTTTACTTACATAGATCACATAACTCCCCCGCCCCTACCTTTTTTTTTTTTTTTTTTGGTGTGTAAATCTGTTAAAGGGGTAGAATGAGACTGAAAATTCAATTAGCTGGGATTTGAACCATGGATCTTCTGGTCTCAATTTGGCTGTTCTAACCACTGAGCTACTATGGCCAACATGGCTAGTCATGAAATGTCAGCTGGATAAAGCTTGTATTATGCCCAATGTAACAAACACGTGATATTTAAATCAAAACCACCAAAGACATCTGCAAGAAATTAAGAAAGAACTCAAGTATTTTCATGCAAAGGATATTTTGTGTTCAGAGGATTTTATATACATCTCAGTCTAGCAAGTTTAAACGGTGCAGTTTTGTATTTACCCTACTCTAAGGATTTAAAGCTATTCATGGAGACATGCATGTGCACTGTAAATTTCACATTGTTTTCTTCAGTGGAAATTAAATTGTGTATTTGACATGAAATTTCACATTGAAGTTTAAAACTTTGTATGACTAATAATCATAATAATAATAATAATAATAATAATAAATACTGGAAGTTTTATGGCTGTCTGAAGTAGCCAGAAAACAGAAAATCAAAGGAAAATGAAAGTTTAGCCTAACACAAGTAATAGAAGAACTGCAAATCGCAAAAGGACATGTTTCACAAAACTATGAAGCATCAACTTCAGTTCTCTTGCCTATCACCCTTTAAATCTGAACCAGTTTATGTAATATTATGAATGCAACAGCAAACTGCTTTAGAAATTTAATATAAATAGTTTATAATTTCAGAGCAAAGTAGCTTCAAATAAGGATCAATTTAGCATGTTAACTATTTTAAAATGATGCAACTTTTGTTTCTTCATTTTCAAACTCCAACTTCAATATTATTTTCATAATTGAGAAAGCCAAGCATATAGAAGTAGCATAATTAGTATTATGTGATCCATGTCAGTGGACATATAAAATATACCCAAATTAGGAAGTAAATGTCTTCTACTGTTCACTTTTATGGGAAATAGACATTATGTTATGCTTATCACATGTTTATTATGATTATTACTGTTATTGTTAATTGTATGAACAATAGAAAAGCTTAAGGATGATATGTTGTTGTTGGCTAATGCTGGATTTCTGACAATGAAGTCATTAATCCTCTTACTCTCCAATATTTTTCACTGATGGATGGGGCACTAGAAGTGGCCGGGCATATTTGAAGGTGGTCTTGATCCATTTCCTCTTGCAGATCACATAGAGGACAGAGTGGTGAAGAATATATCCCAATTCTGTTTAAATGTTTTGCCAGACAATCATGTCCTGTAATCAACCTGAAGGTTGCAACTGCTGTTTTTCGAGGATACTCAGGAATTACTTTTTGAATGTTTGATAGTTCCCATCTTTTATTCTTTGATTTTTCATACTAATATTTTGCAATAATTTTTTTGAATTCAGAGTTGACTAATCTTTTAGATGCATAAAATGGTAGATTAACTATAGATTTTTGTACACCGCTGGTACCCTTTTTTGCAAGAAAATCAGCTTTCTCATTACCACTCAGTCCCCAGTGAGCTGGTATCCATTGGAACACTAGGTGTTTTTGAAGTGCTGTTAGATGGCTAAGCATTTTCCAACATTCTATAATTGTTTGGTTTTTTGGAGACAACTTGGAAGTAATTGCTATAATTGCTGCCCTGGAATCTGAGAGAATAACTGCTTGCTGAAAATGTGAAATTCTGTACAAAAGATTTTGTAGGACCATTCGAATTGCTTCAATTTCTCCATCAAAGTTTGTAGTTCCATAACTTAAAGATTTGTAATAGGAAAAGAGGTGACATGTGACTCCAGCACCTGCTCCATCTTGGTTTGATATCAATGCTCCATCAGTATAAATATGGAGCCACTCATGTTCTGGAAATCTAGTATGGATTGTCTCTAATGCCAATAATTTTAGAACACTAGTTGGAGTATCACTTTTTTTAACTTCTTCTGTCAGGTGTAAATAATATGTGATGTCTAATATTTGTGTCGGATTGACTTTAGATATGAAGTTTTTCTTTGAATTAGGAAGGTGTACATTCTTCTTGATGTCTTGAATTTTGGAAAGAAAGCTCTCCTGAGTCTTTAGTGTATGTGTAAAATTTCTCTTGTGCCATGTATTAAATGGGAGTCTGATCAACTTTTCGTGTTGAATAAGAGCCACGTTTTCTTTTTCATATTCAATTGGGTATTGGCTGGTTAGTATTTCCATAGCTGGTATTGGTGTGGTTTTGATAGCACCTGTAATTAATCTCAGACTTTGGTTTTGAAAGATTTGAATTTTTTTTGTGTTTGCTGTTACAAGAACTTCGCTGCAGTAAGTAAATAATGGCTTTATATATACATTGTATGTTGTGTTAAGAGTTGCTCTGGAACATCCCCACTTCATTCCTGTTAGACGTTTTATCAGTGAAAGGCACCTCTCTACTCTTTGTATTACATTTTCTATTTGTTTGGTCTATGTAAGTTTGGTATCAAATGTAACTCCTAAATATTTTGCTTCCTTTGTTTC
The DNA here is from genome assembly GCA_030765045.1 of Tenodera sinensis. Taxonomy (NCBI): domain Eukaryota; kingdom Metazoa; phylum Arthropoda; class Insecta; order Mantodea; family Mantidae; genus Tenodera; species Tenodera sinensis. The sequence continues at coordinate 105,159,486 of CM060965.1, read as the reverse complement.
TGGTAATTGTTGACCCTCAAAATTTAGTTTTATTTTTAGTGGTTTTTTTCTTAGTGAAAAGATTTGGTAGTTTGATTTTGTTGTATTAACAGTCATTAAATTTTCTTTGGTCCACCTTTGTAAGTTGGTTAAGGATTGTTGCATGGTTTTTTCTAGTTCTATACTTTTGCTTTTTTGTTTTGAAGTCCACATTACTAAGTCATCAGAAAATAGTGCACACTTCACACCTGATTCTTGTATTTGTTGTGGCAGATCGTTAATAAATATATTAAAAAGTGTTGTGCTGAGCACTGCGCCTTGTGGTAAGCCACGGTGTACTTGTTTGTATTTAGATATATGCCTTCCATATCTGGTTGCAATAAAGCGTTGTGTTAGGAAATGACATAGCCATGAAAACATTGGACCTTGTATCCCTATTTTTTTTTACTTTCTTTAGTAGTTTTGTTCTGCATATAGAATCATATGCACTTTGGAAATCAATAAAAACTGATAAATTATCTTCTTTTCTATTGAAGGAGTCTTTGATTTCTTGACTGAGAAGTAAGACTTGTTCATTTGTAGAGTGGAACTCTCTGAATCCAGCTTGACATGGGGATATTAAATTTTGTGATTCTAGAAACCAATTTAACCTGTTTGACACCATTCTTTCCATCACTTTTGCTATTATGCAAGTAAGAGCTATTGGTCTATAATTTTTTATTTCTGATGCTGTTTTGTCTTTCTTCAAGAGTGGGGCAATTATTGCTTTTTGCCATTCAGCAGGTACAGTGGTTTTCCGGGATAGATTGTAGAGTTTCAGTAGTTGTTGTTTTGCTGTTTTTCCAAGGTTTTTTATGAACTCTGGATGTATGTGATCTGGTCCAGGAGACTTTTTGTTTTTTAGATTATTTATTGCAATGTTCAGTTCTTGCATATTAAAATTTTGAAAAAAGATATTGCACTGAGTGTTAGGATCACATTCTCTTTCTTGTTTCAAATCTTTCTTAAATTCTTTACATTCCTTCGTTCGTCTTCTCATCGAAGAGAAAACCTCGGAAAAAGCCTTATGCAGATAACTCGCCATAACCGTCATTCAAAATCGGGACCTCTTGGATGTGAGACAGACATGGTTCACATGTTTGAGTGGATGGCTTTTATGTTCGTAAGATTTTAAGCAAAATACTAACTGCTCCGCTTCAGCTAAGATGTTATCAGCTGTGTTATTTAGGTTGTGGTCAGTGTCCCTCTTTTTTGTTTGCTACAAGGAGGAAAGAAGTTGCATAAAATTATACTAGGCCTGCACACCTGTTATAAATTGGGCTGCATGCAGATGCAATGCCATAATTATTTGCCTTCTTACAGAAGTGATTGTTGGTTCACTCGCCTGCTTTAGTGTTTCAAAGCGACTCATAACTTTACTACATCGTTTTGGATCTTTTTCCATTGTATAAGTAGTTCTTTCTCGATTGACTTGAATGCAAGGGGACCTAATCTGTCTTGACCTAGAGTATCTCGCTAGTAGATTTTTATCTTTTTAAGTGTCGAGAAGCTTCTGTCATTGGTGTCGCGAAGGGGGCCGCGGTGACTCCCCTTGGAAATTAATGAATGTAATGTACATTTTAATTTTGATGTAAACAATTTTTATTCGGCACAGATTAATGGAGTTATCTGCTATAATTCATATCTTTTACAGTTATTTACAACAGAGCAATAAATATTGTTTGTTTGCAAACCTTGAACATGCGCCCTCCTGAAAAATGTCTGCCGACGCCCATGCCTTCTGCTTACGGTCGATAAAGCATTGTGGCAAATAAACAAGCTATTATTGGGAGCATGTTTCTAAATATATTCCTTGGCAAAATAAATCAGTAGCTCTTGAAGCACTTAATTGTTATGCTGTAAAATGCTGTTCTTTCCAGGTTCCCGATCTCATAACATTCAGGGAAACTATTCAGTACTAATGAAAATACAGTAACAGGATAAAATAAAATATAAATTTCATCCCCTGTGCTGCCCACCCACCAGGGAGTCCAACAAGAGGTCACCGCACTGGATGACAGACTACACAGGGGATATAGCATGCTCGCTGTCCCACTCAACTTGGAGTTCGGTGAATTACCTAGCCCTGGCCGGGTCAACTAACGGTGTTAGCCCATGATCTTCCGTTCAGGTGTAGCGGTGTATTCGGGATGCGCACCCTCCCTGATTACGGTAAGAACAAGGCACAGGATCAGACACGCATCCCTCAACCAACCAGGATATTCCTCTCCATCGACATAGGTCTCCGCCTACGGCTTTTTGACTGGCTTCCTCGCCACAAAGAGGAGCCCACAGCGAGGCGAGGGAATCAGGGTGACTCGGGACACCGGGAGCGCCATTTCCGTACCGACCGTAGTAGGCCCCTAGGGAGGGAGGCTCTATAGGTGTCACTTTAAAAATTCAACCTCTTGCAAATTTTCAAAACCTTAATGCACGGCTGTTATTTTGATGAGAAACGGCATTCAGAAACACCAAATACAACACAATAATAAACATTAAAACCTATTTCCTATCCGAATGCATTTAATTAACTACTTATTGCTCGTTGTGAAGGAAATTGACAAAAATGCATTTGTATCCGTGGTAGAAGGAATAAATTTAGCTAGAAATTATACTAGCTAAATTTAAGTGACCACTATGAGCCAAAGAAACTTTAAACTAAATCAGTCATTTAAATATCCAGTGCGTTATGTCTTATTATTTATAAAGAATATTCACGTTACATTTTCTATAGTGGAGTCAGATTCTGTTAAAGAAGACTGAACCTCCTCTCCATGTTTCCACGTCTCATAACGAGAAATTACTCAACTAGACACTGTCCCTGTTTAACTGTAAGTTAAAAGTAGATATAAACAAATTTGATGTGTCACTCCACAGAGCACATGCCAACATCACGTAGAGGGATGGCAGGAACTACTTAATGACTCCAGATATCACACGAGTGCGACACATTTTACAGCTTGGTAATCAATAATCATTGGCTTTTAAGCATTTTGTATATTTATATCTATATTTGTCTTTACATTCTGACCTTCTAACATCTAGTACCAATGGTAGACAAATAAAGGTGGTCCCACAACAGTTCGGCTGTAACCATCTTATGCTATTTCACCTATGATTGAAGTATTAAACTGTTCTTAACTTTAGGTTTCAGAAACTATTAGTTTAATTTCTGATATCAGTATATGCCTTTTGCTGTAAACATTTACCAGTCATTATGCTAAGAAAAGTGTGATCATTATGGATTAGAAAATATCGACAGCCAGAAAACAAAAATGATTTTAACAGAGATTCCCGGCGATTACGAAGACGATTACTGCTGTGTAAAAATGAAACAGTTGTAAAGTACTTTCAATTTGACCCGAACTGCAATACCTGATTGTAAGCCCTCGTTTTGAAAAGCAACAAAACGATTGCAACAACCTAAATCAGATATTCCAGAGGCGTGCTGGCAGACTGAAGACAGCCAGGTGTGTCTAACGTATACCTATCCTTGTCAGGGCTTAACCACTCTAATGACGGGGTACTGGGTTTGCACAGTGAGGGCTGTAATTGAAGTTGGGGTAGTGAAAGGAGGTAGCAAAATTTGCCCCTCAACGGCAGCAAGTGAGTGTACAACGGTTGTTGTGCACCGCTGGTGGTATACTTTTATCCAAATATGGGGACTCACTTTTAATTTTGTTATCCAAGCTTTTTTGATAGAATTGTGTGGGAGCACAGTTTTGCTGCTGGGGGATTAGCTCCACTGTTCCCGGATATAACCGCGTGTCATGCTGGGAAAACGGTGACGCCTAAATTAGCGTGCTCTGGGGTTATAATTTCTTAGATCTAACCAGGGCGCTCCGTTACAGCATTTTGCAGTCCGGTGCTTAATTTTATCCTCCACATCCGGGAGAGATGAGGTCTCGTGCAGTAGTCTCGTGGGGGAAACAGCGGTATACGGAATAGATTATCCGAAGACCCATATTGCGTACTCACTGCAGTTGCAGAAGGTTTGAGTCTGGGGCCATGTCCCGGATCTCGCAGCAAAAATATAAAAGGACGGGGATTACGAGGCAGAATCAGACAGAAATCTAAAGTAATGTTCTTTACTAAGCGACCAAAGCACACAAACAGGGCCGCCCATCTCGAACTATACGGTACTGGCAGGCTGGTCCGACGTCAAGTACCTCGGGGTAACATGTGACTCCAAGCTCACCTTCTCCGAGCAGATAGCCACAGTAAGGCAAAAACCGAATGTCCAATTGGGCCACCTCTACCCTTTATTAAACTGCAGGTCGGCTCTTAGAATGCCGATGGGCTTAACCACATACGAGTCACTAATTAGATCCGTTTTACATTCGTCGTACCTGCATGGGGACACTGCGCGAAAGTGCACCTTCAAAAGTTGCAGCTGCTCCAGAATAAGGTACTGAGAAAAAAGTACAAAGTCTCCCAGATCAGTTCCATTAGACTTATTGCATAAGGACCTGCGCATGGACACAGTACACGAGTTCATTAAACGATTGGCCTTTCATATGTACAAAGCGACAGAAAATCACCACAACCCTATCATTCAACAACACGGTAACTGTGCAATAGACGGCGACAAGCACAAACGCCCCCCCCCCTCTCTCTCTCTCTCTCTATCTCTCTCTCTCTCTCTCTCTCTCTCTCTCTCTCTCTCTCTGACTGTTGCATGCCACTCAACAAATACAACAGCCCTCAATAATGAAATCCAACAATATCTTCAAAGCTTAGTTCCACATAGAAAACATCAGTCACATATAGGTCACAGACTCGGGGACCTCCCAGTCATAACTATGACGACCCAGCCATTCCTTGGGGCACGCTTAGACTAATTAGCTTAAATTAGCATTAACAAAGATTATATATATATGCTAATGCTAATATGTTAATGCTATATATATATTAACTAGATTACTACTGAAAGCGATATAACCGTACCAGAGCAATTAGAAGGATATATAAACTGCATATATGTTCCTTTCTCTACTGTAAGTAGCAGTGGCGGCTATTCAAGTGAAGCAGGTGAAGAGGTTTTCACCTGAATATAGCAGTATTCTATTTTTGTTAATGTTGGCATTATTACTGCCATTCTGACAGTTTAGTCACAAATATCAACTGCTAGCAGCCGTAGCAGGGTCAGTGACCAACCCTTCTTTTGTTTGGAACTTACAGCCTGGCAGTCGGCAGGGAAAATTGGTGGGAGGGCACCCTCTGATCGGTCACAAGGACAAGTGCCGCAGTTAGGATTAGGAAAGAAACTGCTGCACTAAACAGCTTGGTTGCCATGGCAACATGACGTCACGAAACAATGTACTACGGGGAAATAACATGTGGATGCATATGTTTCAGGCAAACAAGAAATATTTGCACTTGGGTAGTGGCACAGAACACGGTAGAGGTAATGGTTTCTGTTTTCGCGCGCTTAGAAGATAGTAGTCGTGTACCTCGAGGAAGAGCTGGTGGTGAACTTAAAACGTGGTGTTTTAGATAACTGTGAACGGTATAATTTGCGAGTTTGCTAGACTCCAGTGCTTTTAATATTTAAATTACGGAATATAAGTGTTTTGTTATGAATCCAGTGAACGATATAGTTTGCAATTTGTTAGAACCCCCATTTTCCAGGTGGAAAGATGAAGACAAGAAAGATGTTTTAAACTTTGGGCGGCCCACCGATATCATCGATATACGCGTTAAAAGAGAGGACAAGAAAGTAGGAAAGTCATATAACATTAAATTCAAAAGCTCTTGGTTCGATAATTATTCTTGGTTATGCAGTAGTCGCAGTTTGCAATTGCTATTCTGTTGGCCTTGTTTACTTTTTAGCAACAAAACTAACGTGTGGAACAAAGAGGGATTCACAGATTTCATTCATATAACCCGTTCCCTTCACAAGCACAATGATTCGGCGGAACATTTAAAATGTAAATTACAATTAAATACTTTTGAAAAAAAAACAGAAACACAATAGCTGACGCTCTTCAAGAAAACAGCAGGCTTTATCATGTGCGTTTCAATGAAAACGTGAGATTAAATAGGCTTTTTCTGCAGTTGATCATTAAAGCAGCATTGTATTTAGGTAAACAAGAGCTTGCATTCAGAGGTCACGATGAGAGTGCGCTTTCGCTAAATCGGGGAAATTTCAAGGAGTTTGTGTCCGTATTAATCTCTGAAAGTCCATTAAAAATCCAAAACCACTATAGTAAAATCAAAAGTGTATTCAGCGGTGATTCTAAATCTGTACAAAATGAGCTGATTGGATGTATTTCGGAATACTTACAGGGCCATATTAGAGCTGAAATTAATGCCTCAGATTTTTTTTTCTGTTGAAGTTGACGATAGTACAGATATTTGCCAACAGTCTCAGTGCTCTATCATTATAAGGTACGTGAATACACAGAGCACATTGGTTGAACGATTTTTGGGATTTCATGATGTGAGTGCTGACAGGTCTGCAGAAACATTGTTCCTTTTACTGCATGGTATTCTTGCAAATTTTAATTATGAACGTAAATTAGTTGCACAATGTTACGATGGAGCGAGTGTTATGTCAGGACATTTGAATGGACTTCAAAACAGAACCAAGAATAATGCTCCTCAAGCAATTTTTGTACATTGTTTGGCTCACCGTTTAAATTTGATTTTAAAACAAAGCTGTAGAGCCGTTTCTAAGTGTCGCATATTTTTTGCGAATGTTAGTGGTATTCCATCATTTTTTCATTGTTCGGCAAAACGGTCGTACGTGTTGGATTCCGTTTTGACCAAAAGAATACCAACATTAACTGAGACAAGGTGGAGTTCCAACTCAAAGGTCATCCATGTAATGGTTCACAATTGGCCAAAGCTGAAACGTGTGCTTTAATAAACGATGTAGATTCAGATGACACAACAATCACATCTAGCGAAGGGTTTCTCAACAAAATGAACAATTTTCAGTTTACCATTCTGGCAGTGGTATTCGATGATATTTTCAGTTTAACGGACATTTTGTTTGACATCCTACAGAAAAAGTCTCTCCACATTAACTACTGTGTTACGAAAATTCAAAATACCAGCGACTTAATAAAAAGCAGACGCAATGAAGAATATTTCAGAACACTGTTTAACAAAGCGTCACAGCTCACCAGTCTGGGTACTGCAAGAGAATCAGCTGACAATTCTTTCCAGAATTCTAAGCTCATTTACTTTGAAATTCTTGACAACGTATTGATGCAAATAAGCGTTCGGTTTCAAGATTGTGAGAAATTGCAGTTCCTGTGTCTTGTCGACTCGTCAAAATTTCAAAATAATTCCGTGAATTTTCCTTCAAACGCTCTCTGCCAGTTGCAACAGTGTTACCCTCAATTATTCAGCAAGCCGCAACGCCTTAAAAATGAACTGTGCTTGTTTTACGCAGATCATTTGATCTATAAGGATGTTACACTCCAAGAAGTGCTGTGCTCATTGAAGAAAAATCGTGATGTGTTTGAGGAAACCTACAAACTTTTCTCCCTGGTTCTAACAATTCCCTCAACCAGTGCATCCGTTGAAAGAAGCCTTTCTTGTCTGAAGAGAATCAAGACTTGGTCAAGGAACACCACTTCACAAGAATGGCTTTCATCTTTGGCGATCATTTCCATTGAGAAGCGGCTACTAGCTGATCTTATGGAACGTCATCCCTTTTATGATGACATTATCGACAGATTTGCTGCTCTAAAAAATAGGAGGATCGACTTAGTTTTCAAGAAATAGGTGAGTCGGGCATGCTTATTTTATGTTACACTAATGCTGACAGACACTGTTTCTTTTGTGTACAATTCCATTGAATACAAAAATTTTGGTAAAAAATATTGGACCCTGGGACACCGGCTTTGCATTGTATTTTCAGCATGCTTAAGTGAACTTCTTCACCTAGTTTGTAAGGCACGAGCCGCCACTGGTAAGTAGAAGGAAGTATTGTATTCCACCCAAAAATTCGATGTCGAGGTTTCACCGGAAATATGTTTTGAGACCCTCTGAATTAAAAAAAAAAAAAAAAAAAAAAAAAAAAAAAACATTTTTAGAAAAAGTTCCCTGTGTGAGTGTCAGTCTGTGTTATCAGTATGACAGCATTTCTCAGAAACGAAAAGTCGGTTTTAAAAACCGAAGTTGGTATTTAAGTTTAATGTCTTTCGAGGATGTGACAGGAAGATTTTGAAGAAAATAGCCCCACCTTAAACTACCCTTTAAATGGAAAAAGTTTCAAACATTTTGATTTTCTTGAAAATGGCTCTAATGAATTTGATTAAAATGTCATATGTTTAAGATATTTGTATGACAAATGAAATTATTTTTAATTTTCTGATTAAAGCCTATGTAGCCCTGTTTACTCTGGATAACTTTTGAATAACTCGTAAACCCTAAGAGATAAACCAAATCTTACTGTACAAAAAATGCAGATCTCCTTAAAACACATAATTTATGTTCGAATAATTTTGTTTGTAGAGTGCACCATTTCGGAGATATTCCATGTTATTTGTGTTAGTTTCGGAAAACTTAAAACTTTCGTGAAATGGAACATCGTTGTTCGTTTTTACTTTATCTACTGGCAAATAGGGGAAATATTGTATTCCACTCAAAAATTCGATGTCGAGATTTCACCGGAAATATATGTTTTGAGACCCCCTGAATCCAAATAAAGCATTTTTAGAAAAAGGTCCGTGTGTGTGTCTGTGTGTCAGTCTGTGGACAGCATAACTCAAAAACGAAAAGTCGGTTAAAAACCAAAGTTGGTATTTAAGTTTAATGTCTTTCAAGGATGCGACACGAACATTTTGAAGAAAATAGCCCCACCCTAAACTACCCTTTACATGAAAGATTTTTCGAAAATTTTTGATTTTCTTGAAAATGGCTCTAACGATTTTGATTAAAATGCCATATGTTTGAGATATATTTTTTTTATGACAAATGAATGGTTTTTAAGTGCGCTTAAAAACGACAGCTCCATGTCAGTAGATTTACTGGCATGTAAAAGAACTGCGGGACAAAATTCCGGCACACCGGCGACGCTGATGTGATCCTGGCAATTGACAGCGTCGTTAAACAAGAAAATAATTTAATAATTTTTTTAATTTTCTGGCTATAGCCCCTGTAGTCGTATTTACTCTGGAGGACTTTTGCATAACTTAAACAGTTAGAGATAGACCATATCATACTGTACAAAAAATGTAGATCTTGCTAAAATACACAATTTATGTCTCAATAAATTTTCTTGTAGGTTGAACCATTTTGGAGATATTCCTTGTTATGTGTATGAGTTTCGGAAAACTTAAAGCTTTCGTGAAATGGAACATCGTTGTTCATTTTTTATATGTTACGTGTGCTTTGTGCTTTGTTTTGAGAACGGAATCTCAAAGCTTTAAAAGATTTGACTATCGCACAAAGACTACTGTAATCTAATACTCCCCTTGCACCTACAAGGAAATAACCAATAAGATAATTTGTACAAATGTTTATTTTAACACGAAGAAGATATAAGAATAAGAGTTTGTAAGAATGGTTAGTACAAGAGTAGAGAAAGTCATGTTGGTGCAACACATCAGATTTTTACTGTACATACTCTGTTGTAAATAATTTGGAAATGAACTAATCAACTCTCCCCTGTAGAATATGTTTCAGGACCAGCAGCGCTACTGCCGTTGCATGCAAGGCTTTTTATCTAGCTTTGTATCTTCGGTTGGCAATAATCCCTCCATCGCTTCGACTAGCCGACCCGCGCATGCACCATAGACGGCCAGGTACAAAAGACCTACACTTACCCAAGCAGACAACACCCGGAAGCAGGGGGGCCTCTTCCCGCTTCCCGCGCATTCGCTCTTCCTAGAGCTGTCTGCTGATGACGTCACACGGGAGTCACTTAGCACCGATATTCACACGTGCAGCTTACATTTTACGATATAGTTCAAATCCCATTGTACTATCTAAGTATCTCTACTCTACTTTCCTTGTTTTCTGACATGAAATGTCAACGCAGGCGTTTTAATTGAACAAAAACAAAGCTCTCATTGTGTAATATTTCGTAAAACAGAAATGAAAATTATCTGTAGGAGGAAGGAACAACAGTGTGCCACATAATCGTGCAATTATTACTTTGTTAAGAGCTTTCAACACGCTTTTTTCACTTTCTTTAGGATTTAGGTTATAATTGCAACGCAGCCCTTACTAAAAGGCCTTTTAATAATGTAATAAACGAAAACAGAATGTGATACTGACATTCTTTCCCTATTAAGACAGTATTTTATTAACTGAGCTGTTCTTCTAAGAATAGCTGTGTGGCCACTCTTTTTCAACAATATGAAAATGCAGCGCAGAGGAAAATGAAATAACACAATTACGACAGCTATTGGTTTTGAAAATACCAATATATTTGAAATGGAGAGAGAGAGAAGGGGGGGGGGGGGGAGAAGGTTTGTCTATGGCTTTCACCTATGAGTCCTTTATAATGTGTAATGAAATTTTATCTCTGTTAACATGAATATATAGAAGGATAAGCCTTGGCAAGAATACTTTGTGCAAGAGTGAGCAAAGAAAATCATTTGTATATAGCATATCAGATTCTTATCATTGAAATATATGCTGTGCATATTTTAATACGTTAAACAACTATAAATAATTTTAGTTATATATATATATATATATATATATATATATATATATATATATATATATATATATATATATATATATTGCGCGTTTTCATAGATGACCTCAGTGATCCAAACTAGAGAAAATCTGATTTGAGGCTGTAAAATAATGTGATTAATTGCAAATTACGTTTATTTGTGAAATCTCATCAAAGTATTCTATAATTGCAAGGTTATTCCAGCACGGGCCGATTGCTCCTCTTCTTTAAAATGGAAAAGAAAATATTGTCCGTACTTCCCGAATGTGAAAGAAGCACTGCATAGCTATACAGGAAGGGTCATTAGCCTTTCGTTCATGTTATACCTGAATTTCAGTACGGTTTAGGATAAGGTGGTGCACACTCTTTGACAAAACAAAGGTCATTGTATTTTGATTCCTTTTATCTTTCTGTTTATCTTAAAAGGGTTGGAGTCATTCTGTCTGAGCCATGGCGCATTTAAAATGGCACGAAGTAGCATAATAAAACGTACCGAATTGCCCTATGAGATGCATTTAGTGGTACGTGTTAACGCACTAATTTCTAAGACAGAAAATTTCGTATTTTCTGGAAAACACATTTTGAAGTCACACTTATGCAATTATTTCGACGAATCACAAAACAATATTTTAAACAATATCTTTATGTGATTCACTATACTGACCAATCTGCCAAAACAAGTGCCACAGGACTGGATTACAGTTATTTCAAAGGGGGAACTTGTTCGGCCGACTGAACAGTGGTACCAAAAAGTGAAGGAATTTGAAGTTATATTTGCGGGATTCCATGGCTTTAATGTTTCAAAATGTGCTGGAGTGATGAAAGCGCTTACTGGCATGATCTGCTCTAAATTTCCTGAATTGGATGAAAGAATTGTTTCCCTATACGTCAGGACCCGCACTTTCATTAGTATACGGCATTTAAATAAAAAACTAAAAGCTGTAAGTATGACAAAAACGAACGCGAGGAAGTGTCAGTAGTGGGCGTCAGCTACTTCTTCTGCAACTACATGACCAAATGTAAGTCTACTTTTTAGATCAAACAATAATTTGTTACTTATTTTTATTATAGTTTCGGTGGCGGTGGTAAAATTTGTTTGTAATTAGTAGAATGTGTTGACGAACGTTTCTAATGTGTTTCAGTTAAGGTATCTTTTGTATCACATATCACTGTATTTTTCTACACTTTATTAATTATTGCTTAAGTGTGTACGCACTGGAACTGTCAGTCAATCCTTTAAATGGTATATGTCGAAACGGGTTTAAAGCGCTCACTTTCTATTGCCGTCTGAACTGCGCGCGCTCTCAGACCTCCATGTGACGTATATTGCCTGCAACCAATGACAGCAATTGTGCCGGAGTGGCCTACCTTCTTTCTCTAGTTACCTTGACCCGGAAGTTTACATCCAGCAACCCAGATAGCAGCACACTCGCTACCACAACAGATTCTTCCTTTTCAAATGTCATTCGATTTCGAGCTGGGCGAGTGTACAGACGTGATAAGGTGTGGTTCTCGTCTATACACTTAGAGTTTCTTCGAGATTGTGCTTCGTGATTACTAAACTACATTGTGCTTTGTTTTCGTTTATTGTTTAGTGTTTCTTCTCATTAGTGGTGTGTGCTTCTCCCCTGTTTATTTCCGGACCGTATATTACGGAAGCCTCGCGGTGCAATTCCCCCGCGGCCGATAGTGAGGTGACACATGTAAACTTCAGGCTCACCTTTATTACAGTTACAACCGCAGGCACGCACATATTTACGCTCTAAACGTACCCATCGGGTACAAAGCATATCTACTGACAGACTCACAACGTAGAAACTTGCCCGTCTCGGTGGCGTGATGGTTAGCGTGTCTGCCTCACGTTCAAGAGGTCGCGAGTTCGAATCTCGTTCAGGGTAAGTTATCCGGGTAAGGTTTTTTCCGAGGTTTTCCCTACCCTGAGAAGACGAATGTCGGGTAACTTAAAAGCTCATTTGGGATAATCTTTAGAAAGGTTCCCGCGATGAGTTGGTCAGAATTTCGGCTAAGTCCCATTCGGCAGTGTGTACGAATGGTCACGAAAGTTGCCGAAGTTGCTGTGTTAATGCAACGCTGCCAACAGCAAAATGTCCCTAGGACTTTGTTGCCAACAGTAAGTTTGAATGTTTTTGCGGGAGTCGGCATTATGCTATTGTGCTTGGTACAAGAAAGAAGCAATGGCTCGTTTCGTAAGCATTCTGGATTTGGCGCCTGTGTTGTCAGACGAAGAGACATGCATGCAGCTTTCCTAAACAATATCCATTTGGGCTCATAATAATAATATAATAATAAAGAAGGAGCCAGCGTATCGTATAATAATAATAATAATAATAATAATAATAATAATAATAATAATAATAATAATAATAATAATAATAATAATAATAATAATAATAATAATAATAATAATAATAATAATAATAATAATAATAATAATAATAATAATAATAATAATAATAATAATAATAATAATAATAATAATAATAATAATAATAATAATAATAACAACAACAATAATAATAATAATAATAGTAATAATAATAATAATAACAATAATAATAATCCATAATAATGGATTGAAAATAATAATAAATGCATTCGGCTCAAATCCATAATAATGGATAAAAAATAATAAATCCATTTCGGATCATAATAATATAATAATAAAGAACGAGCCAATAATAAAGAACGAGCCAGTAATAATGTATGGAGTTGCGCTACGCGATAGCGGCGTATGTCATTGTTATGTTACTGCCAGATTGCAGGTGGTTGCATCACGTGTTAAATAAAGCACGTGTCAAATAAATATCGGTGTTTAATGTGTTGGCAATGAAAACTAGTGTAGTGTAAAAAGCAATGTTGGCAATGTGAAATAGCGTGTGCTGAAATCTAGTGGGCGATTGTGAAACTACTGGGCAGATGTGAAATTGCGTGTGCTGCAATCTAGTGGGCAATTGTGAAACTACTGCCGGTACTGCCAGCGCATGCGCAGAAGGTAGGGAAACTACTGCCGGCGCATGCGCAGAAGGTAGGTTCGGACACTTAGAATCTGGCTGGCTCTGGCTGGCAGAAAGGGAACGTTTGTAAAGATGAGCCGCTCATTTGAGCATCATCATTTCATTCATTCGTCCGATATGACACAATGTTGGAGGACGTTAATTTAAAAAAAAAAAAAAAAAAAAAAAAAAAAAAAAAAAAAAACGTAGAAACCTGCGACGTTTACGCTAACCTTGAAGTAACAACAGCTGGCCATGAAGCGAAGCGTTCCCGATCTGGTGACAACCTAAGCGTCCCATTCGAAAGTCTACTACCTTGAATTCTCGTTTCACCTTACCAACCCAAAACGAGTATTCCAGCCTTCCGATGGACGAGTCTTTGCCCTCTGATTCTGAACAACCTGCGGATTCTGCAACTTATCTTCAAAAAGTGCCCAAACCTCCGCCTATTTTTGTCGCTCCCTGCCACAACAATATCTTTTCTTCCCTACGTTATGAACTTTCTTCTAAACTCAAAGTTATCTTCGTACATCTTACACGAGAAACGGCCTTAAAATTCGTCTCGATACTTTCTCAGACTTCACCACCGTAAAGAAATTTCTAGAAGATAGCAAGCGTTAGTACCCACTATATTTTCACTCCGAATCCCGACCCTCTTGTTCGCTACGCTCTGAAGGGTATAACCCAAGCGCTGCGAAATAAAAACATCTAGGTTCTGCACATTAGACAAATGCGGAAGACCAGCATAGATCCCCAGACGAAGGTCAAGTTGCCCCTTGCGCTGCCCATCTGGATAGTTACATTAAAAAAGAACGTTACCAAGTCACTTACATACCTGCTTCACCTGAAGATCAGTATTGAAGATTATATCCGACGTGGAGGTCCGACGCAGTGCTATCGATGTCAACGTTTTGGCCATATGTCACACAATTGTGTTCTCCAAACACGCTGCGTAAAATGAGCCGATCTCCATGCTTCAACTGAGCGCCGCAAAGATCCTGACCTTCCTGGCACCTGTGTCAACTACGACGGTACTGATACAGCTAACTATGAGCAGTGTCCTCGGCTTCTCTCTTACGTCCAAGCACTTTCCACACATTCCCAGAACAAGTAACATTTGTCTCCACCGCCTTTTTGTCCTTCTCTCACACCTGAAAATTTTCCAGCGCTTAAGACCTGCTTTACACCTTATGCTCCTGCCTCTTCTTCTCCAAAGCGGATGCCCATGCTTCGGAGTTTTCGTCTCTTCGGGACTTCGTTGCTCTCCTGAGAACCCTCAATTTTTCTACATTACTGGAGACATTCACTAAGATCCAACAGGTCCCGGACATTATCGGCAAGGGCTTCTTACTACTTGAAGGCTTTTGCTCTCTATTCAGTACCCGAAATGGCGAGTAACCTACCTCATCGTTCATTACGTCTTCTGTCCTGGAATGCTCACCGACTACCAAACAAACTACAAGAATTTCGAATGTTTCTTCACACTGACGCTATTGATATCGCATTGGTGCAAGAAACAGATTCATGTCAGATTAGGAGCATTCCATATTACACATCCAATCATGATTCTAATGCCACTTAATCCACTGGCGGCATCTGCATTTACATTAAATCCTACATTCCGCACGTTTGTGTTTCAACTCCAGCTGCGCTAAGGTCAGTCTAATAAATAGCAGGTGAAGATTCTTCTACGGTGGGAGGAGGTCCTTTCCTTCATGTTTAGGGACGTTTCTGCTCGGAGGTGATTTTAATGCCAAGTGCAAGGAATGGTATGCTTGAACGAAAAATCTAGCAGGGACGACATTACTTCATCACTCAGAACGCTACCACTATGATGTTATTGCACTGGAAACTCCTACCCACATGCATACTGATGGTTCAGAGGACACTCTAGAGTTTTTATTTCCAACTTGCAATCGATCTCTTCCCCATCTACACGATTTCTGACCTATCATCTGACCAGCTGTCTGTTATATTGGGTGGTATAAATAAAAACTAGCTAGTGCTTGTGAGCTGAAGCTGGAAAGCAAGTTGAGAATAAGCAAAAGGTTGTGATTTGGTATAAATAAAAACTTCCCCTCTTCCGCCAGCTCTTGCTTTCAACACAAAGCTTTAGCTCCGTGACCTTCACTACGCGATGTAAACAAACATACCTTTTTCATGTCTGGAGGGGATTTAAATATTTGCTGCATTTAAATATCAATATACTTATTCATGTTAAACCTCATAGAGATACTGATTTTAAAGAATGAAAATGTAAGTAAAGATTTGGCAAATTAAATAGAAATTAAGATTCGCCTGACATTCCACTGATAACGTTCATACACTTTCTAAATTCCATCAGTGATTTTCTTAATTTTATAGTATTGAGAACTTGTATCAACTGATTTATGGAAGTAGATAATTTGTACTCGTGTGTTTGCACCGTTATATTGATATCCTTTACATCTATACATATAAAATATCAATAACTAATTCCAAGAGTGAGTCTGTGGGGACTAATTCCAAGATTATATAAGACTTAAACATAAATTAAAGCTATACCGGATGAAGAAGTTTCATTTCGCGGAAATTTAAATTTAGGGTCGGTTTTATATGAAAGTCTTCAGTTATAACCCGGTTTTGATTTGCATAATATTCTACTTTATGTATCACTTTGATTACATTATTGTCGGTAATGAGAGCGGATCACTATTACCTCATTCACATTATGTTTAGCGTTATCATACGCAGGCAAGATGACAACACCTTAGGATGTATACAGATTGTTAAAAGGTCCCCTTCGTGTTTCATTTCCCTCTGGAAGCAAATGCTGCGGAAGCAAGTCTACATTTTCTCTTTAAATGTGATTATAATGTTTATATCTGCATCCAAGTCTCTACATATTGTGTAATTTTTTAGTTCCTCAACCACAAAACGTATAGTAGAGGAATTATTGGATTCCGCCCAGTAATTCGATATCGAGATTAAAGCAGAAATACACCTCTGAGTAGAGAGAGAGAGAGAGAGAGAGCCCTAGGTGTGCATGCCTGTATGTGTGTAAGTGTGAACATCAAAACCCAAGCAGTCACTTTTAAAAACCAAATTTTGTATTGAAGTTCAGTAACCTCCAAGAGTGTGACTTTATGGAAACCCTCCATCCAAAACTAACTTTTACGTGGATAAACACTTCTAATTTTTAATTTTCTCAAAATGGCCACTGTACTCGTATTTTGATTAAAATGGCATGTGCTAAGATATTTACATGACAATTGAAATGTAGGTATACCTTTAATTTCGGTGGAGTAGCCTGAGAAGTCCTTTTCATTCTGAATTACATTTGTATAACTGATAAACTGTAGGAGATAGACGAAGTCTTACTACACAAAAAATGTGTATCTAATTAAAGCACACAGTTTACATCAATTTCTCTCTCTCTCTCTCTTTTTTTTTTTTGGGGGGGGGATGGGGGTCAGGGATAAATGAAACAGTAATTGGCATTTATCCGAACTTCCAACACATGGCGATTATCCTTTTATAAATTTAAACCCTGATTCTATTACAAGTGATAGCTATACTGAAATATTATTTTTACTAGTGTTCTGTTGATCTGCTCTAGAACTGGGCAATTACAATTTATGAAACATCAAAATACGCAATTCTAAGATTTTAAAAGTGTTATCTGAATTAAAGCCAACTTTGTGAAAGAGTTTCATATAGACTTATTTTATAGATGTTATTCGACCTTGATTTGTACGAGCATTATGCTCTTCATATGTGCTACATGTTTGTATAAGCATGTTCGTATATGTTTTGATTCCATTATCAGGTTTCCGGTAATGAAAGTGGATCACTATGACATCACTCGCATTCTAACCAGGCTTGATCATAACACGTCAGAAAATGTCCTTGTATCATCAGAGCTGATATAGCAGCAAATATCTCCAAGAGTAGAGTTTATTATATTTTACAACTGTATTTCAGTCACCATGGTTGAAGAAAGCAGTGCATATACCATATGAGGGGCTTTGTTCATCTATTAAAGGAAAATCAAGACATTCTATTAAAAGCACAGTTGTCAGAAAGTAAGCGCAAAAGTTTAGCAGTAGCTACAGTAAAGCAACAATTGGAGGAAGAGTTTGAAACATCCATCAGCGAGATGCAAATATGTTAAAAAAAAGCAACTTAAAAACAAGAATTAAGTTCAACAGTGATTTGAAACTAATTGGCAATAAGCTAGTTGTGGGAGCAGGAAATCCTGGCCATGGTACTAACTGAGTGAGCAAGCTGAGGTACCTACATAGCTACCTCAGAAAAAGCCAGCAAAAGCTTCGTCGGAGCGAGGAAAGCAGGTTTTTATTTATACCATTTCATGAGCAATAGCTCTGTGGCCAAGGTCGGGAAGCTTTAGCTTGCAAGGAGATGGAGGAGAAGGTTTTTATTTATACAAAACCAACCTCTTGCTCCGAATTAGTGAGAAAAAACTATTGCTTGCTTTTATTTATACCACCCATTGTTACAAACATTTACAGTTCATGTGTACATCCACCAAAGGTTCCTGTTGTAACGAATGATTGGGATGCATATAAAGCCTACCTTAGTGACTCCTTACGCTGACTCCTTTCGCTGATGTGTCCCACCATGACCTTGGTTCTGCTGTCTCTACCTTCACAAACACTTTAAAGGAAGCATACCACTGCCCCAGCACCATTCAGCGATGCACCCAACTTGCAGATCCAATCAGCCTGCAGATCTACAAGACCGGATCAGACTTGTGAAGGCCAAACGTCGCGCTCGCCTCATCTGGCAACGTACTCGGGATCTCCTTCACAAGATGGAATTTAACCGTCAGGTGGCCATTTTGAAGTGCCGCATCCGCACCTCTCAGGAGCAAGCTTTTCTGCTGCAAATCCAGGATGTATTGGAAAACAGGAATCCATAAATCTTCATCCAACAAGTCTGTGCTCACCGATTTCTGTTCTCTCTACAGCTAGCATTACTATCTACACTCTGGTGGGCCATCTTTGACACTTTGGCTGCCCATTACATCGAACAGTTCCAACCTTGTGCTCCTAATCCTCATTACTATACCCACAATCAAAGTATAGTGACTGCTGTCCAAAATTTTCTTTCTCGGCTGGCGCTTTCCTTAGCCACTGCTAATGAATTATCTGACCTACTACACCAGATGTCCATCAGAAAATCACCTGAACCTAATCGTCTTCTTGTTGAGCCCCTTAAATCCCTGCATCCTAAAGGATCTTCCTGTTTGTTGCATCTCTTAAGCTCCTGCCTCCAATGTGCCTACTTCCCAGTGCAATGAAAAGTTGCAACTGTTATCTCTATTCGTAAACCAGGCAAGTCTCCTCTTCCTATCAGCCTTAACTCTACTCTGGACAAACTGTAATAAAAGCTCATTCTGCAGTGTCTATACCCATATCTGCATCCCTACATTCCACATTACCAATTTGCCTATGCTAGGCACAAATCAGCAGAGTTGCAAGGGTCACCGATTACATGCAAAGAGCTAAGACTGACGATAAAAAGGCAATGCAAATCTTCTTGGATGTCTCGCGGGCTTTTGATTCCGTTTGGCATGATGGTCATCTTTACAAACTACTCCCGATTCATTTTAAGTATATTTATTTATTTTATCACATCTTATCTCTATTCCTGATTTGCTGTACGTATTTCAGTTCATCATTCTTCCCTAGACATTCATGGTGAAGTGCCACAGGGGTCTGTTTTGGCTCCCTTTCTCTACACTTTTTATATATTCGATATGCCCCAACATACCACCATCTGCTTAGCCACTTATGCCAATGACACTGTGATTCTCCATTCTCATTTTTCTGCCTTTTCTGTAGATTGTGAGTTACATGACTATATTGTCTGCTTTAATAAATACCTAGAAGCCTGGAGGATACGTGTCAATTCTGACAAATCTCAAGTTCTCAGATTTTTTCATCTCAACCAGTGAACTACACTTTGCATGGTAAACTGCTTCCTGTTTCATACAGCACCAAATATTTGGGTGTTCATATTGATTCCCGACTCAGCTGATATCATCAAATACAATATGTTTGCAAGAAAATTCATCAGACTTACGGAGCACTTTGCCTTCTTTTCACCTCCTCATATTTATCTCTGAGGATAAAGCTTCTTATCTACATCAATGTGATTGTACAATAGATGCTTTATGCTACTCCTGTGTGGGGAGACGTCTCTTACAGCAGCCTACAAGTGCTAGCCAGCAAACACATGTGCTTTATTAGAAGAATGACACATGCTTATCAGCAGGGATATACCAACTTATATGTGCTGGCACTCACCAATATGCAACCCCTTCCTGCACTTCTTCATCAACTGGATGCCAACTGGGAAAACTGCTTGACTCGCCATGGTGCCGACACTCATACAGTTTGTATCAGTCAGCCAAAGCGGCAATGGTATTGATAATAATACCACCAGATTAATCTATTACAGCTTTCTCACTGCCTGCGGAGCTGTATGTAGTAAAAGCGGGTGTTAAACACTACAAAAAAAAAGAAAAAGAAATACAGCTTTCTCCTTCAGTGTTTCATCCTTAACACCTTGCTCACGTTTCTCAGTCACTCATGTTACCATATAAAGGTTCGTAAAGGGTCTGGAAATGGATGACTCATCCTGCTGTATGTATGTCATTGTCATCGTTGTTTCAAATGCCAGTCAAGGAACCACCAAGGAACTGTTGATGAAGACGGTGGTCTTCAAAATGCGTCCGGATAAAAAGTAAGTTAAATGAAACTAAAAGTATCTATAGTTCGACTTGCACAATACTTGCACAAATTACTTGAAAAGTTTCACTGCTTATATGACCTTGTATGTGTTAAGTGGAATAAAGAAATTATTGTTTAAAAAATCCTGAGGGAAACTTTGAATGTTACCACCTTCCTGAAGAAAATATTATTTGTGAGATTAGAGAATATGACCAGATGGTAAGTATTTATATTTATTACTATGTTCTTGCTTATTAGAAATTCAAAATAACTATAAGCAGTATTTTAAAATTTGGGCAGTCCTAACCTCTGTGAATAGCCTGTAATTATTCCTCTTATGAGGAAAACATTCATATGCCCTTCCTCTACTTGTGCCTTGTTTTCAGGCTCACATAATTACAAATTATATAAATGTTTTATATGTGAATGTTGTAATGAAGTATATTAAATGTTGGCCTTTCTTTTAGGCTCTGTTAGTGACCCTTGGTAAAAAACTGGAATTGGAAAGTGATGCTGCTCCATCTATATTCCCAAGTTACCAACATATTTAACCACAACTGCTGCTCTTCAGTGTAAGATCCAGGAAAAAGAAAAAGGGTTCATGTTGAATGTGAAACACAGAAATACAAGGGTGATTCAAATATAAAGGGTAATTTTGTTAAAAATATTTATTGATTAAATATATACACAAGTGACTATATCAACATTTCTCTATATAGGGAAGCTATATAGAGAAATGTTGATATAGTCACTTGTGTATATATTTAATTAATAAATATTCACACTATACACATTTTTGCCAACATTTCGGAAGCTTGAACATTCCTTCTTCAAAAAAAGGCACATCACCAACCAAATGCGCAAATGCTCCTTGACGTTGTCGTTGCTTTCGAAATGTTTCCCTAAAAGCGATTCTTTCATGGGTGCAAACAAAAAATAGTCTGGAGGGGGGGGGGGGGGCGGGGGGGACAAGTCTGGACTATAGGGAGGGTGTTCAAGGATTTCCCAGTGCATGTCCGCCATTGTGTCCATTGTCAAATTGGCGGTGTGAGGCATAGTGTTGTCTTGGAGAAGGACGACATCTCTGATGGGCATACGACGTCTTTTGTTTCAGTAGGCAGTTTTTACAGACCTTAACAATTGGCAATAGTAAGCTGCAGTCACTGTACGTCGATCATGAAGAAAATCAACCAACTTCTGATGCGATTCCTTCAACAGTGGAGCTCTCGAACGGCACGGATGTTGTCATCTGTGAGATTTGACCTTGGGCGTCAAGCATGACTTTTGCTTTCCACAAATTGTCGGCCACCCTTAAATTGTCCCGCCCAAGTAAACTCTCAATTCTGTGACAGTGTAGTGTCCCCAAACTGCGCCCTTAAATGAGTTAAAATCTCCGAAGGTTTAGCCCCTTCATTGGTTAAACACTTGACAATAATGCGTTGCACAACAGACGAAGAAACCTCTTGCTCACTCATGGCTGTACTGACGCCAGAACCCAGCAAGGCACCCAACAAAGCTAGTTCCCCCTCCCTAACACACCAACCTTCAACCCCCCCACTCCACTGCCCCGCTCTGAACTGCTTCCTCCGTGATATGCAACAATTACCTTTTATATTTGAATTACCCTGGTAGAACAGAAATTCACTCACAGTGATTGGTTAATTAAAAGGCATGACGACAGGTTGCATTTTCTGTTGACAGAATTTAATGACTACTCTACTCCTCTAGAAGGAAAGTGCTGTCATTATATCTTAGTAGGTATGTGACAAGATAAATGTAGCTGGCCCTGTAGCTCAATTGGTAGAGCACTTGCTTACTGTGTAAGGGGTCCCAGGTTCGATTCTTGGCTGGAAGGGGGGTGGGAATTTTTCTCTAACCAATATTATTCCCAATCTTCCACAGAGTCTGGGAGTGTGAATGTGTGTTAGTGTGTGTGCATGCGTGCGTGCATGCGTGCATGTGTGAATTTAATGTATAAAATCCCTAAAGACTGAAAACCCACCATTAAATGAGTAACCCCATTGCTGTTAGGTAATATGTTCCAGAGAAGAAGCTGCTTATGTGATCATCAGAGTTAAAGGCAGGGTATAAATGGAACAATAAAAAAGATAAAAGCTAAGAATTTTTAATGGATTTTAGGGTCAGAGCTTGTTTGCAACTCATTTTCTGAATTAGAGGATTTGCTAACAGCTATAAAATACGCTGATGGTGAAGAAATTATTCTTACAGACACAATACCTACCATCCAGAATCTTCTGAATAAATGCCTAGAAGTGATGAGACAGTATTATATACTAAGTTTTTGAGTGAGCAACTGTAACTTCTCATATCTAAACATTTGAGATATTCCACGAAACTACTCACTGTTTGTAGTTTTTTCTTTTCTTTTACAGCTGCTTACAAGCTTATGATGTTTAAATCAATTTTATTTAATAAAAATGTAGTAGCCCTATTATCACTGAAAAACTTAAAATCTCAGAAACAACTGGTTAAGTGAGTAAGACCTCATCTATAGAATGTGTCATGCTTTGTTCTGTACTAGCTTCAGTGTTTCTTTGACTGCATGTTAACATTTGTATTACGACCATAAGTTTCAGTAAATATTTGTAATATAGTCAGTAATTTTAATAATAATTGAAGTATGCTTTATAGTTTAATTTATTTTTGTAAATATATGACCCCATAATTTTATATTCCTTATGGTGTCTACATGTCAGTGTTGGTAACAAACTAAATTGTTGCAGTGTTAAAATATAGATGCTAATCTATGGTTACATGCATAGAATCTTCAGAAGTAACTATCTAAACTAGCAATATTTTACAATAACCATTGCCAAGGTGGTTAATTGCTTGGGTTATTTTTGTGAGAGAAGAACAAAATAAATACAAGCCATATGAGATGTCATTCAATATTGATAGTGATAGATTGGTTTCATAAGCTAGATACAAAGGAATTTTAGCAAAATATTAATAAAATAATTATGATAAGAATATGTTTGCTAACAAGTCTGATAAAATGATTTCATTTATTTGACATATCAGAAGTTAATATGTAATTTTTAATTGTATACTGCTTCACTGTATCAGACACTGCATTTGCCATGTTCCTACCTAGCAAACGCACTGTACCATGTACCTCATCATAGTGTTGACACACGATACTGAACATATCCCAAAAATAATCATATTTTTATGCTTGCTATGCTGGTTTAGACACTCCAATATTTTCAAATGGGTTATAGTAAGCTATTAGTGTATATTTTGCAATATATATTTTCTCATAAATGTACCATACTTCATGAATGGATTATTCAATTGTTGGCTGTTTTTCTAACATATGTCTATAATATACATAGATTAACTTTCACTGATCCCAGACGTGCAGTAAACACAATCTAAGGGCAATTATTATTTATTTATGCCAACAAACTTACTGTTGGTGTTTTTAAACACACAAGCCGTGTGTGGGCAAAGTTTTTAAGAGGTAGAACTGGAACTTAAAAATTCAATGCCACAACTGGGATTTGAACCACAGCCCTTCCGCTTGCTGGGCGGACGCTCTAACCACTGAGCTATTGTGACAAACTGCCAGAATGGCATTAAATTCTCAAGCCAGTTCGTATTTCTCCTGGTAAACCACAAAGGCAGTCTCACATCAGAAACAATTACCCCAATGGTGACTTACTATTGTAAGTACTTTATATCCCAGGATTAAATAACCTTCACATGGTAATTATTATTTATTTATGCCAACAAACTTACTGTTGGTGTTTTTAAACACACAAGCTGTGTGTGGGCAAAGTTTTTAAGAGGTAGAACTGAAACTTAAAAATTCAATGTCACAACTGGGATTTGAACCACAGACCTTCCGCTTGCCGGGCAGACGCTCTAACCACTGAGCTATTGTGACAAACTGCCAGAATGGCATTAAATTCTCAAGCCAGTTCGTATTTCTCCTGGTAAACCACAAAGGCAGTCTCACATCAGAAACAATTACCCCAATGGTGACTTACTATTGTAAGTACTTTATATCCCAGGATTAAATAACCTTCACATGGTAATTATTATTTATTTATGCCAACAAACTTACTGTTGGTGTTTTTAAACACACAAGCTGTGTGTGGGCAAAGTTTTTAAGAGGTAGAACTGAAACTTAAAAATTCAATGTCACAACTGGGATTTGAACCACAGACCTTCCGCTTGCCGGGCAGACGCTCTAACCACTGAGCTATTGTGACAAACTGCCAGAATGGCATTAAATTCTCAAGCCAGTTCGTATTTCTCCTGGTAAACCACAAAGGCAGTCTCACATCAAAAACAATTACCCCAATGGTGACTTACTATTGTAAGTACTTTATATCCCAGGATTAAATAACCTTCACATGGTAATTATTATTTATTTATGCCAACAGTAAGTTTGTTGGCATAATTAAATAATAATTACCATGTGAAGGTTATTTAATCCTGGGATATAAAGTACTTACAATAGTAAGTCACCATTGGGGTAATTGTTTTTGATGTGAGACTGCCTTTGTGGTTTACCAGGAGAAATACGAACTGGCTTGAGAATTTAATGCCACTCTGGCAGTTTGTCACAATAGCTCAGTGGTTAGAGCATCCGCCCGGCAAGCGGAAGGTCTGTGGTTCAAATCCCAGTTGTGGCATTGAATTTTTAAGTTCCAGTTCTACCTCTTAAAAACAATCTAAGTGCATTGGCAGGGTTTGGCCAATTGAGCTGTGCTCTGGCTTGCTGCTAGTTTAGAGCCTCAGCGCAGCTCTGGGGTTACCTCAGTGTTATGCTTTATTCATGACACAACTAACCATACAGCAGGTAAAATTAACCTGAAAGTCTTAATAATTATGTATCATTAATACATTTATACCATTTCAAAGTGTGTTTATGTAATTACATGTTTATTCTAATTTGTCATACGTAGCTCTTTGTTACATTTACAGTAGAATACTTTTACTCTGTTTATCTACTTGATGAACTTAATTATTTTATACCTATATGTACAGCGACTTAATCAGCAAAACATAAAACATAAATGGCTTTTCTGCATATAACAGGTATAAAATTATCATATTTTGTAATATAAAAATGCAAGACAAATAATGCAATTAGAGCAGTTAAAAGGTCTAACCGATGAGAAATTATGCACAAGTAACTTATATATAAATTATAAAATACAAGAAAATTAAACTGCAACTTAAATTAAGTGTTTTTTTTTTTTCTTTTCTTTTTTTTTTGGTTAGTTTTCTGTTAACCAGCTTGGGAGATATTTTATGCTACCTTCATTCTAAGCACTGCATTAAGATTTTCATCAAGAACACATATACATGTACTGATGTGCCAAACATTGAAACTCCACTGCTGTGATGTGATCGGTTGCTGCCCAGCAAGCAAGATCGTGGCACCGTCTATTGCCCACCACTCTAAAGGTAGTGTACTCGCCAGTGGCTAAGCTGTTACCTGCCTAAAATTGATTAAAATAAATACTCTTCAGGTGTATAGACTGCAATTTCAGTTATTTAACAGCTATTTGTACAGTGTTCCAAACACGAAACTCCCAGCACTAAAATACTTATTTTAGTCATAAAATGAACTTATTATTCATCCAGATTGTGAAGCATTTAAATTACTTTTAACATTACACTTCTTGCTTTTTCATATATGTCAAGTTTCTGTAACAGAAAACATAGACATATGTGTTTATGTGAATATCCTGCTTCTCCTTGTTCGACTGAACACGTAATGTCATCCTAGCTACACTATGGCTTCCATAATACAAAGGTAGTGGCAAGAGCGCTAGGATGGTTACTTAAGCACTGCTGATACCAAAGCCCACAGAATGTAATTTCTTCTTTTATTGTTGTTGTTGTTTTCTAGTGCCTTGCATCTGGCAATGAAAGCATTAGCATTCGTGCTTTCCAATACTTTTGAACTGTAGTTTCTTATGATCTTAATGCTTCACAGGTCTTCAAGTGGTCTTCGTTCATTTCTGCTGGATCGTTACACAGGACACATATTGGTGAAGCTGAGATACCTATTCTGTAGAGATGACTTGCTAAGCAGTCGTGATTTGTCAGTAGTCGGAAGGCTGCAACCGCTGTTTTCCTTGGTCTCTGGGGGATTATATCTGGATTGGAAAGTAGTGTAATCCATTTTTTATCTTTGGCATTTGTTTCTATTTCTTGTAGGTATGAATGAGAAAATTTTTTAATGATCAAGCGTTTTATTGAGGAATATGAGAAATTGAATTTAGACTTTTGTTTTATTGTTGTGCCTTTCTTTGCAAGTGAGTCTGCAGCTTCGTTCCCCATGACTCCACAGTGTGCTGGAATCCATTGGAGATGAACAGTCTTATTAACTTTTTGGAGTTGTGTTAACATTTTGTAGCATTCTCTAATTTTTGTTGACTTCTTTGTAGTATTTGAACATATTCCCTGAATTGCAGCTTTAGAATCTGAAAGAATTACTGTCTTGTTAAATTTATTTAAGGGAAGATTTAATAATTGTCAGAGAGCAATGTGTATAGCCTCTATTTCTCCATCATAATTTGTTGTGTCTCTGCCAACAGAATGACAAAAGGAAAAATGTGAACACACAACTCCAGCTCCAGTAAGGTTTTCCCTGGAGGATCCATCAGTATATATGTGCAGCCATTCTTCTGTGGGATACCTAGCATTGATTGTTTCCAGAGCTAAAAGTTTTTGTATTTCTTTTGGTGTGTCTGATTTACTTATTTCCTCTATTAATTCTAAACTGAAGGTAGGTTGCAATAATTCCAATGGATTTTCTCTTATAAGCAGATTTTCTCTGGTGTTAGGAATGTTCAATTTGGATTTAATGTGTGTTACCTTTTCTAGGAAACTACTATGAGTTTTAAGGATTGAAGGACGGAGGTTCTCTTCTGTCCATTTAGAGTTTGGCAGTCGTAACATTTTCTCGTGTTGGAGCAATGCTTGTTCTTCTATTTTTGTTGTTATTGATGGGGTCCATGTTAAGGCAAGCATGGCATCAACAGGTGTGGATTTAACTGTTCCAGTGATTAGGCGAAGAGCCTGATTTTGTATTTGTCCAAGTTTATTGATGTTAGCATTTGCTGCTTTTATTAAAGCTTCAGAACAGTACAAGAGGTTTTGGTTTAACATGCATTTTGTATGTTGTGTTAAGGACTCTCCTTGAGCAACCCCATTTAGCACCAGCTAACCTTTTCAGGATTTGCAGTTTCTTTTCAACCTTTTCTGAGATGTTTGTTATATGTTTTTTCCAACTTAGCTTTTTGTCGAAAGTGATGCCTAAGTATTTGGCATCATAAACTGCTCTGAGTGGTTTACCATTATAATTTATGTTAATATTAACTGGTTTGTATTTTAGTGTAAATAATTCATAATTTAAGAGGTAGAACTGGAGCTTAAAAATTCAATGCCACAACTGGGATTTGAACCACAGACCTTCCGCTTAAACTTTGCCCACACACGGCCTGTGTGTTTAAAAACACCAACAGTAAGTTTGTTGGCATAAATAAAATAATTCATAATTTGTTTTTTCCACATTGATAGTCATGAGGTTTTTGGAGCTCCATTCATGTACTTTGTTTAGGGCTGTTTCTATTCTGTCTTTAATTAATTCAGGTTTTTTTGGAGAGCCTGAAGTCCAAATGACTACATCGTCAGCAAATAAAGCAATTTTGGTTTCTAAAGTTTTTATTATTGATGGAAGATCATTTATATATATGTTAAAGAGTGTTGTGCTCAGAACAGCACCTTGTGGAAGTCCTTGGTGTGTTTGTTTATATTTGGAAATGTATGTATTATATTTTGTGGCACAAAATCTTTGTGAAATAAACTGAGTTATCCATTTAAGAATGTTACTTTTCACACCTATTGATTGCAACTTCTCAATTAATTTGTTTCTCCAGACTGAGTCATATGCTGATTTAAAATCAATGAATACTGCCAAGGTATCCTCCCTTCTATTGAAAGCTTCCTTGATGTCTTGGCTTAGTAGGAGTACATTTTCACTTGTACTATGATTCTGTCTGAAGCCGGTCTGTGAACTATTAATTAAGTTGTAATATTGTAGGAACCAGTTGTCTAGATGCCACCATTCTTCCCATCACTTTTGCAATAACACTGCTCAAAGATATTGGCCTGAAACTATTAATATTGTTTGAGGGTTTGTTTTTCTTTAAAATTGGGATGATAATGGCTTTTTTCCAGTCGGAAGGTACAGTCATTCTCCAACACGTGTTATATAGTTTAAGTAGGATTTCTTTTCCTTTCCTGCCAAGGTGTTTAATAAACTCTGGGTGGATCTTGTCAGGTCCTGGAGATTTTTTGTTCTGTAATTGTTCTATTGCTAAATCCAGTTCTGTTTCATTAAAATCCTGAATAAAAATATCATTTCGTATATCTTTTGGCTTATTAGTTTCTCTGATAGTTTTTTGGATAGCTTTATCTTGTTTTTTATATACTTAGGGTATTCTTTGTGACTGAGCAGTTTTTTGATAATTTTGTTTTATTAAGGAATTTGTATATTTTATTTCCATCTTTCCTATAGTCCATATGTTCTACAAAATTTGTGAAACTGGCCCTCTTTGCTGTAATTAATTCTTTCTTAAAAATGGCTGCTTTTCTTCTCCAGTTTTGTACATCTTCTGGACACTTGGTTCTTTCGGCTTTGACTCTTGCTATATTTCTTTCGTGTTTTAATTTAGATAAAGATGGAGACCAAAAGTAGCTATATTTCTTTAACTTTCCTTTGGGAATATGTGTTTTGGCTGCTGTCAATAATATTTCACAAGTTTTTTTATTCATTTCATCTGTTGACTTGAACTCTGATTCTAACAGTATATTACACTTCCCTTCTATCTCATTTTGGAAACTGGACCAATCTGCTTTTTTAAAATTCCAAGAAGTTTTAATTTTTGGTTTGTTACTTTTATTTATTAGACCTCTTATGGAGTTTATGGTGATTCTGTGGCCTGAACCTGGGTCTTCTATTATTTCTCTTTTTGTATTGTCAATTATGTCAGATGACACCATCAAAAGATCAGGATTTGTACCCGAACCATTATAACGAAGGTAAGTGGGTGGATCATTTGGATTAAATATTAATTCCATTGTTGATGAGTTTAATAGGTCTTCTATGACTCTTCCTGCAGAATTTATATCTCTATAGCCCCACCTAGGGGAGTGTGCATTAAAATCACCTATTAAAATACTTTTGGGTTCTATGGGAATAGAATTTAGATCTAGTGTATTGTCTGGAGGATTGTAAATACTGTAAATTCTATAGTGGTAGTTACTTTTCCATGCTTCAATTTGAACTATTTCTGACTTATCTTGTTCTTCCATTGTTTTTTGGATTTGAATAGTAGCTTTCATATTTCTTTTAATTCCTGTAAGAACACCACTTGCTATTTGACGAGGTTTTGGAAGTATATGTGTAGTGTACTGATCCATTTCAAAGTATATTTCCTGTTCTTCTGATATATTGGCTTCTTGTACTGTGAAGACATCTATATCTTGGTCTTTTAATATTTTCATTAGCTCTTGTTTTTTAGGCTGGGACATGCCTCCTGCATTCCATTGTAGAATTCTTAAAGTATTGGAATTGTTGTGATGAAATTTGCTTAAAGATGTCCCCACCCGGAGATCCGATTGGGGGACAGTTTTAACTCCGGAATGTTTATCTTAAGGACTCATACTCATGTATGTGGCTTTCATGTAACTGTTTTCTTAACAGGCACCAGTTTTACAATGTGGCAGTTACATCACCCGACTTAAACCCCCATTTTGCAAGGAGGACCACACCTATCGTTGGTCAACGGGTCCATCGGACCTAGCCGGGAGGACTAAATAGGTGGTATTTAGATCCACCGACCTTCCCCTCATGTGCCTCTGAAGGACGCTGTTGTGCTGTGATAGGCCAGCACATATGTAAACGACATTTCCTCCATTTTAGATGAAACAGTTATACCGCTGTGATTCGGTCCCCAGAGCCTCATCTGTTAAAAGCAGGGTGCACCACGGGCAGGATGAGGATGGGAATTGGGTAGGAGAGGCTATAGGAGGCGCATCACTACCCCTTACACCCCTCTTCTTTTATTGTAGAGATGTGTATATTTACGTAGCATGGCCTTAAAGACATACAATGGTGCTTCTGCCAGACAACTAAGAGTTATGGATTCAAATCTTTGTAGGATGTCAATATTGGAGTTATTTGCAGTTTCCTAAAACTGTTGTTGTTGTTAGCTGATGCTGGATTTCTGACAATGAAGTCATTAACCCTCTTGCTCTCCAATATTTTTCACTGATGGATGGGGCACTAGAAGTGGGTGGGCATATTTGAAGGTGGTCTCGATCCATTTCCTCTTCCAGATCACATAGAGGACAGAGTGGTGAAGAATATATCCCAATTCTGTTTAAATGTTTTGCCAGACAATCATGTCCTGTAATCAACCTGACGGTTGCAACTGCTATTTTTCGAGGATACTCAGGAATTACTGTTTGAATGTTTGGTAGTTCCCATCTTTTATTCTTTGATTTTTCATACTAATATTTTGCAATAACTTTTTCAATTCAGAGTTGACTAATCTTTTAGCTGCATAAAATGGTAGATTAACTATAGATTTTTGTACTCCACTGGTACCCTTTTTTGCAAGAAAATCAGCTTTCTCATTACCGCTCAGTCCACAGTGAGCTGGTATCCATTGGAAGACTAGGTGTTTTTGAAGTGCTGTTAGACGGGTAAGGATTTTCCAACATTGTATAATTGTTTGGGATTTTTTGGTGACAACTTGGAAGTAATTGCTATAATTGCTGCCCTGGAATCTGAGAGAATAACTGCTTGCTGAAAATGTGAAATTCTGTACAAAAGATTTTGTAGGGCCATTCGAATTGCTTCAATTTCTCCATCAAAGTTAGTAGTTTCATAACTTAAAGATTTGTAATAGGAAAAGAGGTGACATGTGACTCCAGCACCTGCTCCATCTTGGTTTGATATCAATGATCCATCAGTATAAATATGGAGCCATTCGTGTTCTGGAAATCTAGTATGGATTGTCTCTAATGCCAATAATTTTAGAACATTAACTTCTTCTGTCAGGTGTAAATAATATGTGATGTCTAATGTATGTGTCGGATTGACTTTAGATATGAAGTTTTCGTTTGAATTAGGAAGGTGTACATTCTTCTTGATGTCTTGAATTTTGGAAAGAAAGCTCTCCTGAGTCTTTAGTGTATGTGTAAAATTTCTCTTGTGCCATGTATTAAATGGGAGTCACATCAACTTTTCATGTTGAATAAGAACCGCTTTTTCTATTTCATATTCAATGGGGTATTGGTTGGTTAGTATTTCCATAGCTGGTATTGGTGTGGTTTTGATAGCACCTGTAATTAATCTCAGACTTTGGTTTTGAAAGATTTGAATTTTTTTTGTGTTTGCTGTTACAAGAACTTCGCTGCAGTAAGTAAATAATGGCTTTATATATACATTGTATGTTGTGTTAAGAGTTGCTCTGGAACATCCCCACTTCATTCCTGTTAGACGTTTTATCAGTGAAAGGCACCTCTCTACTCTTTGTATTACATTTTCTATTTGTTTGGTCTATGTAAGTTTGGTATCAAATGTAACTCCTAAATATTTTGCTTCCTTTGTTTCTGGTAATTGTTGACCCTCAAAATTTAGTTTTATTTTTAGTGGTTTTTTTCTTAGTGAAAAGATTTGGTAGTTTGATTTTGTTGTATTAACAGTCATTAAATTTTCTTTGGTCCACCTTTGTAAGTTGGTTAAGGATTGTTGCATGGTTTTTTCTAGTTCTATACTTTTGCTTTTTTGTTTTGAAGTCCACATTACTAAGTCATCAGAAAATAGTGCACACTTCACACCTGATTCTTGTATTTGTTGTGGCAGATCGTTAATAAATATATTAAAAAGTGTTGTGCTGAGCACTGCGCCTTGTGGTAAGCCACGGTGTACTTGTTTGTATTTAGATATATGCCTTCCATATCTGGTTGCAATAAAGCGTTGTGTTAGGAAATGACATAGCCATGAAAACATTGGACCTTGTATCCCTATTTTTTTTTACTTTTTTTAGTAGTTTTGTTCTGCATATAGAATCATATGCACTTTGGAAATCAATAAAAACTGATAAATTATCTTCTTTTCTATTGAAGGAGTCTTTGATTTCTTGACTGAGAAGTAAGACTTGTTCATTTGTAGAGTGGAACTCTCTGAATCCAGCTTGACATGGGGATATTAAATTTTGTGATTCTAGAAACCAATTTAACCTGTTTGACACCATTCTTTCCATCACTTTTGCTATTATGCTAGTAAGAGCTATTGGTCTATAATTTTTTATTTCTGATGCTGTTTTGTCTTTCTTCAAGAGTGGGACAATTATTGATTTTTGCCATTCAGCAGGTACAGTGGTTTTCCAGGATAGATTGTAAAGTTTCAGTAGTTGTTTTGCTGTTTTTCCAAGGTTTTTTATGAACTCTGGATGTAAGTGATCTGGTCCAGGAGACTTTTTGTTTTTTAGATTATTTATTGCAATGTTCAGTTCTTGCATATTAAAATTTTGAAAAAAGATATTCACTGAGTGTTAGGATCACATTCTCTTTCTTGTTTCAAATCTTTTTTAAATTCTTTACGTTCCTTTTTATTATTTCTTGTTACTTTATGTGAATTAGCATACTATTTATTGAATGTTTCAGCTATGACTGCATCATTTACTAATATATTATTGTTGTGTATGACAGGTGTGCTGTTGTTTTCTTTCCTGTCCTTGACATTTTTTATGAACTTATGAGCTTTGTTACCATCTGTCCTATAATCCATTTTTTCTAAGAAATTATTAAAGTGATTCTTTTTAGCAGTATTAATTTCTTTTTTTAGTGAGGCACATTTCTTCCGACATATTTGTGTATCCGATATGTTTTTTGTTTGTTCAGCTGTATTTCTAGCTATATCCCTTTGCTTTTTCAGTTCTTCTAGTTTCCTAAAACTAGATAACATAATTTTTTAACAATTCAATGCCACAGCTGGGATCTGAATCACAGCCTACCAGGCGGGTGCTCTAATCAGATCCCAGCTGTGGCATTGAATCTTTCAGTCCAAGTTTCTACCTCTCAAACATTGCCCACACACGGCTTGTGTATTTAAAAACACCAACAGTAAGTTTGTTGGCATAAATAATAATAACTAGATAACATAAATCCATACAGGTCTAATGATAGTCTTGATATTAGTATTTTGTTATAGAGAGACAGATAAGATTGTTTATTCAGTAACCAATATAATTGCTGGAATTTTAGTTTTGCTTCTGTCCTTTTTGTCATAATGTGGTGTTCATGTAAGAGCAATGCAAGGCATTTTACTGTTGTTATAGGAATTACTACATAATTTAGATGCACTTTAGGTCATGCTCTGCGACAAAGAAAAATGTGATATGATGAGATTTACTGGGGTTTGCCTATATTTTCCATTTGTTTAGCCATTCTAGCAGCAGGTCTAGATGGTGTTGAATATACTCTGAGTCTCCATGAGGATTTTCATATGAGGCAAGAATGACCATGTCATCTGCAAAAATGCTGTCCTGGTACGTTCAGTTATTGGTAGATCATAAGTGTAAAGAAGGTACAAAATCAACCTAAGGGCATATCTTGTGGTACTCCAGATTTGATCTCATGGAAAGTGAAAACTTAATCTTTGTATTTTACTTGGAAATTCCTAAAGTTCAGGTAAAATTATAATACAATATAATAAAATCTGATGTGTTGCACTCACATGACTTTCACTACTCTTGCACTAAGCATTCTTACAAACTCTTATTCCTATATCTTCTTCGTGTTAGTTAAGATAAACATTTGTACAAATTATCTTATTGCTTATTTCCTTGTAGGTGCAAGGAGAATGTTAGAATAGAGTAGGCTTTGTGTAATAGTAAAATGTTTTAAAGCTATGAGATTGTGTTGTCTTTGCGTACTTAACATATAACAAAATTATGACCCATTTCACGAAAGTTCTAAGTTTTCTGAAACTTACACACATAACAAGGAATGAACCTAAATGGTTCACCCTACAAGAAAATTTATTCAGACATAAATTGTGTATTTTAGCAAGATCTACATGTTTTGTAGTGTATGATTTGGTCTATGTCTAATGGTTTACCAGTTTGCAAAAGTTGTCCAGAGTAAATACGACTACAGGGGCTATAGCCAGAAAATTCAAGATATACATTTCATTTGTCATAAAAATATCTCAAACATATGAAATTTTAATCAAAATCGTTAGAGCCATTTTCAAGAAAATCAAAATTTTCGAAAAATGTTCCATGTAAAGGGTAGTTTAGGGTGGGGCTATTTTCTTCAAAACCTTCGTGTCACATCCTTGAAAGACAT
This sequence comes from Tenodera sinensis, assembly GCA_030765045.1. Taxonomy (NCBI): domain Eukaryota; kingdom Metazoa; phylum Arthropoda; class Insecta; order Mantodea; family Mantidae; genus Tenodera; species Tenodera sinensis. The sequence goes on along the minus strand of CM060965.1, from coordinate 105,124,660 downwards.
TAAACTTAAATACCAACTTTGGTTTTTAACCGACTTTTCGTTTTTGAGTTATGCTGTTCACAGACACATACACACGGACCTTTTTCTAAAAATGCTTTTTTTTGGATTCAGGGGGTCTCAAAACATATATTTCCGGTTTAATCTCGACATCAAATTTTTGGGTGGAATACAACACTTCCCCTACTTACCAGTAAGAAAGTAAAAAAAGAGGAAGTAGCAATTTTATATTTTGTGGTGGACCTGCTGTATATCAAGGAAAACTGCAGTACAGTAGCACCATGATTGAAAGGACACTGTTCTAATGTTTACTACTAGATGGCTTGTTCAATTGTCAAATGGTGTTCTTGAAAACCAAACTGGATGTCGAGTATTATTGTAGAACATCGAGATTTCAGTCGTTGAAGAAGGAGCTTCTCAAAACTTTTGTTTAACAGGCAATACTAATTGGTTGATACAATACTACTTCATTTGGATCTTTCCCAGGTTTGGGGACGTTAATTATTTGTGCCACTTTCCACTGATTAGGAAAATGGCTACTATGAAGAATACAATTAAAACTAGATGCAATAAATGCATATGCCTTTTTAGGAGATTCCAATTGAATTTTACCAGTAACAAGGTTCTAACTAGGACTTTTTGTGGGGTTAGTGTGTCTTTTTATTGCGATTTTGACTTCATTTAAAGAGAATGGCTGAATAGGTAGCACTAGTTGTAGTGGGGCAGAGAGGTAAGTACTGATTTATCTTCCTTTCATAGAAGTTTGAAAACAGTGTTGTTGTAATTAATTTAATTTAAAAGGTGAGTTAATTAATAACACTGAACAACACTTACAAAATATTTTTCCGGGACGCGTTTCGAAGGTTAACTTTCCTCCATTATCAACTGGACAATAACTGGGTTTCCATGGTGTTTGATGGCGCGGATGGTGATGCTTCTTCTGACATTTGAAACGTGTCCCGGAAAAATATTTTGTAAGTGTTGTTCAGTGTTATTAATTAACTCACCTTTTAAATTAAAAGTACTGATTTCTTCGTCTGACGTGCTTCACTAAGTTGTGGGTTCAAAGACAGACACCATGTGTTCGAGGCGTTGATCTAGAAATATTCGATAGGGGGGAGGGACCCAGTTCTGGTTCACTACCACTTCAGAATAATTAAATTCATGCTAAAACATACCTAAATATTTAACTGAAAGAAATAATGTTTAAACTACCAGCTACCACCTACCTAGGAAGAAGACTCTGTAAAGGCCACAGGCCCACCGATCAAATGTTTACAAAATACTCCTATTATGGATACGACATTTGAACATTCACCTAATTGGCATCGTCATTGCGCAAATCTTGATTCACAAAGTGCCCTCTGTCAAGTTCGTCACAATCATTAAATGTAGTTGTTAATGAAGTCTGCAATTCACTGTCATTGCTACTGCTGGCATTCGCAATAACTGTAACACAATCAGTTTGTCTCTTATTCTCTGACTTCAGCACATGTGCTTTTCACTTTTAAATCTGTAGCTTGATCATTATTGGATTTTTCATCAGTATCTTTTCTGTCACAAGAATTGCCTCCGACTTCAAGACATGCCATTTTAACAAACTGTAACAAATTCAATTTAATTTAAAAGGTGAGTCAATTAATAACACTAAACAACATTTACATTTATAATTTTCCAGAACACATTTCCGAAAATTATAAATGTAAGTGTTGGTTAGAGTTATTGACTCACCTTTTAAATTAAACACAACACTGTTTTCAAACTTCTAAGAAAGGAAGATGTAACAAATTTGTTTGAATTTTGCATTTTGACATCATAAATTTGTGCCTCTTATAATCACAACCAAAGGTGGAACATAGAACTGGACATTTCACTATCACTCCACTGTGGCAAGGACTACCACCAAGCTTATAGTGCCACTGTTACTGAACTAATGCATCAACAATGACAGTTTTGAATTAACGAAACGTTGTTGTTGTTAGGTAATGCTGGATTTCTGACAATGAAGTCATTAATCCTCTTGCTCTCCAATATTATTAACGAAACGTATACCTATGTGTTGTCGATAGCTTGTTTCCGCTTTGCCACTTTCCCATTTTTGAAGTCATTGGCAAAGATCAGCAAACGTTTTTCTCTGGACCTAGATTTAATTTATACTTATTAAAATCATCTGCAGTGACAAAAATCAAAAGCTGAATAGTCTAATGCAGCACATTATAGTTTATGATCAAAAGAAATGCTATGTAATGCACTGTCATATGAAATAAGGCATAAAACTACTTATGTATTATCATTATTATTCATATTATTATAAAAAGCTAGTACAGGTCGCAGTGTTGCTAGCATTGTTGTCCTTTATCGTGGACATATTTTCATAATTCTCACTTTCTTTCTCTTCCCATTCTTCTCTTCTTCTCTTCCCATTTCATTCTCCTTCACTTCTCTTTCTCCTCAATTTTACTCTCCTTACCTTCTTCTTTTCCTGATTACCCTCCCCTTATGTAGGACTTAAAGCCAGTGCCTAGGTTGAGACATTTGTCGGAGAGCACAGGAACATATGGACTGGACAGAGTGAACACCTGGAAGTGGGTGGTTAGCCAAGCACCAGGTATGGTAGTGAGGAAGAAGATGAGATGAAATGCAGGCGAAATCAATGATTCGAAAGATGATAATGGGGCAACTGGTGGAATGAGTGGCGGGGGAAACCGGAGAAAGTGGAGAAAACCCACCCAGATACCGTTTCATCCACCATGAATACCACATACGAGTCCCTGGGATCGAAACCGGGCCGCATAGGTGGTAGGCGAAAGCGCTAACCGCTCGGCCCGGTTACTCTCCTTACCACTTTTTCATACTAATGCCATGTAAATTTATCTTTCTCTATCTACCTTCAATTGCTTTGGTTTCATTTTTAGAATAAATACGGAGTAGCAATAATTATAATAATAATGATGGTAATGATGATAACAATAATGATGATAATAATGATCATAATGATAATAATAACAACAACAGCAGTAATTATATATATAAAAAAAAAAAATAAAAAAAAAAAAAAGGTGATTTTATTCTATTAGCGATGTTTTGAAAACCAGTAATAACCTTTTCAAGATTAATGTGAATTTAAATACATAAACTACATGACAGCACACATAATTGTGCCCGTTCCGTATGGCTGTTTAAACGATATACTCAAGATGTTCTCGGGCTTCTAGACAGGTGTAGTGATGCATAGCCATCGATGTTTCAGGAGTGTACATCTCTCCCATCTTCAGGATGATGGCTATGCATCACTACACTTGGCTAGAAGCCCGAGAACTTCTTGAGTATGTTCGTCGCCAGGAAAGCTACAAATCATGTTTAAACGATCGTTACTTATATCGCGATGTTACACGTGCCCGCATAGCAGTAAAGAAAAATTCCAAGAGCTCTTTAAATATTCATCCAATCGAAATGTTGCTTATTACTAAACTTAATATTGTGGGTAAAAACATTTTATATGGAACATTTTTGCAAAAACTCCCAAAAAGGGGAAGTATTTTGATTTATTCAATTTGGGCCCCATTAGAAACCTTCCACCTCAATAGTCTATTCTTTAAGTGGGACCAATTACCAAAGGTAGTACATATACCAAGTTTCATAGAAATCGGTTTGGCCATTTAGCGTGATGATGAGGTAACACATATTTATAGCAATAAAATAGGATATGACGGGGGGCTCCTTGCACACCCCTGGATCCGCGCCTGATGCGTTCTGCAAACCGTTCAGCCTTTTCCTCATCACTTCAAGCCCAGGTATTGTTATTTCTTATTGGTGGAACATCTAACAGCCAGTGCCTCCCGCATGAGCAAGATTCTTGTGTAGGCAAAATTTCGGAGTGTAACTCCGAGGACTGTGCCAATGTGTGCATAGGTATTTCCAGTCACAGCAGCAGAACCTCTTTGTCCTCCTGTGCATCCTCCTCCGCCAGAAGCGAGAACTTCAGCTCTTCCGGCCTTTCCTCTACTGAGGAACACAAATTCCAGGAGGTGAAAGCCAATTTCATGAGGTAGTCTCACGTAGAAGCAGGCATGATTGGCTGCACAAGCCACGCCCTCTACCCAATCCCGAGTACCCAAACCTCCCAAGCGACATTTTCCATCAATTATCGTGGACGACTTCCCCATGCCTGTTGGCTTCCTTAAAGAGGTCATGGCAATTCTGGTGCGGGTGTTCACTGTGCGGCGGAACAAAAGCCACTTTTTCCAAGCCGAAGATTATACCCTTCTCCTATAGCACCTCAAAACCAGGGGTATTTCCTATTTCATCTTTGGCCTGGTTAAAGCCTGTGATCTACGCAGGGTTATCTGCGGATTCCCTGTGCACACCTCTGTTGTAGACATCGAGGCGGACCTCACCTGTCAGGACATCGACCCCAGAGTGGCAAAGCAGTTCACCAGACTTGCTTCAAATGAGCAAGGGCCCGAGAAACACCTCCCCTCTTCTTGGTAGTGGTGGAGCGAACCAGTGACTTGGAAAGAAAAATAGATGGTTTTACAACCATGTGTTACCTTTGGGTACATATTGAACCATCCAAAGCCTCTGGCGGACCCCACCCCCCATTGTCACTGGTATCTGGGGTTTACCCACTTCTGCCATCGCAACCTTAAGGTGCCATGGCTCCCACTCAAAAGAGATCTGCCCTCGTGGTGACCGATGTGCCCACGTGCGTCAACGTAGCGGTGATTGATTCCAGGCGACCACAACAGGCCCCACAGGTAGACCAACAGGGCAAGAGGCCTGCTGTACCTACCAGCTGCCAGCCAGGGCTCTCTACACCTGCAAGGCCTGCACAAGAGCCTGCAAGACAACAGGGACCATCGTACGCTGCAGTAGCACGAGGACTACTGGTACACTGCGAGATCACGGGCTCACACTCACTTACCACCCAGGACGTAAACAACTGCTGCTATCATCCCTGACGCAGCCCCATCCTAAAGAACGAGGAAGCGTCGTCGCGTTCGGAAGCCGGATTCTGTTTCCGAGGCTCCGCTCACGCGCGCGCCAGCCGAGGGACGATACGGTCGATTGCGAGCCGGCACCCGTTGCCCTCCCATGATACCACCTCAATAGTCCCCTTCCTTTCTTATTGCCCTTCAGAGTTCCGACATGCTAGAATGGTAGCAGTAGATGCTTCAAAACCACGGCGGCTGCATCTGCGAGCTGTGAGTAAAATTACTTTCTTCCACAGACCCAACCTTCGAAACGGTTGTTGGTCTGGGTGGCAGTTGGTTAGACGCTGGCCTACTGATCCCAAGGTCGCGGGTTCAAATCCGCCCCAGACCGATGGTTTTTAAGTGTGCTTAAAAACGACAGCTCCATGTCAGTAGATTTACTGGCATGTAAAAGAACTCCTACGGGACAAAATTCCGGCACACCGGCGACGCTGATGTGATCCTGGCAATTGAGAACGTCGTTAAACAACAAAATAATTTTTTTTTAATTTTTTCGGAACGGTTACCATCATGGAGGGGCCCGCACCACTGACCAGTGTCATCCAGACCGCCCAAGAAGCCGGTTCGAAATAGGTCTCGCTCAGATTCGCGTTCTGGAAAGTGTGTGACTTGGCCGGTCAGAAAAACGAGCGCCAGCATTTTGCGGGTCTCCGAGGAGGCGACACGGCGTCTTCATGAGAAGTATAGTCCACTGACCCGTCCAACTCCCACAACTTGAAACCCTGAGGCGACGGCCGCCTGTGTGCACCTCGGAAGAACGGAGGTGTTGTGTCTGTACTACCCACCCCAAAGACAGTTCGTAATTAACGATTAGGTCTCCATACTCGCCCTACATCCCCATATCATTCCAACCGGGAACTTCAATGCCAAGCATCCGGACCCCGAGTGGACAAAGGAGGCAATGGAATTATTTGCATGGAGATGCGGACTATCGGCTCAGAGTAGAGGGTCCCTCTATCCGAGAGGTTGGGAATGGGTCCATCATTGACTTCGTGATTATCAAACATTTCCCCTAACATCTTTCACATCAGTCAACGAATTTCATTCAGATCATGATCTCGGGTTGCCAGCCATGACATACCGTTTCAACACAGAGACGTCGACTGAGACTACATTAAGGTTTATCTCAAAGATTTTATACTCGCTAACTCTCAAATCACTGATATCCCAACCTTGGAGGCTGCAGTCTCTTCCTTTACCTACATCGTGACGCTAACTGTCCGCAATCCACTCCCCAGCTCCTTTTACCCAGATGTCTTGCCAGTAGAACTTTTCCTGTTCATTCGCCGCTCCTGGGTGGCTCGCACACTCTAACAGCGACTCTGCACGCCATATCATCTGTCCCTCCCATGATGGCTTGATGACGGCGACGTGCCAAAAGACTCCGGAATCGAGATGGCCGACCTACTTCCCACATCCAAGGAACCCAAGGCCCGGCCTATGAACCCCAACCCAAAGCCCATGTGTTCGCCGAACATCCGGAAAGGACTATGAGGCCACGAGATGACCCTCAGGACCTGGACTTCTCTGACCGTGTTCGTCGGGAGGTATGTCGATACATTCGACGACCCCCCGACGAGACGAATCGTCTTCCCGTCGTTAGTCCAAGTGAACTCCAAGGCGCACTCCGGCCGCGGGACCTGAAGGGCTAATTCCCGTCATGCTTCATCACCTTCCCTGCTCACAAGGTCTTCAATATGTACCTCGCCCTGTGTCACATTCCACGCGAGTGGAAGGAGGCCCAGGTGACCTGCATTTTGAAGCGAGGGAAGGATTAGGTACATCCAGCCAATTACCGTTCCATAAGCCTCCTATACGTCCTTTCGAGTGGCTCCGACTTGCCCATTTGTCTCCCTACTGGGAGACATTCAAGATATCCCCCACCCACCAGTTTGGGTTTCGCCTCAACACCTGCTGCAACTAGTGGAGGCTGCTGCCCTGGGATACTCAACAGTATTTCTAGACCTGGAGAAGGGCTTCTTCATGACCTTGTATGCTGGTCTCCTACACAACTAATCCAACTACCCACACACATGACAAACATTACACTCCTACCTAAAATACATGCTTTGTGGTTTCAGTTGCAGGAAGCTAATCTACACAAAGGCCAATTAGAGACAGAGTCCTCGAAGGTTCTGCTGTCTTCCAGGCTTTTTAGGGTCTACGTGACCCACTTATCATCTAAGCCACACGTCAACATAGCCCAATATGCTGACGACGTGCTGCTGTTTACAATAGGTAAACATCCATGCAGAACCTTCAACTACATCAAGAGACAGCTCCACCTCTTCCAAGAAAGGTGCAGGCATTGGCGATTGTCCATCAAACCTTATAAAAGCCACGCCATTCCTTTTACCAAGTGCTGCTTTACCGCAAACTTCCTCACATTCACTTATTTCAGAAGGATAGAATGGACGAATACTATCACCTACTTAGGAATGAAGATTGACAAGGGAGTGCATCAGCGACCTGCCGCTGGGCTAACGGGGCAACAGCCACATTGTACCCTATCCTACGATCCTATGCCTGTTGCCTTGAAGCTACGCCTTTTCGGGGTCTCTTTTTCTTTTGGTGTGGCCCCTCCTCCACCACACCGGGTGACAATCATCCAAAAGAGATCTACAACGCCTCCCCTAACATGCACTAGCTACAATACTAGAGAATAGGTAAGTGAAGTCAGGTACCGCCGAAGCAAACCTGATGTTAGTGTGTGATTACTAAAAAGAGCGCCTACCTACAAGGGAGTAAACAGACAGAGTGGGTTTAGGTACTGGCCTTGATGTCAGTGCGCCCAGACCAGTACCTATGTGTCAGTTGAGGTATACATGCATAAGGCAGGATTTAGGGTGATGAACGTGCTTAATAAAATAAGGCAATACTACACCGTGTCTAGTGGCTTCAGCTGGATAGGGAGCTGACTGATTTATGCAAAGCAGTGCTGCTGGTCCTGAAACCTATTCTACAGGGGAGAGTTGATTAGTTGATTTCCAAATTATTTACAACAGAGTATGTACAGTAAAAATCTGATGTGTTGCACTCACATGACTTTCTCTACTGTTGTACTAACCATTCTTACAAACTCTTACTCTATATTTTAACAAACATTTGTACAAATTATCTTATTGTTTATTTCCTTGTAGGTGCAAGGGGAATATTAGAATACAGTAGGTTTAGTACGATAGTCAAATCTTTTAAAGCTTTGAGATTCTGTTCTCTTTGCACACTTAACATATAAAAAATGAACAACGATGTTCCATTTCACAAAGTTTTAAGTTTTCCGAAACTCACACACATAACAAGGAATTTCTCCGAAATGCTTCACTGAAAATTTATTGAGACATAAATTGTGTATTTTAGCAAGATCTACATTTTTTGTATAGTATGATTTGGTCTATCTCTAACGGTTTACCAGTTATGCAAACATCGTCCAGAGTAAATACGATTACAGGGGCTATAGCCAGAAAATTCAAGATATACATTTCATTTGTCATAAAAGTATCTCAAACATATGCCATTTTCAAGAAAATCAACATTTTCGAAAAATGTTCCAATTAAAGGGTAGCTTAGGGTGGGCCTATTTTCTTCAAAATCTTCATGTCGCATCCTTGAAAGACATTAAACTTAAATACCAACTTTGGTTTTTAACCGACTTTTCGTTTTTGAGTTATGCTGTCCACACACATAGACCTTTTTCTAAAAATGCTTTTTTTTTTTTTTGTATTCAGGGGGTCTCAAAACATATATTTCCGGTGAAATCTCGACATCGAATTTTTGGGTGGAATATAATACTTCCCCTACTAACCAGTAGAGAAGGTAAAAAGGTAGATCTTGCTAAAGTATATAATTTATGTCTGAATAAATTTTCGTGTAGGGTGAACCATTTGAGAGATACTCCTTGTTATGTGTGTGAGTTTCGGAAAACTTAGAACTTTGGTGAAATGGATCATCGTTGTTCATTTTTTATATGTTAAAGTGTACAAAGACAACAGAATCTCAAAGCTTTAAAGGATTTGACTATCGCACAAAGCCTACTGTATTCTAACATTCCCCTTGCACCTACAAGGAAATAAGCAATAAGATAATTTGTACAAATCTTTATCTTAACTAACACTAAGAAGATATAGGAATAAGAGTTTGTAAGAATGGTTACTTCAAGAGTAGAGAAAGTGGCTCAAGTTTAGATTAGCTTACTTGCCACTTGCCAGCCAGATTCTAAGTACGAACTTACTTACTGCGCATGCACCGACAGTAGTTTCACAATCGCCCACTAGGTTTCACTGCATGACTAGCAGACGATTTTCACATCTGCCAACATTGCTTTTTACACTACACTAGTTTTCGTTGCCAACACATTAAACACAAATGCACTCAGTCGCGTTGTTGCCGCCACAGACATACCGCTATCGCGTAGCGCAACTCCTATAATACTATATATTATACTTATATTTATTATATTTATATTATAATATATTAATTTTATTATATTTTTTATTATGTTTATTATTTATCGTTCTTTTTTTGTTTATTTATTTTATTTTATATTATTATTTTATTATATTATTATTTAATGCTATTATATTTAATATTATTATATTTATTATATTTTTTTATTATATTTTTATTATGTTTATTATTTATTGTTCTTTTTTATTTATTTTATTTTATATTATTATTTTATTATTTAATGTTATTATATTTATTATATTATATTTTTATTATGTTTACTATTTATCATTCATTTTTTGTTTATTTATTTTATTTTATGTTATTATTATTATTTAATGTTATTATATTTATATATTATATTTATTATATTTAATATTATTATATTTTTATTATGTTTACTATTTATCGTTCTTTTTTGTTTATTTTATTTTATATTATTATTTTTAATGTTATTAGATTTATATTATATATATTATATTTATTATATTATTATATTTATATTATTTTTATTATTTATCGTTCTTTTTTATTTATTTTATATTATATTATTTTATTGTATTATTATTTAATATTATTATATTATATATTATTTATATATATTATATATATTTAATAGTATTATATTATTATATTTATATTATTTTTATTATAGTTCCTTTTTATTTATTTATTTATTTTTTTTTTTTTTTTAAATTTTCGAGTGGAGAAAAAATCCATTTACGGAGCCCCATGTGCTGGGATGGCACAGAGGGGGACTGTAGGCTTTGCCCTAAGGCACTATCCACTAAAAAAACTCCACCGGAAGCATAGGATATACGCAGAAAGGAAAAGGTGAAAGAGGGTGCCAGGACACAAGTGTTGTAGTAAGAAGGAAGTAATGGGTATAGGTCATTAAGGAGTGGATAGGGGTTTTGGACGTGGCCTGCTGAGTCCTTCACACCACTTCGGCAAAACATTCAAACTTACTATTGGCAACAAACTCCTAGGGACATTCTGCTGTTGGCAGCGCTGCATTAACACAGCAACTTCGGCAACTTTCGTGACCATTCGTACACACTGCCGAGTGGGACTTTGCCGAAATTCTGACCAAGTGGTCGCGTAAGCTAAACTAAACTATATCCGAGAAAGTCATGTGAGTGCAACACATCAGATTTTTTTATTTAATAACTGCTGTTAAGCTCGTTCAGCTTGTTAAAGTGGTTGGCTATTCTGATTATGATCGCAAATAAAAGGGATCTAGAGAAAACAATAAGGTGGTTTAAGAGGTAGAACTGGAACTTAAAAATTCAATGCCACAACTGGGATTTGAACCACAGACCTTCCGCTTACTGGGATTTGAACCACTGGGATTTCTACCTCTAAAACTTTGCCCACACACGGCTTGTGTGTTTAAAAACACCAACAGTAAGTTTGTTGGCATAAATAAATAATAATTACCATAAGGTGGTTTAAATTTAAAGAACAGTAACAACAATTGAAGTATTATATATACCAACAAACTGGTTAGAGCAGGCGCTCGATAAGTGGGAGATCCGTGGTTGAAATCCCGGCTATGGCATTGAATTTTGCAGTCCTGATTCCATCTCTTAAAAACTGAACAACATTTGCAATTTTTAAATAATTAAATTAAAATGAATAGTTAATCTCAATAAGTAGAAAAGTACCCTATTAGTGAGATAGTTACTTTTATTTATTAATTTTGCAGGCTAACATCCCCATTGAGAAACTTGATCAACCAGCAGTGAGAAAATGGTTTGCAAAATATGTTAAAGGAGGTTCAGATCTTCTGACATCCTCTCATATTCCCAGGCAGTGCGTGCTGACCCCTGCCACACCAAACCCGCACTCCTCCGTGCTTTGGCTGCAGCTGGAGTACACAGCAGCCGGGCAATGAAGGTAACCTCTGCATAAGGGAGACGCCCTAGGGATTATATACCAATGTGTTCGGAAGATGCAAAATCGAGTATAAAAGAAGAGGTAGCAGATAAACCCATAACAATCTTCTGTGATGAAACCACTGATCGCAAAAGAAGAGCATTTTTGCTGTATTGTTAGGTACCCTAGAAGGTAATTCAGTTCAAAAGATCTATTTAGGTTCTTGTTCATTTCTGTCAGCAGCAAATAGCACAATATGTTGCCAGACATTCATAGACACTTTAAAAGAAATTGATATAAAATATGAAAATGTATTGGCAATTGCCACAGATAGTTCACCCTATATGAAAAGAGTGTGTAGAATGTTCAACTGTAATAATAGGCGAACATATCATTCACAGGCTGGGGCCACAAATTTAATTTAATAGGAAAACTTTATCAAAAATCTGAAGTCACTTACATGACTTTCTCTACTCATGTACTAACCCTTCTTACAAACACTTATTCCTATATCTTCTGTTTTAATTGAGATAAACATTTGCAGAAATTATGTTATTGCTGATTTTCTTGTACATGTAACGGGAATACAGTAGCTTTTTAATTGTTCCATTTATATCCTGCCTTTAACTACAAAGGTCATATCGGCGTCCTTGCCTATTAGCAAATTATCTTCCTCGTTTATCTGTGGGTTTTTCGGTCTTTGAATTCACACACACATTCACACTTTCATTCATACTTCCAGACTCAGGGAAGGATGAATAATCTTGGCTGGAGAAAACTTCCTACTCCCTGCCAGGAATTGAACCCGGGACCCCATAGCACAGCAGGCAAGTGCTCTTCCAACTACGTCACAGGGCCAGCCTACAGTAGCTTTGAGCAATAGTCAAATCTTTTAAAGCTTTGAGATTCCGTTCTCTTTGCATGGTTAACATATAAAAAATGAATAGCAATGTTCCATTTCACAGAACCAAAGTTCTCCAAAACTTACGCAAATAACGAGGAATATCTCCGAAATGCTACAAAAAATTTATTTGTACATAAACTGTGTACTTTAGCAAGATCTACATTTTTATTTTCTCTACTGGTAAGTAGAATTAAATATTGTATTCCACCCAAAAATTTGATGTCGAGATTTCACCGGTAATATGTTTTGAGACCCTCTGAATAAAAAAGGTCATCTTTAGAAAAAGGTGCGCGTGTGTCTGTGGACAGCAAAATTCAAAAATGAAAAGTCGGTTAAAAACCAAAGTTGGTATTTAAGTTTAATGCCTTTCAAGGATGCGACAAGAAGTTTTTGAAGAAAATAGCCCCACCCTAAACAACCCTTTATATGGAACATTTTGAATGGCTCTAACGATTTTGATTAAAATGTCATATGTTTAAGATATTTTTATGACAAATGAAATGTATGAGTATATTTTGAATTTTCTGGCTATAGCCTATGTAGTCCTGTTTACTCTATATGACTTTTGAATAACTCGTAAACCATAAGAGATAGAAAAAATCTCACTGTAACAAAAAATGTAGATCTCACTAAAACACAATTTATGTTTGAATAAATTTTTTTGTATAGTGAACCATTTCAGAGATAGTCCTTGTTATTTGTACAAGAAGATATAGGAATAAGAGTTTGTAAGAATGTTTAGTACAAGAGCAGAGCAAGTCATATGAGTGCAACACATCAGATTTTTTTTTTGGAAGAGCTGCTCTATCTCTTACGATTTACCAGTTATTCAAGTCATCCAGAGTAAATACAACTACAGGGGCTATAGCCAGAAAATTCAAGATATACATTTCATTTGTCATAAACATGGCATTTTAATCAAAATTATTAGAGCTATTTTCAAGAAAATCAACATTTTCAAAAAATTTTACATGTAAAGGGTAGTTTAGGGTGAAGCAATTTTCTTCAAAACCTTAGTGTTGCATCCTTGAAAGACATTAAACTTAAATACCAACTATGATTTTTAACCGACTTTGTTTTTGAGTTATGCTGTCGACAGACTGACAGAGACACAGAGCTTTTTCTAAAAATCTGATGTGTTGCACTCGCTTCACCTTCTCTACTCTTGTACTAACCATTCTTACAAACTCTTATTCCTATATCTTCCTTCTTGTAAGTTGAGATAAACATTTGCAGAAATTATCTTATTGCTTGTTTCCTTGTAGGTGAAAGGGGAATATTAGAATACAATAGGCTTTGTACGATAGATCGTTTAAAGCTTTGAGATTCTGTTCTCTTTGCACACTTAACATATAAAAAAATGAACAACGATGTTCCATTTTATGAAAGTTTTAAGTTTTCCGAAACTCACACACATAACAAAGAATATCTCCGAAATGGTTCACCCAACAAGAAAATTTATTGAGACATAAATTGTGTATTTTAGCAAGATCTACATTTTTTGTATGTATAGTATGATTTGGTCTATCTCTAACGGTTTACCAGTTATGCAAAAGTCGTCTAGAGTAAATACGACTACAGGGGCTATAGCCAGAAAATTCAAGATACACATTTCATTTGTTATGAAAATATCTCAAACATATGACATTTTAATAAAAATCGTTAGAGCCATTTTCAAGAAAATCAAAATTTTCCATATAAAGGGCAGTTTAGGATGTGCTATTTTCTTCAAAATCTTCGTGTCGTATCCTTGAAAGACATTAAACTTGAGTACCAACTTTGGTTTTTAACCGACTTTTCATTTTTGAGTTATGCTGTCCGCAGACTGACAAACAGACACACACACGGATCTTTTTCTAATTTTTGGGTGGAATGCAATCCTTCCCCTTCTTACCAGTAGAGAAAGTAAAAATGTCTTTTCTTGGATTCAGAACATATTGTCACCGCGCCCGCCGCATCTAATTGCCTACAACAGCGGTGTCACCCATCGCATTATTGTCGGAACTACCGCAAAGGAGCCGAAGGAAAGAGACAGAGCATGGCCGCATTGTTGGGGCGCTTGCTGAAAGAGAGAAAAGGATAGACACCTCGAGAATCTTCTCTACTTTGTATCTCGCCGCAATAAGTGAACGTTCCTGAAGCTTCCAGAACAGTGCCTGGGAGATATAAATAGCGGTAAAGTGTGAGAAGAGTGAGTCAGACGTATGTGAAGGCTGAGTAGTCGTGCCGACGGAGACGGACAGACGATGTGGAGAGTTGTGCCGACGGAGAAGAGTTAGTTCTTTGTGTTACGAGTTCGGAGCCGTGCTGTTTGAGAATCGGAAAAGACTTTCTTGTTGTTGCAACGAGTGTACAAAGTTACTGTTTACGGAAATAAAAGTGTTTATCTCGACTACATCAGTCTACTTTACTTCACACCCCACCAAAAAAAGTCACAATATATTTCTGGTTAAATCTCAACATCGAATTTTTGGGTGGAATACAATACTTCCTCTACTATATATAGCAGAGAAAGTAAAAATGCTTACCAGATGTGAAGTATTTGCTAAGCTTAAGAATGTTTTTGGAATTTCAAATTCAAATTTGAAACCAAAATGAATCCAATGTGTTTTGAGCCGCTGGTTTGAATCTGTTTTGTGTTTAGATTCTGTACTGCAGGTTTTAAGAGATATTGAAAAGTCATAAAATCCAGTAAAAAAAAGGGGGGGGAGGCCAAAATTGTATTCACACATGTACGAGCATCAATGGTTGACTCGAAAAAAATTGGCCCTATAACTCTTTCTCTGCTAATGTTGTACCATACACAAATTCTTGTCATGAAGGGCTACTTCATGAACAATATTTGGGGTGCCAATGACTATTCTGTGTATACATTGTCCATGAAGGTGGAACAAGCCTCATCCGTGAAAAATATTACATATGGGGGTATATGTAGCCATTGCATACTCTATTATAGAGTCCACTCACAAAATGTACACCTAATTAAAGAATCACCTGGTTGAGAAACATGTGCCAGTTATTTTATGTGGTGTTAACTTCAGCAATTTAGTAGCTCTTTGCACAGAGCCATAAGAAATGCCTACCTGTGTGAAAGGTGCCTAAGCAATTTTTGGGAGGAATTCTCCAAACAATGACTGACGTCTTCTGATGTTTCTTTGGTAGTACCTGTATGCCTTAATTTAGATTTGAGTTAACACATATGAATCAGAAATGCATGCTGAGCAGTAGAAAACATCTGCTGATCTACAATATATGTACTTTGTGACTAAGTACAGGACAAACTAATAAATCACTTGTAATCACTAAACCACATATCCCCGTCAACGCAATGCTGCAGCTCACAGCAAACCACATTGGAGGTACAATCTTGTTCACAGCAGCAGTGCATTATCATGTTTTCACGGCAGTGGAAAAACACTGCACCAGTTTTAAGGTTCAGGAAGTGTAAGGTGTTTTGTTACACTTCAATTGTAAATTTAATATAGTTATCCTGCACATTCAGTAATTTCAGAGAACCTTCTTTTAGTTTCTGGGGAATTATAGCAAAAACTTCGACATGTCTTAGCAAAAATTTGAGGGAAGGTACTTTCTATATGTATTTCGAAATAGCTCATGTATAGGTCTGCTAAAATAGCTGACAGTGTAATCCTTTAGATTGTCAATAGAATTTTTTGTAAAAGGCAAAGAAATTTTTTTTGTGCACAATTCCATAAGGTTAATGTGTATTTTGGTGGGGTCTATTGTAGTCCAAGTCAATTTACAATTGAAGAACCTGCTGAGTCACTTAAAAATACATTCCACAACACTTTAAAATCTGGAATTTATAGGATCAGCTGTGACAGTTGTGAAAAAAGCTACTTGGGAAAAATGAAAAGAAATTTGGAAATTAGACTAAAGGAACACCAGATATACTGAAACAAACAGAAAGAACTGCTGTGTCACCATTTTTGTATAGAAAACCACAATGACCATAACATAAAATTGTTAAAATAACTTACTTCAATAGAAATGAACATTTGGGAAAAAATGTACATCATAAAAAAACAACACTAAATTTTGAAATCCCAGCACTGAATGAAGTGCTAAAACTTTGCACCTCTAATACCATACGGCAACAGGACCATAGCAGCAGAGAGGAGGAACAGGACGAAGGTAGCTTCAGTCACCCAATGGTTGAGGATGAGACTGAACATTCTTGAAAACATTTGTTTTCCCAACACTTCACCGCTAATAGTGCTTCTATTTTTATTATACAAGGTAATTCATGAACTAATTATATAGCATTTAAGAAAACATTTACACAATACAGTAAAACTTCTTTTATACATTTTTCTCAACAGTCCTCACAAAATCCTGAGGACTGTCTGTAAAGTAAGGTTCTCAAAGCTCTGCAATTGCAAGGAACGCTGTTAAAGGAGATCCAGTAACACTGGCGTGTAGCTTGGTTCTCCCTCTCCCAGTATCCCGCCCTATGAGCAGTCTGTGATGCTCAGTCTTAGCTTGGCAGCTGTTAGAAATGGAGCTTCCAGTCACTTCTCTCACCAGGTGCAAATTACGCTTTGTGATGCATTTTTGTGAGCAAAAAGACTGCACTGGTGGAGCATACAACACATGCGCAAATTGTGCAGAGAACTCAAAGACGGACGTACAGCATTCTGGATGGCCATTGGTTTTGGATGAAACGATGGTGAAAATGGTAGAAGCAATGCTGAAAGATCGAAGGGTAGTGGTTTGGGAGACCTACGAGATGATCCCTGATGTCAGTAAGACCTACATCCACAAAAGTATGACTGATCATTTAAGGCATACCAAGGTGGGTGGAGGCACGTTCATGAAGGGAGTGCATTTCCATCAGGATAACGCTTGTCTGCACATTGCCCATGTGACAACCAATCTCAACAAATTTGGATGTTATACTGTTAAACACCCTCCTTACAGCCCAGACCTAGCCCCAAGTGACTATCATCTCTTCCCTGACTTGAAGAAACACCTGCGTAGAATGCATTTCAGAACCAGAGAGGAACTGAAAGAAACTGTTTCAAGCTATCTTCACCGCACAACGGGAGAGTTCTGCGATCAGGTATACCAAAAATGCATTGATCAGAATGGCAATTATATCAAAAAATAGGAAAAAGTGTGAGCTTTCCAAAATGTGTTATTAAAGGTCAGTAAATATGTTTTTCATTGCAGAAAAATTGGGAACCTTACTTTATGGACAACCCTCGTATAATATGTTGTTGTTAGCTAATGCTGGATTTCTGACAATGAAGTCATTAATCCTCTTGCTCTCCAACATTTTTCACTGATGGATGGGGCACTAGAAGTGGCCGGGCATATTTGAAAGTGGTCTCGATCCATTTCCTCTTGCAGATCACATAGAGGACAGAGTGGTGAAGAATATATCCCAATCCTGTTTAAATGTTGGTGCTGTTTTTGCAATTAGTATCGACGCTGTGTCTTTAAGCTAATGAGATCTTTGTGATCTAAGGGCTTGGTAACGGATGGAATGAAAAATCACACGATGTTTCTTCACCACAATGTATTAATTTATTAACACTTCATCGATACTTTACATTAAATAATTTCTCTCAGCACCATTCTAAATGCTTAAAAACCTTTCCACTTTTTCACTTAGTAGAACTTATGCTTGATGAAAGTTTGGTGAAAGTTCCATGTTCACACTACCTAAATATGTCTTATCAGCTCGAACATACACACGCGAGTGAACAGTTTTTTTGGCGTCATCTGACGCGACACCGCCTTTTTCATATATATCCGCATATGCGTCCATCAAATAGTCCTTTTTCGTTAGGGAAGCGATCCCTAATCATCCTCCCCTACTTTTATTATGGAACACACATAATTCTAATATTTATACATATATATTAAAATCAAATATGGAAAGATTTACGACGTCTTTGGGCAAACTTAGTTGTTTGTAACAATGAACCTTATCAACATGTTTTCGTCATTTAACTATCTCATACCAACATCAAAAAACGAATTACACTTTTAACAAACATTCACATGAACGATTTTCTTTTGGGGTCTTCTAATATTCTGTCTCACATGCCCCTTGTTTTGTTTTTCAAGTTGTCACCTATATTTACAATCTTGAAACACAATACAATACTTCTGCCTACTCCTCTGATGCAATCACTTTGTACAATATTTTTTTTTTACAGTCTTCTTCACTGTTTGTCTTTCTTTGTCTTTTGTTTTGGCATGACACAGCATGTCTTTATAAATTTCACATATTTAGTTACTACACAATACATGTTCAGTTATTATACATCACATATGCAGTTATTATATAATACATATTCAGTTATTGTACAACACATTCAGTTATTATACAACATATCCAGTTATTATACAACATATCCAGTTATTATACAACACATATTCAGTTCTTATACAACACATACTCTTAAGATTTCACATTTGACATTGACACAAATATAATTTAGTGTATCATGGTTTATTGTGTGGCTTTTGACTTATGTTTCTTGTTATGAGGAGAGAAAAACAGGATACAAATTTTGAGCTAATGATTATGATCATATTTATGGCAATATTTTATTCAGTTCTTTGCCTTCTTTGTCTTGTAAGCTTGTTATGTATAGGCAGGTCGTTGAGTCAATTCTTAAACTCTGATGTTACTAATGGTACCATTTTTTAATTGGGTTCTTATTCATTATTATTTGGTTCAACATTTCTTCAAGCTTAGCATTGGCTATATCCATCTTAATTCATGGGCATTGCTTTTCTGATTATGGTTTTTCTTACTTCACTAATTGTCACCTCTTTGTCTCTTATCTCTATAAGAGAAAACTTCTATACTTATAATTATTCTGCAATTGTATTATTTTTCTTCTCAATTCACCCTCGACATCTTTGTGTCAAAATATTTTATCTTTGTCATCACAATTGATTCCTTTTTATTTTTGTCCCTGACATCCTTATGTCAAAAACACATTATTTTCCGTCGCTATAATTCATTTCTTTAATGACAATCAGTGTCCTCATCTGTCTTTGTTGACAATGCTCTTTGTGGTCAATATAGCCAATGACTATGTTAATTTTTTTTTTTTTTTTTTTTTTTTTTTTTTTTTTTTTTTGTATTTTCCAATCTGAACATAATCTTCTATAAGTAACCCATTAAAAATTATTATTTTCCATCATCTCTATTATTCCTGCTTTACATGGTTGTTGACAAAGACTATTTGGTCCTTTCTTTGTATTGTTTTAACTTATTTTTATGGTATCTTCCTACCAACTTGCCATTTGTATTCTGTAGCTCATACGTATGGTCACCCAGCTGTTTTGTTATGACCAGTGGTCCAGTGTACAGTAGTTCCATCTTTCCAGATCTTTTCTCAGATGCCTTGGATGCTTTGTGGCTTCTTAAGAGCACCTTTTCTCCAATTTGTGGGGACCATTTCCTGATGAATCTTTTTACCTTGTTCCTCCCTTTTTCAGCCTTTTGCTGTAACCTTCTGAATGCCAATTGACATTTTTCCTTCTCTGTCAATTCCCTTTGAGCAGCCATCGTAGTGTCAATGTCAATTGTCAATCTCTTGGGTTTTGTGTTGGTCATCAATTCGATTGGGGCAAACTTGGTCGTGGGGTTCACCGAATGGTTAATCACCTCCTCTATGTACCCGCATTTTTCCGTCCAGGAAGTGTGGTCTTTGTGGCAAAGTAGGCGGAAATATATATTTATATCCCTCATTTCTTTCTGTCGGGTTTCCTTGAGGATAATACGTTGAGGAATAGTATAATTTTATTACTAATGTTCTTAAGGTGTCCTGGAATAATTTACTTTTATGCATTGTTGCATTATCTGATAGTATAGATTTTATAATCCCATATTTTGGGATGTAGTCCTTGATGATTTTATTTATGCAAGTTCTGCTTTTAATGTTCCTAATGGGGTATATCTTAGTGAATTTTGTGAAAACATCAAACATGACAAAGATGTATCTGTTTCCATCTTTCCCCCTTGGTAGCTCGCCATGTTCGTCGATGCACACCAATGCATTTTTCTCGTTTCTCACGATGGATTGTGGAACGACATCGTATCTTACATTAATTGGCTTGGCCTTCTGACATAGGTCGCATGAGGAAATTAACTTCCTGACTTTCTTGCCAAGATGTTTGATGTACAGTACTTCCTCAATTGCAAGCACTGTTCTCTCAGTACCAGAGTGAAGCATCGAGTGGTGGAATGCCAAAATGACCCTGTCCTGTAAGGAATTTGGTACCATCATTTTCCACTTCCTTATGTCACGACCATGTAATTTAAATAGGATGTTCCTAAATTTGCCTATCTTGGCTTCCAATTTTGGTACTATGTCTGGAGCCTTGTCGAATAGCCTCTTCAATTCAGGGTCTTCTTGCTGTAGCTTCGCCATGTTTTTGAAGTCTTGTAAGATTTCGTTGCTTTCCTTACTATTTATCTGCATGATTTTAATTTCATGGTGTGGATTGTATATCATCTCGGGTATGTGACTCTCCGATCTCAATCTTGACAATAAGTCACTAAAGATGTTCTCCTTGCCCGGGATATGTTTGACCTCTATGTCGTGCGATGTTATTTCGTGTATGTACCTCGAGATTTTGGAGTTGGTTAGCTTGCATTTTTGGATGAAGGACAGGCTTATGTGATCAGTATATATAATTATTTTATAATGGTAGATATATTGCCTGAATTTTTGTAACGCAAAATGGATTGCACCTATTTCTAATTCTGTTATGCAGGCATTGGCTTCTATCTTGTTTAGAAATCTAGAAGCTGTGGGAATCACATGTTTGTTGCCATCTGCATCTTCTTGTGCTAATATTGCTCCATATGAGTGCGCACTAGCATCGGTGTATATTAGAAAAGGTGAATTTGGATCCGGTCGTTCCAGGAGAATACTGTGCTTAAAAAGTTCTTTGATTTTCTCAAAGGCTACCTGGTGTTCGGTATTCCATTCCCACTTAGTATCCTTTCTCAACAGTTCTCTAAGGGGTACTAATTCCTTAGCGTAGTTGATCACAAATTTTGACTGGTACTGTAAAATGCCCAGAAACCTTCTCAACTGTTTCAAGTTACGTGGGGGTGGTATACACTCTATGGCCTTGACTCTCTCCAGATTAGGTTGTATACCATCAGGTGTAATGATGTGGCCTAGAAATTCTGCCTCTTTGACAAAAAATTCACACTTTTCCAAATTTAGGGTCATGTTGCTTTCCTGAAACTTAGACAATACATAATCTATGTGATGTAAGTGTGACTCGGGA
This sequence comes from Tenodera sinensis, assembly GCA_030765045.1. Lineage (NCBI taxonomy): Eukaryota > Metazoa > Arthropoda > Insecta > Mantodea > Mantidae > Tenodera > Tenodera sinensis. The sequence goes on along the minus strand of CM060965.1, from coordinate 105,103,156 downwards.
TCCCTGCTGTATATTAAAAAATCGTCAACATATTGCGTTACAAAAGCCTCGATAGTATCCCCGAAAACTTTGTCTAGAGCCCTCAATAGTGCACTGCTACTGGTCGATAATCCAAAGGCACATTTTAAAAAATGGTACACCTTTCCTTTGTGCAGGAAGCAGGTATATTTCCTGACGTCTGGATGAAGAGGAATTTGCCAGAATGATGCTGTCAGGTCAAGACTAGTAAAATGTTGACCTCCCTTCAATTTTTATATCAGTTGGTCTACCCCCTCAGGCCTGTAATGATCTGGCAAGGTATGCGCATTTATCTTCCTTGCGTCGATGGTCATCCTCAATTTTCCCTCTTTCTTATGGACCCATACCACTGGATTTACATAACATGAGTCCGACGGTTCTATTATTCCGTCTGCCAACATTTTCTGGATCACTCTGTCAGCTTCCTCCCTGATGGAGTTGGGGATGGGCCTGGATTTATGTAAATAGGGGGTGATATCTTTTACTTTAAAAGTATGTACATACTTATTACATGTACCTGGCTTTTTATTAAAAACTTTCCTGTTTTTAATTAATATTTTTCTAAGTTGGTTCCTTTCCTCTTCAGAGATGCCATGTGCTCCCCAGACCTTCTCGTCGATTAGCTGTGATGTCGGTTCTTCATCTGTTGGTAGTGGTTCAGGTTGGTAGTTGTTCGAGGTAACATACTCGTCTTCTGTGCAGATCCAATGGCTGCAAACATTAGTTTCCTCCTCGCTCGTCCGACCTGTTTTCTCCTTACTTACCCTTAGGTCTACCAACCTATTCTTGTGGACATTGATGTTCTCCACAAAGAACTGCTCATCCGGATGGATCCCTGTCTGGTCTGGTTCCTCCTGGCATGTTTCTTCCTCCAGGAACTTCGCGGTGCATTCTGAGGTTCCCCCTTGATAATGAATTCATGTAGGTCATAATCGATCACCGACCTCCAAAGATTAAGCAAATCACTGCCAATGGTTAGGGTAGCTGTTAGTCTAGGTATTACCAGGGCAATAAAATCGAACTTCCAGCTTCCGATTTCTATTACCAGCCTTACCTGGTATTTAACATGTTCCTTTTTCTTGCCAATTGCTGTGCTGCAATACACTCCACACACAGGCAAGAATTCAGCATTTCTCTTTGTTATTAATTCCTGGAATAGCTGTTCGTCACATACTGATGTGCTGGCTCCTGTATCAATCATTGCTGGCAATTTGATACCCCATACCTTCAGCCTAATCATTGGTGGGTTGGTTATTTCCTTACTTTGACTTGCCTGTCTCCTCAAGGTACCAATATTATGTTGGTCAATATTGCCCCTACTGCCACACAGGTCAACTTCTGGGACACAAAGTTGACTTGTACTTAGTTTTCCTGGGCGTTAGAGGTGATTGTTGTTTCTGTATTCTGTGCAGCATCGGTCCTATTCGGCACATTTTCATTCTGTTCCTGTTGTCTTACCGTTGTCGGTGTTCCATTGGTTTCTGCTCCTTTGGCGTGAACCCCTATTGTATGACGACCTTTGGCTGTTTAAGTATTCCCTACAGAATCGTATGTGATTCACTTGATGGGTACGGTCTCCTGGTCTCCCCCGATCATATCTATGCGTTCTGTATCTCGATTCACCCCTTGGTATTGTGTCGTGGTACCGCTGTCTTGTGTTCTCCATCCTCTCACCATGATTGTGTGGTTGTGGGAAATGGTGTGCCCCTCTCCCCCTTTCATGGGTGCTCCTAGTATTTCTATCTTCTCCCTCATTCTGGTTGTTCGTAGCCGTGCTCCGGTTTAAGATGGGTGAGTTTGGGTGACCGTTCCTATGTCTATGCTCATTAGGCCGACCATTTTGTGTTTCGAAGGCTGTCAGCAATTCTATCATATCTGCAAAATCTACTGGCCTCGCAACAATTAACCCTGTTCTCACCGTGTCTGGGAAATGTCTTGTTATGCTGGTAATTAGCTCTGCTTCCGACAGGTTAGGGTCTAACAGCTTTCCTTTGTTGGCTACTTTCATAAAATAATCGACTAGCGATAACCCTTTGGTTGGATCATATCTACCTGTCGCTAGCTCTACCCTAGTTTGGTTTTGCTTAGCTGGGCCCCAATACCTTGATAGGAATAGATTTCTGAATGAGCTATACAATTCATGACCAGCTAGTGTTAGCCTAAGCCATTCCAATGCCTTGTTTTTTAAGCTTTTCTTAACTATCATCATCCTAAGCTCATTTGGTATCCTTTTCACTTTAAAATACTCTTCCATCTCCTTAACAAAGAGTTTTGGATCATCTCCCTTCTCCTCGTCAAATGTAGGTGGTGTGATTTCATGTAGTATGCTGTTGGTGTAACATGTGTTGTGTGTTGTGTCATTGTTTGGTTGTGAACCTCTTTCTCTGTATGGTGAGTCAACATTTTGTGCATTATTCAAATAACTCTCATCTTGTACATTACTTACATCTAAATCATCTTGCCTTTGTAGTGCATTCACAACATCATTTACATTAGCCAAATTTTCTTTTCCTTTTTTCATTTCTTCACAAATTGATTTTAAATCATTCTTTATTTCTAAGTGACTTTGTTTCATATCATTTATAGCATCCTGTTGCAAATGTACTACATCAGTCATAGTCTTAATTTTAGGAATTACAATTTGTTCTACAGTTTCATTAATAATGTCTTTCTTTACTACCTCAATCTCTTTCCTTAATTCCTCAGTTATTTCTGCTTTTACATTTGTAATCTTACAGTCTACACTTGCATTACATTCTGTTATTTCATCTCTACATCTACCAATTTCTCCTTCTAATACAATCTTATTTTCTCTCATTTCTGATTCTATTTTTCCCATCCTATCTCCTATGATTTCTATCCTAGCTTCTAAGGCTTCCTTTGTCTCATTCAAGTTTTTATGTACTAATTTTAAATTAGTTTCCATTACTTTCATATTTTCTTTACACTCCTGTCTTCCTAATTCTATTTTCTGTTCTAAGTCCTTTCTCACTTCCTCCATTTTCTGACCTATCTCTTCCTTATTCTGTTCTAGTTTCTGGCCTATACTCTGACCTAAACTTTGTTCTATGTCCTGTTTTAATTCTACCTTATTTTGTTCCATTTTCTGACCTAAACTTTGTTCTATGTCCTGTCTCACTCCCTCCATTTTCTGACCTATCTCTTTTTTATTTTGTTCTAGTTTTTGTTCTATACTCTGACCTAAACTTTGTTCTAGTCTTTCAAACATGATCATTAATAACCTTTGGTCTTTTCCTATTGCTACCTGTTCCTCACTTTCTGGTTCTATTTGATAACTATGCCTATCTGCCCCTTCCTCTACTCCTGTTACTATCTCTTTTCGCGACATTTTAGTTTCTTTATTCAATTCACTTTGTGTTAAAAATCCCACTATTTTGCCGCTTCGCAGTAACATACAAATAAAAATAAACTGGATGTAAAAATAAAAATGTTTGGTCCTACTTTTTTTTCCGTTGATTTGTCCAGTTATGTACGTCTCCTGGGCAGTTGGCTTCAATAGATGATCTCCGGTGTTTTCCCGCGTTGATTATCCGTTCATCGGTGTTCTGATGTATCGTTGATTATCCGTTCGTCGGTGTTCTAATGTCGATATCAAACGATGGTCTAATGGCGTCTTCTTTCTTTTTGGCGCGATGATATGGCGTCACTTGGTATTTCGCGAAAGTTCATTTCCCGTAATTTCCATTCCATCCAAAATTCGTGTTCCACGTTGGGCAAGCCATTTGGTGCTGTTTTTGCAATTATTATTACGGAATGTGCTGTGCTATGAGACTCCTTTTCTATCTAGGTCGTGGTAACGGATGGAATGAAAAATCACACGATGTTTCTTCACCACAATGTATTAATTTATTAACACTTCATCGATACTTTACATTAAATAATTTCTCTCAGCACCATTCTAAATGCTTAAAAACGTTTCCACTTTTTCACTTAGTAGAACTTATGCTTGATGAAAGTTTGGTGAAAGTTCCATGTTTACACTACCTAAATATGTCTTTTCAGCTCGAACATACACACGCGAGTGAACAGTTTTTTTGGCGTCATTTGACGCGACACCGCCTTTTTCATATACATCCGCGTATGCGTCCATCAAATAGTTCTTTCTCGTTAGGGAAGCGATCCCTAATCATCCTCCCCTACTTTTATTATGGAACACATATAATTCTAATATTTATACATATATATTAAAATCAAATATGGAAAGATTTATGACGTCTTTGGGCAAACTTAGTTGTTCGTAGCAATGAACCTTATCAACATGTTTTCGTCATTTAACTATCTCATACCAACATCAAAAAACGAATTACACTTTTAACAAACATTCACATGAACGATTTTCTTTTGGGGTCTTCTAATATTCTGTCTCAATGTTTTGCCAGACAATCATGCCCTGTAATCAACCTGAAGGTTGCAACTGCTGTTTTTCGAGGATACTCAGGTATTACTGTTTGAATGTTGCTAACTGAAAATGATGCATTCTTTAAATTAAAAATGTAACATCACTGGCATACTCAGATTTTTTTTTGTGCCAATAATCAGGTTAAAAGCTACAGCCGAAATCTGTTGTATTCATACTATGATGAGGTTGAATTCTGGCAAAACCAAATGTGTCTCTACATTCACTATAGTTATAGGAAGTTATGAATATCGGTATGGTATACGACAGCATACTTCCCTCCCCTACAGTGTATGTAAATCTATTAACCTCACCAATGACTTTGTTATGTATAAGTGCATTATTATGGTATTACTGTAATGTCATTCATATATATTAAGCTGTGCATAAGATGTTCCTGGCAAGACTATTTTAACAGGCTGAAATTATGAATTTTTAGCATAACCTCACTCTGCTTATTGCTTGGGGATTTTGCTAGCTCTTTTTACTTGCTCTATTGATAAGCAGAAGGAAGTATTGTATTCCACCCAAAAATTCGATGTAGAGAGTTCACCAGAAATATATGTTTTGAGACCCCCTGAATACAAAAAAAGCATTTTTAGAAAAAGGTGTGCGGTGTTGCGTGTATGTGTCAATCTGTGGACAGCATAACTCAAAAATGAAAAGTCGGTTAAAAACCAAAGTTGGTATTTAACTTAAATCTCTTTCACGGATGTGACATGAAGATTTTGAAGAAAACAGCCCCACCTTAAATTACCCTTTACATGGAAAATTTTGATTTTATTGTTGTTGTAATGTTTAACGCCCGCTTTTACTACTACGGCACCGCAGGCGGTGACACTGATGATACATGGAATGCAGATGGAGCACCGGTGGAATGAGATGGCGGGGGAAACCGGAGCACCCCGAGAAAACTCGCCCTGACGCCGCTTCGTCCACCATGAATACCACATGCGGGTCCCTGGGATCGAACCCGGGCCGCCTAGGTGGTAAGCGAGCGCGCTAACCGCTCGGCCACGGCGCCGCCCTTTGATTTTATTGCAAATGGCTCTAACGATTTTGATTAAAATGTTGTATGTTTAAGAGATTTGTATGACAAATGAAATGTATATTTTGAATTTTCTGGCTGTAGCCTATGTAGCCCTGTTTAGTCTGGATAGCTTTTGAATAACTCGCAAACCGTAAGAGATAGACAAAATCTTAATATACAAAAAATGTAGATCTTGCTAAAACACACAACTTATGTCCAAATAATTTCTTCTTCTTCTTTTTTTTTTTTTTTAGGTAGAGTGAACCATTTCGGAGATATTCCTTGTTATTTGTGTCATTGTTGGAAAACTTAAAACTTTCGTGAAATGAAACATCGTCCACTCTTTTCTATGTTAAGGTGCAAATGCTTTAAAAGATTTGACTATCGTTCAAAGCCTACTGTATTCTAATATGAAATGGAACATTGCCCATTCTTTTATATGTTAAGGTGGAAATGCTTTAAAAGATTTGACTATCGTTCAAAGCCTTCTGTATTCTAATATTCCCCTTGCACCTACAAGGAAATGAGCAATAAGATAGTTTGTACAAATGTTTATCTCAACTAACCCGAAGATATAGATATAAGAGTTTGTAAGAAAGGTTAGTACAAGAGTAGAGAAAGTCATGTGAGGTCAACATATCAGATTTTTTAAGTTGTAAAGGGGGAAACATCTTTTCTTCCTGTTATAGTCAATACCCTGCGTGAGTTCTGAGTAAAAAGCCCCCAAAAAATCAAATATTCTAGAAAATCACCCCAAATGACAACACTCTGTATCTCGAGTTGGCAAAAATGGACCTCTTGTAACCAGGCGACACTACTACAAATGCAAAATCTTCCCCAATGGGAAGGATATTCCACAAAAACACTGAAGGGTAAACAGTATATAAGCTACATAATTTGGAATAAATACAGTCTGCCAATGATGTGACCGACATAAAAACCATGTTGCCAGAAGTTCTATTCATGCATAAAGTGTATGCCAAAAAAATTAATTATTAAAATGTATTTTGCTAAAAGAGTAACTAGCATGAAGTTCATGTTCCGCAAAGCAAGGAAAGTTTGATAATTATAGTGTCGTGTTGTCATGTGAAAATTCTTAAGTGCTGTGGAGGAAATAACTTTGCAAAATACCTGAAGTGATATTCCCAAGGAACTAAGAAAGAGTACCCACTCAGATATATCAGGTTGCATAATACTGGCAAGATATGCAAGCAGATTCTAAATGAGATTAATGCCACCAGATTTTGACAGTGAAAATTTCACATCAGCATAAATCAAAGCAGGATCGAGTATTGCAAATACCTCTGGTTTTAGGATCTGCCATGAATGATTTGTGTGCATTAAGGGGGCCAAAAAGTGAATAAAATCCATTGGAGTGTTCCTAAAACCAAAAGCTTTTATTTTAACCTATACATCCGAAGTCAATGACAGCTGGGGAAGATATGTTGTTAGCTAATGCTGGATTTCTGAGAATGAAGTCATTAATCCTCTTGCTCTCCAATATTTTTCACTGATGGATGGGGCACTAGAAGTGGCCGGGCACACCTGAAGGTGGTCTCGATCCATTTCCTCTTGCAGATCACATAGAGGACAGAGTGGTGAAGAATATATCCCAATTCTATTTAAATGTTTTGCCAGACAATCATGTCCTGTAATCAACCTGAAGGTTGCAACTGCTGTTTTTCGAGGATACTCAGGAATTACTGTTTGAATGTTTGGTAGTTCCCATCTTTTATTCTTTGATTTTTCATACTAATATTTTGCAGTAATTTTTTTCAATTCAGAGTTGACTAATCGTTTAGCTGCATAAAATGGTAGGTTAACTATAGATTTTTGTACACCGCTGGTACCCTTTTTTGCAAGAAAATCAGCTTTCTCATTACCACTCAGTCCACAGTGAGCTGGTATCCATTGGAAGACTAGGTCTTTTTGAAGTGCTGTTAAATGGGTAAGGATTTTCCAACATTCTATAATTGTTTGGTTTTTTGGTGACAACTTGGAAGTAATTGCTATAATTGCTGCCCTGGAATCTGAGAGAATAACTGCTTGCTGAAAATGTGAAATTCTGTACAAAAGATTTTGTAGGGCCATTCGAATTGCTTCAATTTCTCCATCAAAGTTAGTAGTTTCATAACTTAAAGATTTGTAATAGGAAAAGAGGTGACATGTGACTCCAGCACCTGCTCCATCTTGGTTTGATATAAATGATCCATCAGTATAAATATGGAGCCATTCATGTTCTGGAAATCTAGTATGGATTGTCTCTAATGCCAATAATTTTAGAACACTAGTTGGAGTATCACTTTTCTTAACTTCTTCTGTCAGGTGTAAATAATATGTGATGTCTAATGTATGTGTCGGATTGACTTTAGATATGAAGTTTTCCTTTGAATTAGGAAGGTGTACATTCTTTCTTTTGGAAAGAAAGCTCTCCTGAGTCTTTAGTGTATGTGTAAAATTTCTCTTGTGCCATGTATTGAACGGGAGTCTGATCAACTTTTCGTGTTGAATAAGAGCCGCTTTTTCTATTTCATATTCAATGGGGTATTGGTTGGTTAGTATTTCCATAGCTGGTATTGGTGTGGTTCTGATAGCACCTGTAATTAATCTCAGACTTTGGTTTTGAAAGATTTGAATTTTGTTTGTTTGCTGTTACAAGAACTTCGCTGTAGTAAGTAAATAATGGCTTTATATATACATTGTATGTTGTGTTAAGAGTTGCTCTGGAACATCCCCACTTCATTCCTGTTAGACGTTTTATCAGTGAAATGCACCTCTCTGCTCTTTGTATTACATTTTCTATTTGTTTGGTCCATGTAAGTTTGGTATAAAATGTAACTCCTAAATACTTTGCTTCCTTTGTTTCTGGTAATTGTTGACCCTCAAAATTTAGTTTTATTTTTAGTGGTTTTTTTCTTAGTGAAAAGATTTGGTAGTTTGATTTTGTTGTATTAACAGTCATTAAATTTTCTTTGGTCCACCTTTGTAAGCTGGTTAAGGATTGTTGCATGGTTTTTTCTAGTTCTGTACTTTTGCTTTTTGGTTTTGAAGTCCACATTACTAAGTCATCAGCAAATAGTGCACACTTCACACCTGATTCTTGTATTTGTTGTGGCAGATCGTTAATAAATACATTAAAAAGGTGTTGTGCTGAGAACTGCGCCTTGTGGTAAGTCACGGTGTACTTGTTTGTATTTAGATATATTTCTTACCTTACTTTATGGACAACCCTTGTATAATATACGTTAAATTATTTTATGACTTTCATTTATACGATTTTTATGCTTATACATAGTTTACGACCCCCAGAGCAAAATGCACCATTATACATTTACAAAGGCATCGTTCTTTAAAATTTCAAGAAATATTTGAAGCTGCAACTTTTGATGCATACTGTACATTTCTCAGAATACATCCCTCTGCATGGAAATGAGTGACCTTGAAGCTATTTTTGAGCAAAGTTATGAAATGCCAAACTGTACTTGCATAATTTGTGATTAGACCTTGTTAAGTGCCATAAGCCGGTGGATTTTAATGATGCTGTCAGCACTTTATGGACTATAAAACATTTTGTGGTGTGTCATAACGTTTCTGAGGAAATAATGGCCAAACTGTAGTGCTTTGAAAATACTGTTCACGCTGTGGCCAACAAAAAAACAAGCCAAGATAAAGGACTACTTCATAAAGTAACTCAACTTTCTTCGTACACATTTATTTTGATTCGGGTGCATTTCTGTGTTTGTATTGTTTCATACTAGTTAAACAATCCTAATTCTTGTTGTTCACTTAACTACATCCCATATGCTGTATAAATTTTCTAATATTTACTTACAGACTTTCATTTATGCATTATTTTCCTTTGGTCCCCTGGAAAACATATAAACAAAGTTTTACTGTATATACTGTACTTTTAATTAAACTGTGAAATTATAGATATTTGGAAAATTCAGGCTAGTTCCCTTAAATTAACCATTCTAGCTCAAGGCAGATTTGCACCATCTAGGATAGTGGGTGAGTGGGGCTTATGAAGTAGCAATACTGAGCACACAAACACCCCTCATTTGCTGCAGTGCAGAACCTTTCCCATTTAAAAAGCAAGTTCTTACGTAAGTTGCCATTGGGGTATATGATCACAAACAGAATGCACATTCTATTGCAGTTATAAAAACTCATTGCTAAAGGTAATGAATACATATAGTAAATGTTAAGACATTACAAAATATAATTTTGTTAATACTGGCTGCTATTGCCCTAAAGTACAATACTTCATGATATAGCACAGTTAAAGGTGACCGAAACACAAAACCTATCCATCAATCACACAAGCGGTGTAGAGACCACAGACTTCACTTATCTTAAATATGTGGTCTAAGCTATTAGAAACACTAGTTTCAACAGGATTCCCTGCCATTCACAAGGCAACTTGGTGGATATTTGCTCCACTGTTAATAGCTTCAGCTGTGTAAACACAAAAATCATGTTTCTTCCTAAATAAGGTATGACTTTTAACCTCTTGAGTGATGGCCATTTAAAACGTCCGCGAGCCAAGAACTGCTACCCAATATCCCACTGGGCATTTAAAGTGCTTCGTATATACACAGCTGTATTTTGTGTAAATATTAAGTTATTTTAATGAAACAAAAACTGGTATAAAACTCGTTATATGCAGTATAAATGTACGTCATCAGCAAAGTTGAGTTGCATTTACAAAACGTTGAAATGGCACTATTTTGTTTCACTGTGGTGAAAAGTTAACTTTGCTCTGTTGAATGCATCTAATATAAGTTCTCTGAAAGAAACAGTAGTCGACCCATTGTATGTGTGGCTTGTGCGTCAGCATACTGTGTAATAAAGCACTACTGTATGCGTGGTCTCTTGAGTCATCAGAATAGAGCAACATTGCAACTTTTGCTTACGCATTTCATAACTTGGTAGACTCCATTTCTTTCTTTGTTGAAATACATACATATACTTTCCTGCTTGTAGCTGAAGTGAGAAGTGGTATAAAAAGGTATTTTTGCACCAACTGGATATAACCATATACAATTGTTTGGTAATTTGGAGAGCTCTAAACCCACACAGGACAATGACCTACCTTGAATTGCGACTATCAATAGCTTGCAGCCTAATTGAACAATACCACGTTGGGGGTAGAAATTCCAGAACCTGTGCACCCCTCAGACTTCAAGGAAAACATTATCCTAAAAGGATACCACCAACAGCAAAGAAGTCTCGCCCATCTCGAAAGTGTTTCGTGTGCCGCAAGAAGGGAATTTGCAAATGTGGAGATGTACCCTTGTGTGTTTACCCGTTTTGAGGTAAATCACTGCAGAACGAACATATTAAGGTAAGCCAGTAAAGTATATAAACTTTACTTAAATGTTTCATAAAGGGAAAATTAAAATAAGTTGAGTTAGATAAGGGATAAATAAGGGTTAAATGCACAAACGCACAGGACGTGTATACACGCCCATATCGCTCATCCGTCATTTTAAATGGATGTGATTTCACGTCCATATCGCTGAAGAGGTTAAAATGCAGTGGTAAGATTTTTTTTTTTAAAAAAAGCTTTGTGGTATCTTTATCACTGTGCAAATGAAATAAACATTCCACCACTTGGTTACTACTGCTTCTGCACGTTTACATTTTCATAAATTGCTCTTGTTGGTTTTAAGCTCGAGAGTACTTTATGGTAGTGTTTTGGTAAGGTTGCTGAGTCAGTTATTATACAAACAATGTAATATGGAAAATAAAATGCCTCAATATTGATTGTGATATCAAGCTCTAGTAAGACAATTGATCCTTCCAACATCTTTATCCAAGATCAAATGACAAACAACAGAACAATATGAAGCTAGAAATCTTAAAAACTTTGTTTCTGACTTATGTGATAAGTGTTACTTGCAATGAGACTGACAATGATGACAATTGCAGGGAAAAAGAATTCAGAATAGGTGATGGAAAAAAAGACATCCCCCACCTACCCATAAAAACAAGTACTGAAATCCTAAGGAAATATATTGTTGGAACATGAAAATATCAACAAACAATGATCAGGACAAGCTGAATGAAAATTTCTACAAACCCATACTTGATGTGTATCCTCCGCATCTGCTACAGAAGACTGCATCAATCCTGTCTGCGCCATGACAATCCTCTGCTCCGCCATATTTATCTTCCTCCTGAACCTCTACGACGAAGACTGAAGCGCTGTTGGCATTCTGATTTACTCTAGTTCTATACAAATGCTTTTTCTGTAACTGTTTTTCCCTATTTCTGTGTTATATTGTTGAGACTATCGCTGGATGGCACCCCAATTACACGTTTCATGTTGTTCTGTGTATAGCTTAGCTCAACCATATTGTACCTAATTGTACAGAAGAGTTTCCTTTAATAATAATAAAAAAAAAAAAAAAAAACCCATACTTCAGACTGTGATACAGGTGCTAACGAGCAACAAGAAGAGGTCACCATACATGGAAATGAAGCTACAGCAGAATATTTCAATGTTGTATGGACATCTCTATTTTAATCTTCCAAGGTATGTGCTTTATGTGCACCCCCAGGGGGACCTACTATGGTAGGTCCGGGTTTGGCGCACCCGGGGCCCCGAGCCAACTGACTCCCTCAGTGTGGGCTCCTCTTGGTGGTGAGGGAGTCAGTCAAATCGTCCACCCACGTGAAGGCCGTGCGTGGAGACCCATGTCGGTGGAAAGGATTATCCTGGTGGTTGAGGGGTGCGTATCTGAGTCCGGGACAGTTTCTTTTCTGAATCCGGGGAAGGTGCGCATTTCCGATACACCGCTTTGGTTTCTGCTTCATCTAAATGGGAGGCTAGGGACTAACCTACCCCTAGTCAATCGGCCAGGATTAGGTATTGCACTGAACTCCAGGGTGAGTGGGACGGCGAGCCCGCTATATCCCCTGTGTAGCCCTGTCATCCCAGTGGGATGACCCCTCGTTGGGCTCCGTGGTGGGTGGGGAGCACTGGGGGATGAAATTTCTATTGCTATTTTATGGCTTCAAACACCGTCAAACGAAAACGTCAAGTACCAGAGGAAAGAGAGGTTAACGTAGTTTCAACGGCTTGTTACCTAGTGATTCATCGAGCAGAAGAGGGTCAGTCGTTTATTAAAGTCAAACCCTTTGTCATCCAGGCAGGTCTTGACAAAATAGCTGGTCCGATTAAGTCCTGCAATCGACTGTGCAATGGTTCTTTGCTGGTTGAGACCTTCACGGCTACGCAGCTTGATAAGATCTTGAAGGCGAAACTTCTCCACGGGTACCCCATCCGTGTGGAGAAACACTGTAGTCTCCATTATTCAAAGGGCGTCATCTCCACGAACTTGTTAGATGATATGACGCTGGAGGAGATCAAGGGCTACCTTGCAGATCAGGGCATGACGGACGTCTATCGTGTGCGCGCAATGAGGGATGGTGCTCAGGTGGCTACCCGCACCCTCTTCATCACCTTTGACCGACTGGATCTTCCTACCAACTTAAGGCTGGCTATGAAGTAATAAATGTTCGACCATATATCCCTCGGCCAATGCGTTGCTTTCAGTGTCAACGTTTTAGCCACACTAAGTTGTCCTGTAAGGCTACCACCGCTGTTTGTGTTCAGTGTGGGAAGGATGCTCACGAAGGGCCTTGTCCATCCGTGCCTTCCTGTGTGAACTGTCGCGGGTCTCATCCATCATCTTCTCACGATTGTCCGCGTTATCAGGACGAAAAAGCTATACAAGAGCTGCGTGTCAAAGAACGTATATCGCTTACGGAGGCACGCAAATGTCATCTTGCTCGTCAGCCATCTGTCCTAAAATTCGGTACCTTCAGCTCCATAGTCTCTAGACAGGTGCCAAAGTGCGATATGGGTACCCAGACGTGCCCTTTAACGGTCACCACAGTCGCTCCTACCCACACTCCAGGTCGTCCTTCTGACTCCGCTAGCCCCAAGAAGATCATAACAATAAGTACCGAGACACGTAAATTTAAGATCCAGCCTCAGCGCACTGATTTCTTGAAGGACCCTCCGGCCCCTGTTCGCCGCCAGCCTCTTCACCCTCGCCACCTCGCAGAGCACGCTCTCAGGATGGGCGGGGGCGCAGTCGTGTCCAGCGGAGTTCTTCACCTCCCATGCCCACAGGCAAACGGTTTGAGGTTCTCACTCCTGTCTCCACTGACCCTGACCCTCTTCATACCGAGGAGCCCATGGAACAAGAACCTCCTCCTAAAAGCCCTACGAGGAACCAGAAGGGCAAGCTGAAACGGCAGCCTTCGCTTAAGTGAACTTTGTAAACAGCTTCTCCCATTGCCTCCGGATGTCAATCGTTCAATGGAATGTACGCGGCGTACGCGCTCATAGGGCTGATCTACAGTTACTTATAACTTTGCTGTGTCCCAGTATTCTCTGCTTACAGGAGACTAAGCTTCGCCAGCAGGACTCCTTTACTTTCCCTGGCTTCATTCCAGTGCGCTTTGGCCTCGCACCGGAACCTGGTACTCCTGCTCATGGGGGTGTCATGCTACTCATACGTGACGACGTTTTTTACCAGCTTCTCACGCTCAATACTACTGTGCAAGCTGTTGCTGTTACTTTGAGTTTATCTGGTTTCTGTTTCACTCTCTGTTCCATTTGTCTACCTCCTTCCTCCCCCTTTGCTATTGTGGACCTGTCCAATCTCGTGTCCCCGCTCCCAGCACCCTACCTGTTGCTGGGAGATTTTAATGCCCATCATCCCCTTTGGGGATCGCCTCGGGCTTGCGTAAGGGGGACGCACCTTGCTGAGTTTTTCGCTCGCAATAATCTTTTTGTTCTGAACACTGATCAACCAACTTTTGTTTCCCTTTCTACCGGCACCCTTTCTCACTTAGACCTATCTGTGTGTTCAGTGCAGCTTGCTCATCGTTTTGCGTGGAACGTCGTCTCTGACACCTTCTCTAGCGACCATTTTCCCTCCCTGATCAACCTGCTGTACAACTATGTGCCATCGTCACGTGTACCTACCTGGCAAATCCACAAGGCAAACTGGCCCCTTTTTTCCAGTTTGGCCAACTTTGACGACCGACTATTCCCCGATGTTGATGAGATGGTGACTCACTTTACGGCTGTGATCATTTCTGCTGCCGAACATGCTGTCCCTCGCTCGTCTGTCCAACCGCGGCGATTGCCCGATTGGTGGTCCGACGAATGCCGGGCGGCGGTTCGTGCACGGAGGGCTGCGCTGCGCAAGGTAACTAGAGAAAGAAGGTAGGCCACTTCGGCACAATTCCTGCCATTGGTTGCCGGCAAGATACGTCACACGGAGGTCTCAGAGCGCGCGCAGTTCAGACGGCAATAGAAAGTGAGCGCTTCAAACCCGTTTCGACAAATACCATTTAAAGCATTGACTGACAGTTCCAGTGCGTAAACACTTAAGCAATAATTAATAAAGTGTAGAAAAATACAGTGATATGTGATAGAAAAGATACCTTAACTGAAAACACATTAGAAACGTTCGTCAATACATTCTACTAATTACAAACCAATTTTACTACCGCCACCGAAACTACAATGAAAATAAGAAGCAACAAATTATTGTTTGATCTTAAAAGTAGACTTACATTTGGTCATGTTGTTGCAGAAGAAGTAGCTGACGCCCACTGCTGACACTTCCTCGTGTTCGTTTTTGTCATACTTACAGCTTTTAGTTTGTTACTTAAATGCCGTATCCTAATGAAAGTGCGGGTCCTGACGTATAGGGAAACAATTCTTTCATCCAATTCAGGAAATTGAGAGCAAATCATGCCAGTAAGTGCTTTCATCACTCCAGCACATTTTTGAAACGTTAAAGCCATGGAATCCCGCAAATATAACTTCAAATTCCTTCGCTTTTTGGTACCACTGTTCAGTCGGCCGAACAAGATCCCCAAGTTAAAGATATTATTTAAAATATTGTTCTCTGATTCGTCGAAATAATTGCATAGGCGTGACTTCAAGATGTGTTTTCCAAAAAATACGAAATTTTCTGTCTTAGAACTTAGTGCGTTAACACGTACCACTAAATGCATCTCATAGGGCAATTCGGCACGTTTTATTATGCTACTTCGTGCCATTTTAAATGCGCCCTGGCTCAGACAGAATGACTCCAACCCTTTTAAGATAAACAGAAAGATAAAAGGAAGCGAAATACAATGACCTTTGTTTTGTCAAAGGGTGTGCACCGCCTTTTCCCAAACCGTACTGAAATTCAGGTATAACATGAACGAAAGGCTAATGACCCTTCCTGTATAGCTATGCAGTGCTCCTTTCACATTCGCGAAATACGGACAATATTTTCTTTCCCATTTTAAAGAAAAGGAGCAAGATGCTGGAATTACCTTGCAATTATACAATACGTTGATGATATTTCACAAATAAACGTAATTTGCAATTAATCACATTATTTTACAGCCTCAAATCAGATTTTCTCTAGTTTTGATCACTGAGGTCATCTATGAAAACGCGCAGTATGTATAACTAAAATTATTTATATTTGTTTAATGTATTAAAATATGCACAGCATATATTTCCATGATAAAAATCTGATGTGCTATATACAAATTATTTTCTTTGCTCACTCTTGCGCAAAGTATTCTTACCAAGGCTTATCCTTCTATATATTCATGTTAACATAGATAAAATGTCATTATACATTATAAAGGATTCATAGGTGAAAGCGATAGACAAAACTTCTCCCCCCCCCCCTCTCTCTCTCTCCGTTTCAAGTATATTGGTATTTTCAAACATCTGATGTGTTGCACTCACATGACTTTCTCTACTCTTGTACTAACCATTCTTACAAACTCTTATTCCTATATCTTCTTCGTGTTAGTTAAAATAAACATTTGTACAAATTATCTTATTGCTTATTTCCTTGTAGGTGCAAGGGGAATATTGGAATACAGTAGGCTTTGTGCGATAGTCAAATCTTTTAAAGCTTTGAGATTCCGTTCTCTTTGTACACGTAACATATGAAAAAATGAACAACGATGACCCATTTCAGGAAAGTTCCAAGTTTTCCGAAACTCACACACATAACAAGTTATATCTCCGAAATGGTTCACCCTACAAGAAAATTTATTGAGACATAAATTGTGTATTTTAGTAAGATCTACATTTTTTGTATAGTATAATTTGGTCTATCTCTAACGGTTTACCAGTTATGCAAAAGTCGTCCAGAGTAAATACGACTACAGGGGCTATAGCCAGAAAATTCAAGATATACATTTCATTTGTCATAAAAATATCTCAAACATATGACATTTTAATCAAAATCGTTAGAGCCATTTTCAAGAAAATCAAAATATTCGAAAAATTTTCCATGTAAAGGGTAGTTTAGGGTGGGGCTATTTTCTTCAAAATCTTCGTGTCACATCCTTGAACGACATTAAACTTAAATACCAACTTTGGTTTTTAACCGACTTTTCGTTTTTGAGCTATGCTGTCCACAGACTGACAGACACACAGACACACACACGGACCTTTTTCTAAAAATGCTTTTTTTTTTAATTCAGGGGGCCTCAAAACATGTATATCCGGTGAAATCTCGACTTCGAATTTTTGGGTGGAATACAATACTTCCCCTACTTACCAGTAGAAAAAGTAAAAATGATAGCTCTCGTAATTGTGTTATTTATTTCATTTTCCTCTGCGCTGCATTTTCATATTGCTGAAAAAGAATGGCCACACAGCTATTCTTAGAAGAACAGCTCAGTCAATAAAATACTGTCTTAATAGGGAAAGAATGTCAGTGTCACATTCTGTTTTCGTTTATTACATTATTAAAAGGCTTTTAGTAAGGGCTGCGTTGCAAATATAACCTAAATCCTAAAGAAAGTGAAAAAAGCGTGTTGAAAGCTCTTAACAAAGTAATAATTGCACGATTATGTGGCACACGGTTGTTCCTTCCACCTACAGATAATTTTCATTTCTGTTTTACAAAATATAACACAATGAGAGCTTTGTTTTGTTCAATTAAAACGCCTGCGTTGACATTTCATGTCAGAAAATAAGGAAAGTAGAGTAGAGATACTTAGATAGTACGATGGGATTTGAATTATATCGTAAAATGTAAGCTGCACGTGTGAATATCGGTACTGCGAGACTCCCGTGTGACGTCATCAGCAGACAGCTCTAGGAAGGGCGATTGCGCGGGAAGCGGCCCCCCTGTGCGCTGCGGATATTTCGTCGGCACCCTACTCTAGATAATCTGATCACCTTCAAGCGCTTACGTGCCAAGGCTCGTCGCATAATACAGGCGAGTAAGAGGACATCCTGGCACAACTTTGTGGAATTGTTTAATCATTTCACACCGTCGTCGGTCGTTTGGGAGAAGCTCCGTCGTGTGGCGGGCAAAGTTACACGTTGTACCTTACCCGGTCTTAGGGTTAACAATGACACCTTAGTTTGCCCTAAGGAGATTGCTGACGTCCTGGGTGAGGCTTTTGCTAGGTTTTCTAGCTCCTCACAATCCCACCCGGAATTTTCTGCTATCAAGCACCGGGTCGAGTCTCGTGGAGTTTCCTTTTGTTCCTAGATAACCGCGAGTGTTATAACGCCCTTCTCGCCATGCCGAAACTGGAGCGAGCCCTGGACTCTTCCAGGCCCACTGGACCTGGACCGGATGGTATTCACATTTCCATGCTACAGCACCTGCCTTTGACTGGTAAACAGTTTCTTTTAGAAGTTTATAACTACATCTGGCGTACCTGCAGTTTTCCGTCCGCTTGGCGCGAAGCCACCATCGTCCTAATCTTAAAACCTGGTAAGGACCGCCATCTACCTTCCAGCTATCGTCCGATCTCCCTCACTAGTGTCCTCTGCAAGGTGATGGAGCGCATGATTAACGGGCGATTGACCTGGTGGATTGAATCTAACAGTGTGCTGTCCAACGTCCAGTGCGGTTTTCGTCGTTTCCGTTCCAAGGCCGACCACTTGGTATCGTTGTCGACGCATATCATGGACGGTTTTCTACGGAAGAGCCAAACGGTTGCTGTGTTTTTGAATTAGAGAAGGCGTATGACACTTGCTGGAGGTATGGAATTCTTCGTACTCTCCATCAGTGGTGCATGCGTGGTCGACTGCCCCTTTTTATTCACGATTTTATGCGGGATAGGGTCTTTCGAGAACGGGGTACCGCAGGGTTCGGCACTCAGGCGTCACACTATTTGCTATTGCAATCAATCCCATTGTGGAGTGCGTTCCTGCTGGCGTTTTATCTTCCTTGTTCGTCGATGACTTCGCCGTTTACTCTAGTTCTCGGCGGACGCATCTCTTAGAACGGCGCCTCCAACTTTGCCTCGACCGCCTCTTCACTTGGAGTATCGAAAACGGCTTTAAGTTCTCCGCCGAGAAAACTGTCTGCGTTAACTTTTGGCGCCGGAAGGCCTTCCTTCCACCTTCTATGCATCTCGGTGCCGAAGTACTTCCTTACGCAGACGAGACGAAATTCCTGGGATTGATTTTTGACAGAAAACTTAGTTGGTCACCCCATATCTCCTATTTAAAAGCAAGGTGTGAACGTTCTCTTGGTGTTTTACGCATTTTATGTGGCACATCCTGGGGAGCCGATCGGACTGTTCTTTTAAGCCTGTATCGCTCTCTTGTCCGATCTAAGCTTGACTACGGTTCTATGGTGTATTCGTCGGCTCGACCGTCGATTTTAAAACGACTTGACCCCATTCATCACCGTGGTATCTGTTTGAGTATTGGCGCTTTTCCAACAAGCCCCGTTACCAGCATGTGTGCGGAAGCCGCTGAACCCCCGCTGTCTCATCGGCGGGACGTACTTCTGTGCAGTTACGCCTCCAGACTCTCTGGTTTGCTGCGTCATGTCTTTTAGTCCTTTCTTTAATGACTCCTTGGACCGCCAATACTCAACAAGCTCCCTAGCCTTAGTCCCTCCTGGTGTTCGTTTTCGCTCTCTCCTTCAGACATTGGACATCACTTTACCGGCGGCGTTTCCCAAATGCGAAACGCAGTTCCCGCCATGGCTCCGACCAGAAACCCCCGTCGATCTGGGGTTAACGTCCATGCCTAAGTCCACGACACCAGGTTCGGTTCTCCGTTCAGCCTTTTTAGAAATTCAGACACAGTTTGCTTACAGCTCTTTCATCTACACTGATGGCTCGAAGGACGATAGGGGAGTAGGATGTGCTTTTATACATGGTCGCCAAAGTTTTAGCTTTAGAGTTTTAGCGCAGTGCTCGATTTTTTGGTATCTACCAAGCTATTTTATACTTTCGTCGGCAGGCCTTGCAGCGCTGGGTTATCTGTTCGGATTCCTTGAGTGCGTTAGAGAGCCTACGATCGCTGTACAACTACCACCCCCTAGTGCAGCGTATCCAGGACAACCTTCGTTCCCTCGCTAGTGCTGGCGCTAGCGTGTCTTTCTTGTGGGTGCCTGGACACGTAGGCCTACCGGGAAACGAGGCTGCTGATGCTGCCACGAAGGCAGCGGTTTTAGCTTTCACGTTCCTTCTGCTGATATTAGAGTGAGTTTGCGCACTTCTATCCTTTGTCGTTGGACGGCGGAGTGGTCCACTATTCAGGGAAACAAACTCAGGGAGGTAAAGCCCCTCCCTGTCACCTGGAGGACCTCCTCGCGCGCTTCTCGCTGCGAGGAAGTGATTTTAAGCAGATTGTGCATCTGGCACTGTCGTTTTAGCCAGTCACCTTTTATCATCCGATGCTGCACCGGTCTGTACTCATTGTCATGAGCCATTGACGGTGCGGCACGTTTTAATTCAGTGCCAGTTTTTAGCTCAGTTACGTTTGTCTGTGGGTCTGCCGGCCACACTTGCTGAAGTGCTGGCAGATACATCTAGTGCCGTAGAGCGTTTATTGCATTTTATCCACCTTAGCGGTTTGGACGACCGAGTTTAACTCACTGGTTTTATTGTTTAATTTTGTTGGTCGTGCGGTTTGCTTATATATCCCGTAACAGGTTCTTGTCTTAGTTTTGCTCTACTTTTACGGCTTCTGGCACTGTGTTGGTGACTTTTTAAACCTTTTTAATGTTTTAGACTTAGGGACTTTGTGTCTCAGTTGTTTTAGCCATTTAGTTCTGAATGGGCGCTAATGACTGTAGCAGTTGTGCACCCTAAAGCCCTACAACTGCTTTAGTGCAAATGGAGTCAAAATTTATTACATTAGAGACAATGCTATGTGTTAAAAGTGTTATTGCGATGATACATTCACTTGCAAAATTTATCAAGAATGAACCTGAAAGGAAACACTAGCAAGTGCATTATTATTCTGATATATTATTTCAGCAATTTATGCATGTCTGCAAGTCAGTGGGTTTGCCCATGTTTTCAAGGCCTACATTTAACAAACCCAATTGAAACATGGCAACTTCAGTTACCAAAGCATCTTGGGTTCAAGAAAGAAAAAGGAGCTTGAATTCCTTAAAATCTTATGGTATACCTATATGGTTGGCAGAAGGGCAGTATAGATCCCTGGGATTTTCAGCCTGATGTTTAGTCTATTCTTCCATGGATTTAAATTGCCACAAAATGACTGATTTTGAACTCATTCAAAGAGGTATGGTGAAAAGCGATTTGGAAAAGGCCGCTTGCAACATTACTAGGCTTAAGAAACAGCAAATGTGTAGAGTTGAAGTTTCTCTCACTGACAGACACAAAGGAAAAAGATACCTGTAAAAGAACCAGCATTCGGAAGTAGAACATAAATTTGACGTGGCATTTGTCTAAAAGTCTAATGAAAAAAATTAAAATGGTATAAAAATAAGATCCAGAACTGATGGCATGGAAAGCCAGCATAAATAACCATTTTTGATGGGCAGCACAAAATTGTAAATATGAACAAATGGCTAGAAAATGGTGAATGGAAATTTTGTGAACATGAATTGTTTAAAGAACCAAATAAATAATGGATTAAGGTGAATCCGGCACCTATTGTGCTCTGAAGAAAATTTTGGATTACAGCTTCTTAAGGACACTTGGTAGTGATTTTGGATGAAAATATGAATTTTTGGTTTTTAGCTTAGTATGAATCTACATAACTTGCACTACATCCCCATTATAAAGTTTTGTGCTTTTGGCAATTAAGTGCATTTAACCCTTTTACTCTGCATTTTCTCTTCGGCTTATAACAAACAAAACTATGCATGTAATAGGTTGTGCTTGGAACTTTTGTTTTAGAGCTTTATTATGACTGTTGGCAGCACTTTTCCAGTAGACTGTTTACTTGGCACCATTTTAAAAGCTAGTTTGTTTGTATAGTGAGTGAGGTTGTGTTTACTCCACTTCATTGTAGTTGTTTGTGGCTTTAGAAGTGATATTAACCATGGGTAGGATGAAGTAATTTGGGAAAGAGAAATACTATCCTAGAAAGTCAGCACATTTGAGTGTGACAAGTGCCCAAACTGAGAACATTACCAACAACCAGGGTTACCAACCCGTACGATAATTTTAATGTTCAATACCGGTTAAGTATCATTTTCACTAGTTTGTCACACCTACGAAATAAAATTAATTACAAATAGTGACATCACCTTTGCCCTCATGGCCTGTCTCTGCTCCTCTAAGACAATTCCAAATCCTACTAATCCTTCTACCCTTTATCCTCTTGTTGCCAGTGTGCCCAGATCTGGTAATCTCAATGAAGAAGGCACTGTTCAGAAAATTGATAATCAATGGAGAAAACTAGGAATAAGTGATATTCAGTGTGAAATGAACACGTGTTACCTAAGTGGAAATACTGATTTCAAAGAACTGGCAGAGTTTGCATTGTCAGTGATTTCATTGCCCCACAGAAACGCTTCTTGTGGAAGACTTTTTTTCTAAACTGGGCTTAAAAAAGTCAAAATTAGAAACAGATTGGCACTAGATACGGTAAATGGACTATTCTGTCGTCTCAGCTTATGAAAGAATGTGGTGTGCAAGTTACCGCGAACATGTTAAAGGTTATCTCAGCAACAAATTTGTATAATGCTGCAACAGTTGAGGAAGATGAACTTTCAGATGTATAGTGTGAGAATCATAAGTACTAAAGTTGTAATACTGGTTGAGGTCATCAATTTTGTAAGTGGATACCATAAACATCAATACTATTACATTTTCATAAGTGTTCTGCTGATATTTTCGTTGTAGCATTTCGTTTGTAATGTACGATAATTTTGAATCCGAATCTATAATTCTGAGTGGCCGGTACGAGTGCCAACAACTCTGTGTTGAATAAGGCGCCAGTTGCACAGCAGTCTGAATCAGTCACTGCAACCAAGACCAAACTTAATTATTCTGCTCAAGATGATATTTTTGTTTTATAAACAATTATTCTTCTAGTGGACTTGTTGTTATGGAGATACTGTCAAGTTTAGTGAATAAATTAGTGAAGTGCAGTGGACAGTATAACATTGGGAGAAAATGTGAAAAGTAGAAGGGGGTTGGCCACTAAAATTCAGGTTGTATGCAGATCAGGGTTGCCAACTCGTACGATAATTTCAATACCAGCAAAATATCATTTTCACTGGTTTGTCACACCAGCAAAATGAAACAAATTACAAATAGGGACACCACTTTTGCCCTCATGGCGTGTCTCCACCCCTCTAAGGTAACAATTTCATATCATACTAATCCTTTATCCTCTTGTTGCCAGTGTGCCCAGATCTGGTAACCTCAATGAAGAAAGCACTGTTCAGAAATTGATAATCAATGGAGAAAACTTGGAATAGGTACATGATATTCCGTGTGAAATAAAGAACATGTCTGAACCTGGCAGTATCTGGAGTGCAGTTAAACACATGTATCACATTACTGGAAATACTGATTTCAAAGAACCAGTGGCTTTTGCATTATCAGTGATTTCGTTCGTATAATCTGTTTTGTTGCCCCACAGAAGCTTCTTGTGAAAGTTTTTCCTACACATGGTTTAGTAAAAACCAAAGTTAGAAACAGATTGTCGCCAGATACAGTAAATGAACTTATTCTGTCGTCTCAGCTAATGACAGAATGCGGTATATCCGAAAATCTGCAAGTCACCGAGAAGATGTTAGGGTTTACCTCAACAACAAATTTGTATAATGCTGCAACAGTTGAGGAAGGTGAACTTTCATATGAACAGTGCGAGAAACATAAGTTCTAAAGTTGTAATACTGGTTGAGGTCATCAATCTTGCAAGTGAATATAATAAACATCATTACTATTACATGTTCATAAGTGTTATATTGATATTTTTATTGTTGTAGCATTTGGTTTATGATGTACGATAATTTTGACCCAAATCTATAATTTTACGTTTAAATGTTGGCAACTCTGATGCAGATGTTAAAAAAAGAATCAGGAATGAGCTCTAAATTGTAGAACATAGGTATGAAGTTAATTTAAGGTTATGTTATGAATTAAGGTGTATAGGTAAGGGACAAGCAGCAGCACAGATTTTATGTGGAATAATGAATTTACTACCACACCACCACCTACAAAGTTTCTGCTATTTTAGCAAACCTTAGAGCAAACTCTTCAGGACATGGACGAAAACAGCATGAAAAATGCTGCCCAAGAACCTGTAAGGTTAACTGATAATTAAGGATATTACAGCTGCCTTTGCTTCTTGGCAGAAGCGTAGGCATTCATCGCTGAGCGGTGTAGTGTCAGGTACACATCTTCTTTTGCCATTTAAGTTGTTTTTCTAAACTTTAGGTACACTTTTCTAGAAAACTATAATAGATAGAACTTCAAAATTTTTTTGTGCATACACAAAATATACTGCTCTAAACAGCCGGTGAAAGCTTTATGTGTTACACTTTCATGAAATTCTTCAAAGAAATATTTTCATATACAAAAAAATAAAAAAATAAAGAGTACATTATTATTTACTTTTCAAAATTGCTATTATTGATCAAAATGTCTTAATGGTTCACCAGCTATGTTGAATAACATGTTTGTAAAGTGATTACAAAGTTTGAAATGTGTCACTAACTGTACCTAAAGAAGTTCATAGGATGTTTTGCAGGGAAGTGTTGGGTCTTCCAAGTGTGGTGGCAAGAGAAGTAGCACAGATGGAGATAGGAAGGGTGTCGAGGAAGGGCATGATTGTAGAAAGAGCTCTGAAATTTTGGCACAGAATTTTGAATTTGGATAAAAATAATTTGTTAAGGTAGTGTGTAGAATTACCAGGAAAAGAGTATTTGAAAGAACTTAAAAGTAAACGGGATGGGGGACTACTGGAGGAGTGGGGAGAATAATCGTAATACATTTTGGAAAATAATAAGAAAGAGGTTTGAAGACAGAAATCCAAAAACTGTTTGATGGTATAATGGAAAAAAGGTCCCTGGTAGATTACAAATCAATGAAGGAAACATGGGAAAGGGAAACATATGTTGATAAGGTAAACAAAGAACAAAGGGAGGCAAAAGCATGGCTAAGAACTGTGTTTGGAGGTTGAGAGGACTAAGAAAGGGTATCCCTCAGTTCTGTCCTATTTGCTGGGAGAAGGAAGCACTTGAGCAGTCTTTGAGTGCCAAGGAACAGACGAATGGAGGAAAGAATTTCTGGGGCAGAAATGGGAGAAGGGAGATAGGATAATAGCATTTACGAGAATTTTTAGAGAGGAGACCAGGAACTTAGGCCAGTTTTTAAGTAGAGTTAAGAAAAAAATGGAATTGGTCTGTACAAAGAGAACAGAATTAAAAATTTTGTGTTAGCTATAGAGAAGCAAAATGTATGATAAGTTTTGTTGGGTGGATATGACAGGCTAAGAGCCTGGGCTGAATGTCACATTCAAATATGCATTAACCCTTTCATGCCTGGTGTGTATTATAAGATACATAGGCTTTTTTTCCTATTTGTACTAGTTTTAACTGTTTTTTCCTGCTATATTTTTGTTATACTGTCACCAATGAAAAATTATTCTTTTTACAATTTATATTGTTTATTTTATAAGAAAAGAAGCAAAATCCATGCAACCACAGTCAAATGATACCCCGTCATCATCCATGCGTGCTATCACACCAATTATTTTACGTGGGCCCTCCCCGTCCTTTACCCAGGCACATTTGACTGCAGTTTCCGAGACTCGAACTCACAACCTCAGGCTTTGAGTGCATGGCCAGTGCACTACGTGTTGCCTTAACGATCATGGCTATTCAAGCCAGCAGGCTGAAGGTGTCCCAGACCGCCTAATCTAAACCAGTTTCGAATTTGAGGAAGAACGGCATAAGTAGCAAAATAATTCAGGAATGAAAGGGTTAATTTAATTTAAATAAAAAAAATAAATACCTAAAGAACAAAATGCATGAAAATTTTGTGTTTATTGTAATATCAATAGAACTAAGAGTATTAACTTTATGATTTGATTATGGTTTCTGAATCAGAAGAGACTGATATATAAGTGGTAAAAATTTCATTATGATAGACTGCATAGTTATCAAGAAACACTAACGTATATTGCATTGAAATTCTACAAGGAAATTCCTACTGACACTACCAAGTGGCCCATATTCAACGTTCTACACACGTTAGCAGTTTGGAAAGTTATCACAGCTTCACCCCAAGATATGCTTCCATGTAATGGCCTTCAACTTGCACCAATGGATTGGAAGCAGCACTGCCTTCAGTGTTATGGAATTGCTGTCAGAATGATTCAAATCTTCAAAATCACATTTTCTGGTTCAATGAACTGCTGTCTCACCTAATAGGCACTAAATTGTAAGCCTTGTTAAGCCATTTAAAACACATCTCTTCAGAGTTCCATGGAGTTATGTTATGTTTCAAAACATCAACTGCCAGTAACAGAAGAACCACTCACCTTGGGATGGTGGAACTGCCTGCGTTGATATCTATTCTCAACGACAAATCAACTAACGTGACTGAACTGTTGAATTTTGTGTTATCACCTTTAAGGAACTATTTAAATAAGAGTGTGTTTCAGGTTCGTGACAGAAACAACTTTTGTTTACATCAAAGGGAACTCTGGTTTGGAATTGACAGTAGTATTGTAGCAGCATAGAGCAGCTTCATGGAGAGTAGAAGATCTGTGGTTCAAATCCTGCTAGGGTGTTAACATTTTTATTCTGATTACACCGTTCAAAGTTTGCCTACCCAAGGTTTGTTTGTTTATCTCTCTGCATGTGTGTATGCGTGCATGCACACGATGGAACAATGAATTACTGACTGGCATTACAAATGAAAATTGTGGTTCAAATCCCAGCTAAGGCATTGAATTTTTCAGTCCTGATTCTACCTCTTAACCTCTTGAGGGATATCGACGTGAAAACACGTCCATTTAAAATGGCGGATGAGCGATATGGGCGTCCTGTGCGTTTAAGCATTTAACCCTTATTTATCCCTTATGCAACTCAACTTATTATAATTTTCCCTTTATGAAACATTTTAGTAAGGTCTATATACTTTATTGGCTTACCTTAATATGTTCGTTCTGCAGTGATTTACCTCAAAACAGGGATAAACACACAAGGGTAGGTACATCTCCACATTCGCGAATTCCCTTCTTGCGGCACACGAAACACTTTCGAAATGGGCGGGACTTCTTTGCTGTTGGTGGTATCCTTTTAGGATAATGTTTTCCTTGAAGTCTGAGGGGTGCAGGAGTTTTGGATTTTCAACCCCCAACGTGGTATTGTTCAATTAGGCTGCGAGCTATTTATAGTCGGTAGTCAAGGTCGGTCATTGTCCTGTGTGGGTTTAGAGAGCTGTCCAAATCCCCAAACAATTGTATATGGTTATATCCAGTTGGTGCAAAAACACCTTTTTATACCAATTCTCCCTTCAGCTACAAGCAGGAAAGAATACATATGTATTTCAACAAAGAAAGACACGGACTCTACTCAGTTACGAAACTCGCGTAAGCAAAAGTTGTAATGTTGATCTATTCTGGTGACTCAATAAGCCACGCATGCAGTAGCAATTTATTTCACAGGATGCTGACGCATTAGCCACACATACAATGGGTGTTTCTTTACTGAATCTTTCCGAGAACTAATATTAGATGCGTTCGACAGAGCAAAGTTGACTTTTCACCACAGTGAAGCAAAATTGTGCCATTTCAACGTTTTGTAAATACAACTCAACTTTGCTGATGACGTACATTTATACTGCAAATAACGAGTTTTATACCAGTTTTTGTTTCATTAAAATAACTTTATATTTACACAAAATACAGCTGTGTATATACGAAGCGCATTTAAGAATTTAAATGCTAGCAGTTCTCGGCTCGCGGACGTTTAAATGGCCATCGCTCAAGAGGTTAACATTGCCGACACACACACTTTGTGTGTTTAAAAACATTAGCAATAAGTTGGTTGGCATACAAAAATAACAATTATAATGAAATTACTGTTCTGCAGCAATCCCAAATTCTGTGGAGACATATTTCTAAATGGTTGAGTTAGGGAAAGAAGTAACAATAAAATAGCTACATTATTCATATTTCTTATACATTTATTTATAAAAGGGAGAGGAAAAAAATGGGAGTGCAACTGAGCACTACAGGTTAGCTAAGACAATCTATACTGCTATTAAGGGTTTTTAACACACTATGTTGTCCCTCTTAAAATTGAACCCATTCTAATTTACTCGCTTACAGTTACACATAATGAAAAGAGAGAAAACAAAATTTGATATATATATGTATATATTAAAAGTTCATGTTGAGAACCAAAAGCCACTCAATAGAAATTAAAATTTACATTAAGAACCAAAGGATCATAGCTTTTGAAGTTCAAATATTCAAAAATATAACGGCATACAAAATTGGACAATACAATTTTTGTTTTAAAAAAATAGGATGAACATGGGTTTCATCCTTCAACATGATCTTTTACACAGACGTCTACATTCATGTTTGATGAGATGCAGTTTACAATTCACAAAATGGCAAATTAAGAACATTTAATACTTACGACATCTAAAAATACAGATCTTTCATTTAAATGTGAATTTGTCCTCAGGCAGTTTACATTTTTTCTTTCTTTTTGTATCAAAAGGTCATCAGGTGTCTCTCTTCTCTTCAAAATCTTGTTCAAACTTAATACACAGTCCAGGGGGAAAAAATTGGTCAGTTTTCTTAGTGTTCATTCAGCAAACTTATGAAATGCACCACCCTGGTCTGAATATTTCAACATCTCAACTGCCCTCGACGTTGTACTTACAAAACACTAGCTTGTGTTTTAAATTAGTTTTGTGTTGTTCTTGTGGGCACTCATTTGGAGTTCCCTACTCTGTGCCGCTTCATTTAATCCTCTCCTTCTTCTTCCTCCTCCTCCTCTTCGTCTTCTTCCTCTTCTTCTCCAGCTGACTCTGCCTTCTTCTCTTCTTTCCTTGGACGACCACGCCCACGTCCAGTGCCGCCTGATGGCTTCTGGAAATCAAATTACAATTAAGTGCAAGACTTCATAATCTGTATGTAACATGATATGACTAATTTTGCACATCGAAGTGGAACCTTTTATAATTATGATAGATCAGTACAATTGCAGAAGCAGAACATGCTAAACCACTTAGAAAAACCCCTAATTCAGGCATTGAAATACAATTTTCAGCAGCAAAACTAAAGTAGAACATTATTTTTAACATTCACAAATTGGATGTTTTGTTTACCTTCTGTCGCAACAGAAGGAGAGTTCTAAATGTGTCATCGGCCAATATTCTGCAAACATTTGTTTGTTTGAAAATACCTTGAATCCAAAAATTCCATTTGCATCTGAATTTTACACCGAAGAAATAAAAACTACCTAAACAATTAGTAAATATACCAGTACATAATATTTCAGTTTACTTTTCCTTACAAGCTGTGATATAATAAGCTGATGTGTTACAATCTATAACATTACTAATTCTAACATAACCAGAAAGACCTATTTTATGTAGTGACTGGAATAATTGCAAATTTTGAGCATTGCGGTTAACATCTTCAAAGAGATAATGATCAACGTTACCATAGTTGCTGCTACTACAGAATGGAGTGCCTTTTGGCAATTTTGTACAATAAATACAAATTTTATTGTCGTTGAGCTGTACAGCGATAGACGTCAGGATATAATCTACTACAGAAAAGGGGTTTATGTGAAATTACCAACCTATTGCAGAAAGCTTAGTTCTTAGGTGCATGAAAAATACTGTAACCTTTTTTCTGTAAAAAGAGATCTGAATAATCTGCAAACTGAATAACTTGCACTGAATAATCAGGAGTTAACAGTAATTGAGGTAGTGATTACTGAGAGTAAACTGGCAAAATATACATAATTCTGAGCATATTCTGTTGTTTAATTAAAAAGGTGAGTCAATTAATAACACTTAACACTTACAACATAATTTTCCGGAACACGTTTCGAAGGTTAACTTTCCTCCATTATCAACTGGACAATACTGGGTTTCCATGGTGTTTCATGGTGCAGAAGGCGATGTTTCTTCTTGTAACGGTTCAAGGAACTTGCTGAAAATATTTTTCTGAGGAATGTCGAAATTAAATGCTCGGTTTCTATTTTTTAAAATGAAGATTTGTTCCCATGTGGACAGTTCTTGTTTTCCGGTTATGTGTTTGATAAGTTTCGGTTCTAGCTTTATGTCCCGATATCAGTTGTCATTTAATCATGAAATTAATTCAGAGGTTAAATTATTAAAACAGTTAAGTAATCCGATAGATTTAATGGTTTGGGAAAAAATTTTTATTTTAAAAAACAGGAACCATATCATGAACTTTGAATTACCATCTATGGATTGTATTTATAAATTTTTGTTTTCAGAGATTGGTAAATAAAAAATTGAATATGAATAATTGTTTTTCACAAAAATAAAAGTTTGTAGCTTGGCAACGATTTTGCTTATATGGCTTTGAGAATGAGCTGGATATAGCTTGAAACCCCTGGGTCAGCAAAAGAGAAAAAGAATATCAACATACTAAGATAAGTGAAGTTTTTAGTTTCTAATTTGTTCTTATTTTAGAATCTTGTTGCTTCACTGTTAATAGCTTCAATTTTTACTTAAAGAAACAGAGTAATTTCGACATTCCTCAGAAAGATATTTTCAGCAAGTTCCTTGAACCGTTACCAGAAGAAACATCAGAAGCATTGCCATCTGCACCATGAAACACCATGGAAACCCAGTTATTGTCTGGTTGATAATGGAGGAAAGTTAACCTTCGAAACGCGTTCCGGAAAAGTATGTTGTAAGTGTTGTTTAGTGTTATTAACTCACCTTTTAAATTAAATTGATTATAACAACACTGTTTTCAAACTTCTATGAAAGCAAGATATTCTGTTGTGCTTTATATTCACTGCCTTGGTGTAGTACTACATGTGAATGGCTTAAAAGTCAATTTTTGTTTTGTGTCTTATAAACATATAAGAATTTACAAATTCAATTATGTATAATATGGATATTCTTAATATTTATGCCCCTTAAATGGAGGTTTAAATATGGCATCTGCTGGGTTATGCCACTTGTAAATACCAGATCAACAGGAAACCCTTTATGCACCAAGAATGGCATTTCCAAATAGCAGACGCGGCTTCTCAGGGTAGGCACTGCCTGCCTTACCGTAATACATCTACAATATTTAGCTATGATTCTGAATTTTATCATTTGAACCGTCATTTTCCCTAAATTGTAGTTCAATAAGTTTTCTCGGTTATAATGACCAGCGCATGGCCAAATCCTAGGAGCTCAATTCTAATTCATCAAAACTGTGCTGCGTGTTTGAAATGTGCAGCAGAAACGATACACATGGAACCTGGGTAGTGGAAGGCCGGCATTTAACCTGTGCCGGCTCCGCTCCCCTTTCTCAGTACGAGGCACTTGAACATGGATATGGAAATAGTCTGTATACGCACTCCGAGCATGCATAGAGGCACTTGCCAGCACCTTGGAACACTGCGCTGGCTCAAATCCGATTTTATACAATTTTTTTCAGAACAGCCATACTCCACGAACGAAGATATCAGAGATCTGAATCGTTTTATTGTCACCCTGTGCTAGTACTGTTGTGCACTGTGGTTTTGTTTTGTGTGTTGTAATACCAATAGGACAGACTTAATTTTTCAATCTCTCCATTCATTTTAGTTTTGGCAGTAATTCATCCATTAGTGACATTAGTGACAATGAAGTCATTAATCCTCTTGCTCTCCAATATTTTTCACTGATGGATGGGGCACTAGAAGTGGCCGGGCATATTTGAAGGGGGTCTCGATCTATTTCCTCTTGCAGATCCCATAGAGGACAGAGTGGTGAAGAATATATCCCAATTCTGTTTAAATATTAAACAATATATTGTTTGTGTTACCCGCAGTGACTTCGCCCCATTATTTTAAACAAACGGGGTTCTACTCTATTATTATGGCTAGGAAGTTCATGCATTTGGATGCTTTTCATAGGGTTTAAAAATGTGTGCTTTTACATTATGTGCATGAATTACGGAATTTTCAGTTATTTGGACATGATTTTATTGCATATTTTCTTGATTTTGATAAATGCATAATATTTCAATATTATAGCCCCTATATTGCATATTTTAATGATTTATATGGTTTTTTAGTATTTTTTTTCCATCTGGATATTTTTCATATTGGTAGTATTGCACATTATGCAACTCACAAAGATTTCAATATTATAGCCCCTATATTACATATTTTAATGATTTATGGTTTTTTTTATATTATTTTTTCCATCTGTATAATATTTTTCATATTGGTAGTATTGCACATGATGCAACTCGCGAGGTGGCGAAAACTAATGCTGAGTCATGTTGTCATGCAATGAATCCCGTTTCCATCCTTTCATTATATGTATGTGCATAGAGAATAGTGCGTTATCGGAGAGGTTTATATTAACAAAAATAAAGTGCAGCACGATTATAGCAATGCTTGCCTGCCCACCAGTAGTTGTGTCATGTCTTCAAATGTAACAGTGTTATGAACTGGTTCCCACCAAATTAAATTAAGCGTATAAAATGTTAAAAAGCTCTTCAAATGCCAAAAATAAAACCTTATTCAAAATTAATAATCCAGCATTTAGAAACTTTCTTGCCAAGTAAACTCGACATGTGCCTGAAGAAAGTACACTGCATAAAACTTATGTAGGACATTGTTACAATAATGTATTGTCAAATATACAAAATGAATTAGCGGGTCAGTTTGTATGGTTGTCTGTTGATGAAACCCCTGATTCTGAGCGCCGTTCTATTGCTAATATAATTGTGGGTGCTTTAATTAATGAACAAAGACTACACCTTGTCTTCATAATGTGTGCGAATTGTCGGCCACTGACAATGTAACTGTGACCCAGTTTGTGATGGACTCTTTGAAATTACTATGGCCATGTGGTATCAAATACGACCGGTTACTTTTGTTACTGATGCTAATGGCTTCATTGCCAGATGCAAGGCGCTAGAAAACAACTTTTGTTACTGATGCAGGTCCTTAAATGGTAAAATCAGGACAAACTCTGAAAGGTATTTTTCCTAACTTAATTCATATAACTTGTTTGGCACACTCATCACATTTCTGAGACAATGCGTGATTCTTTCCCATTGGTAGATATATTTGTGTCTAGTGCAAAGAGAATTTTTGTTAAATCTCCTAAAAGAGATAAGTTGTTCAGATCAACAGCACCTAATATCCGACTTCCTCCTGCACCAGTGCTAACTTAATGGGGAACATGGGTCGACACAGTTTTATAGTATGCTGAGCACATAGAAATATTCGAAGAGGTTAATTCATTGAACTCTCATTCAATAGAAACTGTGCAAAATATTCTGTCAGGCACTGGGTTAAAAATCCAGATTTTGTAACAAATGTGTTGGTGATGTACTAGGCCTGTTTTCCGCAAAGTGACATCACAGAATAGTGGAATTTTCAGCATAGGTTCTGGATTAACGTTTGAACTGGCATAATTGGAGATTATCTTATTGGACTGTACATCCTTCCACTGCACTTAACTGGAACAGGATATTGGTAATTTTTTAAATACCAATTGCCCAACATGTTGGAGGACGTCACGTTAAAGATGTGGAAGATGTGGTTCCGTCATAATGGTACACGACCCTACACAACTCCTGCAGTCTTTTGGCAACTGATAGACTTTCCTGAACCGCTGGATCAGTCGATTTGGACCTGTGGCTTGACCTGCCAGATCGCAAGATTTGAATCCCCTAGATTTTTATTTCACACGTGATATGAAAAAGATAGTGTACAGAGGTGAAATAGAAAGTGTGAACGAAGTGCAGCAGCGCATTTTCTTAGCAGCTTAGGAAATTAGGAACCCAGGGTTCTTCACCAGAATTGGCTAAAAAGGTGCAAAGCTCTGTGTACAAGCCAATAGTGGGCATATGGAACACTTCCTCTACACGCTTATTTCCAGATATTTTAAATTAATTGCAATGTTTTCCCACACTTGTTAATTCTAACAAATGTTAATGAACAAAATCATGGCCACTTTTTGTTTCTAAAGCTACCAAGTAAATTAAGTCCATTAGTGGAATTCATTAGACACTAAAAGCAGTATTAATTTTGTTTGTCCCTATGCTTTTGAAATATTTCACACATACTCATGCTCACAAATCTTATCAGAAACAATAGTGTTGCAAATTTCACTAACTCGAGTTTTTCAGCACTCAAACTTCTTGTTAAATCATCTTGGAGTAACCGTTGCGGAAAGTGCTTTGTAAACTCTTGCATTATGTTCTAAAAATACATGTTATATAAGTTCCCTTTTTTAAAGACCATTAAGTAGATGCACGCGCTCACATAAAGCACTTTAATTCCATTTTAAAAATTAGATAGAATTGTACATTTCCCGGTTGCCATAACCAGCAAACAATTGCATGTAAATTTCGTTGAGCATATTGCAGTGGAGAGTTAATTCACATTATGTTATGCTTTACAAAAGATTTAGCAATTATTAGCACCACATGGTTAAATGCCACACAGAATAACAGTATTAATAATGTAAGAGGTGTTTCACACGAGTAACAATTCTTGGAACGCTGTCATAGTTGCAGTGCTAACCTCTTGGCACATACTTCTGGCAGATGATATAAAA
Organism: Tenodera sinensis; assembly: GCA_030765045.1. Lineage (NCBI taxonomy): Eukaryota > Metazoa > Arthropoda > Insecta > Mantodea > Mantidae > Tenodera > Tenodera sinensis. Next base: position 105,068,657 of record CM060965.1, on the reverse strand, counting down.
ACAATGTGTTTACCACGGAAGCAAACTAGCTTTAATATTTATTGTGAGAATGAATGTCCCGTTCGGTCCCTGCTATTCAGTAAATAAACTTAAGTATAAGTTATGTTTGATTCGTTAATGTTGATCTTGCATCATTGTATCACAACAAGAACAATGCATGCAGTTCATATATGAGAAAGCTTATTAAGAACACATGTTATGTACGGATGCGGGCAACTTACACCAGTTTATTTAAGTACAGTGTATTGACATTCTTAATGTTAGCAACAAACTCTTGGGTACCAAGAGTGTGCAATGTTGGGAACAATGTTGCTACAAAATGAGTGCATGCACAATAAGTATATTTGACATACCTTGTATGTATTTTATTTCAAGTGAATTTGTCTTTTTGGCCATTAGACTGTATTTAAAGTTACTATTTATGTTTGCATCATGATTTCCTGAACGATGCAATACTGCAACTGAGGTCAAAAGTTAGAAAAATGGTTTGCCAGGCATAAAGTAAGGAACAGCCCAACCACAATTAAATAGGTCATTGTGGCATAAGCCTCTCAAATAGAATAGAAAACAATTCTGCCATTTAACCTCTTGAGCGATGGCCATTTAGAACGTCTGCGAGCCGAGAACTGCTACCCAATATCCAGTGCAGGGCATTTAAAATGCTTTGTATATACACAGCTGTATTTTGTGTAAATATTAAGTTATTTTAATGAAACAAAAGCTGGTATAAAACTCGTTATATGCAGTATACATGTACGTCATCAGCAAAGTTGAGTTGCATTTACAAAACGTTGAAATGGCACTAGTTTGTTTCACTGGGTTAAAAAGTTAACTTTGCTCTGTCGAACGCATCTAATATAAGTTCTCTGAAAGAAACAGTAGTCGACCCATTGTATGTGTGGCTTGTGCGTCAGCATACTGTGAAATAAAGCACTAGTGTACGCGTGGTCTCTGAGTCATCAGAATACGCGTGTTTCATAACTTAGTAGACTCCGTTTCTTTCTTTGTTGAAATACATATTCTTTCCTGCTTGTAGCTGAAGTGAGAAGTGGTATAAAAAGGTATTTCTACACCAACTGGGTATAACCATATACAACTTGGAGAGCTCTAAACCCACACAAGACAATGACCTACATGGACTTCCGACTATCAATAGCTCGCAGCCTAATTGAACAATACCATGTTGGGGGTAGAAAATCCAGAACCCCTGCACCCCTCAGACTTCAAGGAAAACATTATCCTAAAAGGATACCACCAACAGCAAAGAAGTTCTGCCCATCTCGAAAGTGTTTCGTGTGTCGCAAGAAGGGAATTCGCGAATGTGGAGATGCACCCTGTGTTTATTCCAGTTTTGAGGCATATCACTGCACAAGGAACATATAAAGGTAAGCCAGTAAAGTATATAGACTTTACTTAAATCTTTCATAAAGGGAAAATTAAAATAAGTTGAGTTATATAGCGTTCCACTCTTAGAAGACAGTATGGAGTTAAATGGGACATCTCTGTCTCTATCTAGCGCACACAAGTTGCCATTAGCTGCGTCCTTTTCTACCCTCGCGCTGTTGCTAGATCCCTAATAGCATGGTATAAATATTCATTTGTTATAAATTTCAGATTTGAACACATTATCCTATGCAGAATTTTTTTCTGTATCAGGTTATATCCTTTTCAGTCATTATACATTTCTATAGGCCCAAATTTCTTCAGAAAACGTTTTTTTCAATAGAAGTCCGATATTTGCTATTTCTATACTCATCATGCACTAACAAACTAACTGCTAGAATGCATCTATATTTTTTTCTTAGGTAGAGTAAACCATAGTGCTACTACCTGCCTACTTTGAATTCTCTATGTTTACCCAGTTAAGTGTTATAATTTTTTAAATTAAATGTTTTTGGAAAATTTTATATCTGTGCACTGCAAAAGTTACGTAGTGTGAAACTTTTTTCTTATTGAGTTTACATCAGGGAACCAGCGAGAACAAATGTTGAGGAAGGTTGGAGAAAGTTTTTAAAATAAACCAAAAGGCAGTAACCTCTTTCTTTTATCCAGTAAGGCAAACAAAAGGTATTCATCTATTCAGCGTATTCTCGCGCCAGGCCTGACCAGAAGATAGTATAAGGAGCAGCACTAACATTATTTCGAAAGAAGCCGTGTGTGTAACTATGAGCTGTTGTTACGTTATTTGGTTAATATTTTTGTAAATATTTGTAGTTATGGAGGGGGAAGCTAGGAAGAGACGATATGTTGGTAAATTAACAAGTAAGGAACGCCAAATAATTATGAATGCATTAGATTATTTTTGAAGCAAAATGCGTGTAAGGGAGTAAAAGAAACAGCTAAGGCTATCAGGTGTTCAGAATTAGTAGTGTGTATGATTAAAAAGGAACTAATGAAAGGACCTCTAAGAACGCCATCGAAAAAGAAAGCAAAAAGGGCGGGACTACACAAAACGCTAGGTTAACGCAATATGATTGAATAGTGCAAGGTGGAGTGCGGCGAATTGCTCATTCTTTACAGTTTGCAAATATTCCACCCACGGTGAATATAATTTTGTCACGATTCAACAGTGATGAGACCGTACCAAATTTCTCAAGGGCCACTCTTAGTCGGTTCTTACATGATTTGGGGTTCGAATAGGAAAGAAGGGGTAACAAGTGCATATTAATAGAAAGAGATGATATCGATATCATCAGATGGCGACAAATATCTAAAAGACATAAAACGGTTTAGGGACCAGGGGAAATCAATTGTTTATACAGACGAGTCATTTGTAAATTTAGGTCATACAGTGACAAAGGCGTACAGGGATACCAAAGTTAAAAGTGCCCATCTCGTCAAGCAGCAATTGAAGGACTAAGTACAGGACACCGGCCACCTTGGAGTCGCTCGCGGAGAAAGATTCTCAACTAGTACATGTTGCAACACTGCGCTCCATTTAACCTCTTGAGCGATGGCCATTTAAATGTCCGCGAGCCGAGAACTGCTGGCATTTAAATTCTTAAATGCGCTTCGTATATACACAGCTGTATTTTGTGTAAATATTAAGTTATTTTAATGAAACAAAAACTGGTATAAAACTCGTTATTTGCCGTATAAATGTACGTCATCAGCAAAGTTGAGTTGTATTTACAAAAGGTTGAAATGGCACAACTTTGCTTCACTGTGGTGAAAAGTCAACTTTGCTCTGTCGAACGCATCTAATATATGTTCTGGGAAAGATTCAGTAAAGAAACACCCATTGTATGTGTGGCTAATGCGTCAGCATCCTGTGAAATACATCGCTACTGCTTGCGTGGTCTCTTAGTCATCAGAATAGATCAACATTACAACTTTTGCTTACGCGAGTTTCGTAACTGAGTAGAGTCCGTGTCTTTCTTTGTTGAAATACATACGTATTCTTTCCTGCTTGTAGCTGAAGGGAGAAGTGGTATAAAAAGGAGTTTTTGCACCAACTGGATATAACCATATACAATTGTTTGGGGATTTGGACAGCTCTCTAAACCCACACAGGACAATGACCGACCTTGACTACCGACTATAAATAACTCACAGCCTAATTGAACAATACCACGTTGGGGGTTGAAAATCCAAAACCCCTGCACCCCTCAGACTTCAAGGAAAACATTATCCTAAAAGGATACCACCAACAGCAAAGAAGTCCCGCCCATTTCGAAAGTGTTTCGTGTGCCGCAAGAAGGGAATTCGCGAATGTGGAGACGTACCTACCCTTGTGTGTTTATCCCTGTTTTGAGGTAAATCACTGCAGAACGAACATATTAAGGTAAGCCAATAAAGTATATAGACCTTACTAAAATGTTTCATAAAGGGAAAATTATAATAAGTTGAGTTGCATAAGGGATAAATAAGGGTTAAATGCTTAAACGCACAGGACGCCCATATCGCTCATCCGCCATTTTAAATGGACGTCATATGACGTCCATATCCCTCAAGAGGTTAACCTGTACTGGCTTCTAAGGGTGGAATGTGCTTTAGTTAAGGGATAAATAAGGGTTAAATGAACAAACGCACAGGACGTGTACACATGCCCATATCGCTGAAGAGGATAAACATACCAAATAAAGTTGTTTAATTATGCCGAAATGTAGATTCAAAGTCAAGTTTGCATATAGCGCAGTGAACAAAAACATATAGAATTTTCTGGGTCTCCTGCGCAGCAGCAAAACACTTGAATTCGATTCATGGCCGTTACTTATATGGTTTTTATAAAGCACTATAGTTGGCGACTGACGTTTCCTGCGCATGTGCTCTGAAAACTTTACCAGAGAGGAATGAGGGGGTTAAAGCATCACTGGTCTCAGAACAAACTCTGGAGGCACTAATTAGAGGCAAGCTTCCTGAAGTTGTTTCCGTAGCGACAGGGACCATTGGACGGTTGCTAGCAGTAAAATGGACTGCCACATGTTTTCCATTTAGCATAGTAACCTTTCCAGGAATCCTTACCTGATGCAAACAGTATGCTATTGTGTTGCACTGCAAATCGGCGAGTCCTACACATCACATAACTGGTAGATTTACTTGTTTCACGCGCACTGTTTAGTTCATGAAGTCTCAGTATTACGGCCACATTTATGAACCCAATTCAGTGATAATTACATGTAGTGTCAGTATTACCCTTGTAATACAGAACAGTCCAATAATAATTATGTGCAGGTGCATGTTTGTCTTATTTAACTATGTCAACTGAAAATAATGCAGGTCAGGTGATGACGATTAATAGGGCTCGAAAGTTCATGCCCTAAAAAACACTGAAATATGCATGCAAATATGCTCTTAAAAACTTCAAAATATGCCAAGAAATATGCACTATTTCATTAGAACAGTTCATGTCCCTTTGCAGTAGACGAGTTAGTGTAAATAATAAAGTTACCTTATTCCTGAGAGGTTGAAGCAGAAGTGGTTCCGTTGCTAGTATTAACTGCTAAATTTCAGTTCACAACCAACACGACACAAATTTTCAACAGTAAAACGTCGTCTATTGTCTGACAAAACACTTTTGTAACGTGAAAACTTCTTTACACGTCACAAAATGTTATAGGGGCATATTTAAATGATGTTACTTGTTTCACAGAGAGAGTCAAGTCTCTTGGTGTGACAGATGGTTTTCTTTCGAGGATGTCTCGAATATGGCACATCTGTTTATAACCAGAATTTTTTTAAATTACATAATTCACTTTCTCTTTCACTTTTTGTTCTATGCTACCAGGAATCGAACTTAGATCACATTGTTTTTTCAAGCACAGTAAGTGATTCATGCAAAGGAAATCCTACAGCTTCCAATGCTGTTATGGCTGTTGGTAAGAAAGAAAAAAGGGCAGATATGAAACTAAGATCCTTCTTTAACCCAGTGCCTGACAGAATATTTTGCAGTTTGTATTGATGAAGCATCGTTTGAGTCCAATGAATTAACAACCTCTTCGATTATTTCTATGTGCTCAGCATAATATAAAACTGCATCGATCCATGTTCCCCATCGAGTTAACACAGGTGCAGGAGGAAGTCGGATATTAGGTGCTGTTGATCTAAACTTAACTCTTTTTAGGAGATTTAACAAACATTCTCTTTGTAGTGGACACAAATCTATCTCCCAGTGGGAAAGAATCGCGTATTGTCTCAGAAATTCGATGAAGAGCGTGTGCCTAAGAAGTTATATGAATTAAGTTAGGAAAAATACCTTTCAGGGTTTTCCCCCCTGATTTTACCATATAAGGTAACAAATTAAAGCAACGAGTTGTATTCGATTCTACCTGGGCATTATAATTTCAAAGAGTCCATCACAAACTGTGTCACAGTTATGTTGTCAGTGGCCGACAATTTATACATATTAAGGAGATAAGCTGTAGTCTTTTGTTCATTATTTAAGGCACCCACGATTATATTAGCAATAGAACGGTTTTCAGAATCAGAGGTTTCATCAACAACCACAAAAACTGATCCGCTAATTGATTTTGTATATTTGACAAAACGTTATTGTAACAATGCCCTACATAAGTCTTACGCAGTGTACTTTCTTCAGGCACATGTTGAGTACACTTGGCAAGACAGTTTATAAATATCGGATTATTAATTTTGAACAAGGGAATATCAGCAGCTAAAAATGCTTGGCACAAGTCATAGGAAAATTCAGTAACCCTACTTCCTAAACACTACTAATTGTTTTAGAACAGGTTATTTGCTTGCGAGTTTTCTGATTAAATTCTCCTTATGTTTTGCTGTGTTTGTGTGCTGAACTATTTGAAATCTTTTCTCACTCCCTATAATTTTGTTTCATGCTCCACAAAACAGTGCCCTATTATCTGTAGATTTTAAATCACCCGAAAACTCTTTCTGTAAATTAATCTAGCACTCAAAGTTGGTTTTATTTTCGGCATTTGAAGAGCTTTTTAATATTTTATACGCCTAATTTAATTTGGAGGGAACCAGTTCACAACACTGTTACATTTGAAGACCACGCAGAGGCAAGCGTTTCTATAATTGTGCTGCTCAAATTGACCTGAACTTTATCTCTGTTAATATAAACCTCTCAGATAACGCACTGATTATTCTCTACGCACAAACATATAATGAAAGGATGGAAACAGGGGATTCACTACATAACAACATGACTCAGCATTGCTTCTCGCCACCTGGCGAGTTACATCATCATATGCAACACTACCAATATGAAAAATATTAAGGTGAAAAAAAAAAAAAAAAAAAAAACAACATTAAAATATGCTATATAGGGGCGATAGTATTGAAATGATATGTATTTATCAAAATCAAGAAAATATGCAGTTATATGCACCATAAAATCACGTCCAAATAACTTAAAATTCCATAATTCGTGCACATAATGTAAAAGCATACATTTTTATCCCCTATGAAAAAACATGCAAATGCATGAACTTCCTAGCCCTAACAATTAACAATAGTAGCAGTAACGACAGTATACCACATGGAAATGCTGATTCAAGTGAAGCTCAACCACTGGATTTGGACCACTTATTTGGTGGGATCAGATAAAAATCTTATTGCATGAATGTGGTTCGATCTCATTTCTGGACTGAATTCAATATGGAAATGGTAATGGACTTGAATAGAGTTCAATTCTGCAAGGAGTAAGTGTGCTAGAAAATTATGAAATAGTTTCCAAGCAATGTTTTCTCATGGCATGCAGAGAAATATCAGCATTGAAAATGGCAAGCAAAATGGCTTGCTCATTCAATGAATTTCTGCTGCTGTTATGGCCAAATAGGGTGAAATTTGATGTTTTACTCTTACTTAGAATGGTGCCATATATGAGGAAGGTAGGCGAAGGCCTTTCTGTAAGGTTCCCATACATGATAAACATAACTTGCACAGTACAAGGTTTACACACCCAGTGGTCAAATTTAACTAAAATGGTAAAAAAATGTTTGTGAAAGCACCAATAAAGAATTTTTTATTCAGAGCAAAAAATCCAGATCTTGTACCTCCACTTAGACTGCATCGTTACTCACTCAGGGGAAAGATTAGAAGCAGCAGTGCACTATGCCTTCTATTTTGAAAACTTTACATCAGTGTTTGATGAACCAAATAAGGATTATGCTTCAATTGAAGTTCCTCATAACGTAATGACAGTTCAGAAAAAATGAATCTCTTACATATGTGATAATTTGAGTATTTTTGGTTCACTCCATCAAAAATTTACAAAATCAACAAGCTTATTAAATGAGAATGAAGAATCCAAAAGTGGAAGGAAACAGAAATTGATGTGCTAAAAAATGCTGGATTTCATACTATATAAAATTGCCATGATTTTGGAAGAAGTACACATTTATGAAACTGAAAATATATGTATACTCTGTTCATCAAGAGATTAGGGGAGACGTAAACAAAGCCACGTGCGTTTTGACGCGTTCGCCGTGTAAATAGTCCCTTGAAGAAATACTATTACTAAGGTCTGAAATGTCAATGTTTGCTAAAGAATGAACTAAGTGTACTAAGCATAGTTAAAGTGTAAGAATATGCAGTTAAGAAAATCTATAACCAGCCTAATTCATTCTGCGCACGCATTGTTCAGTATGAAAGTAACATGGCAGAACAAGTGAGTTATGAAACATAAGTGTGGCAAACCATTGCAAAGTGGTGAAAAGACAACAATATTGAACGTGTTTAACAAGTTCTGCGAGAAATATCCCGAACTTACTATTGAAGACTGATGAAATTAACATCCGAGTTTACCGGTGTGTCAGTTTCAAGTATTACAACACACACATAAGAAAAACCGTCAGTTGAAGATCCCAGCCAAAAGCTTTCACGTACCAGATAAATGGTGGATGTAGTTTGCGACAAATTTGTGAGATCTGCAATAGGTCGAAAAATTCACCAGTTGTTTGTTAACAATGAACCCCCACCTTAAACAAAGTGCTGTTGGCAGTTAACTCTGATCCCGATCTTCCAGATTTAAAACGAACTTCCCTCCATAAACTGCTTCTGGAGATTGGTTTCGAGATTGTAAGCAGGAAATAAAGTGTTATTGTGGACAGAGATGACGTAAGTAGCAGTTAATTTCCATGTGCTACATGTTATTTGGATCAAGTAAATATATCCTTTTAGTAGTGTAAAATGCATATTATACCTACGCGTAGCGGTAGGTAACTGTTGCGTCATTGTGAATGCATGTGGCTGCAGAGTGATGCAAACCAGTGCTTTGTTTATATCTCCTCTAATCTCTAGATGAACAGAGTATATACCAGTGACATTCCTTTGATGAAATATGCAAGACTATCAAGTGACGTTGAAAGGTCCTTTTGGTATCGCGAATTGTTTTGGGACAACTGATATTGGTTTGTCATGGAAAAGTTGCAGAAAGTTTCTGCGACTCACAACAATAGCGAGTTGTTTTAATCCACCACTGCCTTAGCATGATTAATGAATGATTTTTAAACAAATATTTAGTTTTGCAATATTGGAACAAAATATTTTTGCATTTTCCATGCATATTTTTTCTACATAAAAATATATTTGAATGCTTTTAGCACATAAAAATCCATTCGCTATAGTCATTAATTACCCAGCAAACTTTATATGAACTTACTGTTCCTTCACAATTTTGTTAGGTAACCACTGTCATTAACCCAAGAGGATGTCTTTGTCCTTGAATGTGTAATTATGATGAGTGGAGAGCTTTTTGGTACAATGTAACTAGAGCAACACCAGCAGTTCAAAATTGTCTACAATGCAGTTGAACTGAAAGTAGTGCCAGTGTTGCTACACTAGAGCAATTAGAGGAGGATCGGCATAGTGTTCTAAAATACTTCTAGCAATAAGGGGTTAAGTAAGAAATTGTGTAAAAAAAATGGTTCAGATTTTTACAAGCGTGGCATGCAGGCTCTGGTTTATCGTTGGCAAAAGTGCATAACAAATGGTGGTGACTACGTGGAAAAATGACAATCTATAGCTGGAATATTGCTCTATTTAACTGTGCTGTTGTGATTTACGTATCTCCTGTAGTTTCCAGAATAAAAATAGGAAGCATTACTTTTGGAATGACCCTCGTATATATGGTTTCTTAAGTCTCCAATAAACATAATTCATTAGTGATATTGAAAGTATAATTCCTTTATCTGATGCAGTAATGAATTAGTGATGCTCTTTTGTATATTTACCGTCTCGGGCAAGAAAGAATAAGCCACTTTTGAAGCAGGTTGTAAAACATCAGAGCACGGGAAATAAACAGTGCATCATCTCAGGTTCACTTGTGTTAACCACGAGATCTTAGCTAAACTCCTGAGACAAATAACAATGATTTTATTCTTCTGTTGGCAATTATTGTTGACAAAGATGTAAATGGTCTTTTAAGATTTTGCACGCACGAAAACCCAAAATACAATTTCCTCACACCCTCCCCAACGAAAAAATGCTACAAACCTTAGCAGCAGCAGCAGCAGCAGCCTTGCCCTTCTTTTTAGTGGAGCCCTTTGGTCTCCCACGACCTCTTTTAGCTGGTGATGCTCCATCTGATGCCTTCTTCACTTCCTTTTTGTCCTCTGCCGATCTTCCACGCTTTTTTACTTCCTTTGCTCCTGCCTCCTGCATAAGGATTCAAACAATGATTGAAATCATAAATGTGATTTCAGAGTGCAAATATGCAATGTACAAATCCGATTACTTTAGTGGTTGCAGCCACCCATTTTCCTAGGTAAATTTCCAATTGCTCATAGAGTTTATTAGAAGATTTACATTAAACACTTATATCTCTAAAAGACACCATTTCTCAAAAGATACATTCTAATCTCTTAGAACACAAGAGGTACACACCTGTAGTTGGTAATGAAACATTTTGCACCATGGTATAAACAATTCCTAAGCCTGAGCAATTTTGGTTTTGTGTGGATTAAGTTCCACCTCTCGTGTGAATTTTACTTTCTGATCCAGTGTGTACAATTTGCCCAGATCTTCTTGACACTCCTCGCTCCTGAAGCACAGATGCAGAATAGAAGAGTTCAGCCCACTTGCATAATAGAAGAAGTGAGGATCAGTGTATCGCTCACTTTCACTGTGATAACTACACAATTGTTTATAATACATAAGCATACACTGCTTGTGTATGTGGCTGCCTGAGTTCTGACATCACTCACTTGCACCCTACCACAAGTCACTTCTTAATTTCTCCTCTCTTGCACAAGTCGAGTGTCACCATGATCTGGGCAAATTGTACCATTTCCTTTCTCTGTTTTCCATGGCTGATTAAAAGTAACAGAGAACTGAAAGAAAAAATTGTGTTCAACAGTAAACACGAGATACTGGAAATGTTTTTGTTTACTTCTCATTTGTAGCTACATTGTGCCAAAAGCAGCACTCTCAGCTTGTGTCTGCCAAGCCTCGAGTTTCTTTTAAGATGACCTATGCCGTGTGCTCATAATTACGCAAAACTCAGTTGTGTTTCAGTGAAATTTAATATGTATTAACTGCAAATTATGCATAAATGCATTACATAAAAATAAGGTTCTATTAACACGTTTCTAAATAACATTTTTCCGGGACCTACAAAAATTTACAAATAAAATGTGCATTACATAGAACTGGGTTACATATAAAGCAGGTTCCACTGTGTGTATGTGTATATCTATAAAGAATTAGCCAATCTAACTAAAATCAAAGACTTCTTCCATTAAAATCCTGCCTGACTCTATAGTGCAGGCAGCCTCAACTCGATGCACTGAGACGTCATAGCCCGATACCCTAGAGTGTGGAAGAGGGCAGAAATGAAGGTCAATGGAGATAGAAAAACAGTCAGTGGCGGAGTAACTAAGATTTGCAATATCGGAAGCTTTGAACTAAACATACATTTACCTAGATGCTTAATAGAGCAAATTTAACATACCATTTCATAGCTTATCTGTCACTTATATTACATTTAATACTTCCAACTGAGTTCAATTTTGATTCAGACATCGAGCTTTTTGTATCCTTTTCCCCCAATTATCTTTTCAATATTTGGTGTAATTGTCTTTGTAATACAAAGACGAAGACTGCATTTCAACTTGCTGTCAGATAATTGGCTTCTGTGACCCGGTTTACAGTGTTTCATTAGTGAAAAGAATTGTTCAGAGGTAAGTAGAGCCAAACATGCTTAATATGTGAGCTGCTTGTCTGTGTAGTCGTGGAAATCTAGACTGAGGAAAGTTTATATAAAAATCGATCAAGTTTCTTTTATGAACAAAGGAATCCTTCATTTACCAATCATATTGCAGGTCAATAAGTTTTAATTGAAACTATGTAGGAACGTTCTCGACGTCTACAGTGAAAGGAGTGACAAATAATGGAAAATATGTAGATTCCAGTTTCTAGCTCTTGAAATCGCACTCCGAATTCTCTGTGTAGATCATTTAGTATGCTTGCATATTGCCCAAGTCCTGCAAATTCCAAATGTTGAGAAGCTGATGAAAGTTTTGAAAAGTGAGATGTGTTCTTGTTGATTAATTGTTGTTCCCACAATGCAAGTTTGCGTTTGAAGGCCAGTACAGAGTCAATCAGTTGAGTAATAATTTGTCCCTTGCCCTGGAGAGAACGATTAAGAACATTGAGGTGTCCTGTTAGATCTGCTAGAAATGCCAAATCACAAATCCACTTTGAATCACTAAGTTCGGGAACAAGCATACCTTTTTATTCTAAGAACAACGCTATTTCTTCCCTCAACTCATAGTACCTTTCCAGTAACGCACCCCGGCTTAACCACCTCACTTCACAATAATAAGGCAAGTCGCCAAATTCACTATTGCATTCGTCGAGAAACACTTTAAACTGGCGATGACGCAGTCCTTTTGAGCTAATGAAATTAGTGGTTTTCACAACACTCATCACATTATTCAGTTTAATACGTTTCGCACATAAATTCTCCTGGTGAATTATGCAGTGAACAGATGACGTTTTGAGTAGTACCAAGGTCGTTTATTTTGTCTCTAACACGGCCTATTAGACCAAGTTTACCACCGATCATAGCAGGAGCTCCATCTGTAGCTATAGATATCAGTTTATTCCATGGATGTTTAGAAACGTTCCCGCGATGAGTTGGTCAGAATTTCGGTAAAGTCCCATTCGGCAGTATGTACGAATGGTCACGAAAGTTGCCGAAGCTGCTGTGTTAATGCAACGCTGCCAACAGCAGAATGTCCCTAGGACTTTGTTGCCAATAGTAAGTTAGAATGTTTTTGCGGGAGTCGGCATTATGCTATTGACCTTCGTACAAGGAAGAAGCATAATGCTCGTTTCATAAGCATATTAGATTTGGCGCCTCTGTTGTCAGTCGAAGAGGCATGCATGCAGTTTTTATATGATGGACTGTTGAGGACTCGCATGCTATGCAGGGAATGCGGTGCCGTGCTACACCCCGTAAATAAAAGGGGAAGAAAGTTTCAATAAATAAAAAAGAACGATAATTAATAAAAATAATATAAATATAATAATATAATACTATTAAATATAATATAATAATATTAAATAAAAACACAATAAATAATATAATATAAAATAAAAAAGAACGATAAATAATAGTAATATAAATATAATAATATAATAAATATAATATATATAATATAAATCTAATAACATTAAAAGCAATAATATAAAATAAATAAACAAAAAAAGATAAAGATAAAAGATAAAGGTAAAAGATAAAATAAATAAACAAAATAAAATATATCCCACTGCCGAGTGTGACTTTGCCGAAATTCTCACAAAATCATCGCAACATAATAAAAAAATATATCCCACTGCCGAGTGTGACTTTGACGAAATTCTCACAAAATCATCGCGTAAGCTTTCCTAAACAATATCCATTTCGGCTCATAATAATAATATAATAAAATAATATAATAATAAAGAAGGAGCCAGCGTATCGTATAATAATAATCCATAATAATGGATTAATAATAATAAATGCATTTCGGCTCATAATAATATAATAAAGAACGAGCCAGCGTATCGTATAATAATAATCCATAATAATGGATAAAAAATAATAATAAATCCATTTCGGCTCATAATAATAAAGAACGAGCCAGTAATAATGTATGGAGTTGCGCTACACGATAGCGGTGTATGTCATTGTTATGTTACTGCTAGATTGCAGGTGGTTGCATCACGTGTTAAATAAATATCGGTGTTTAATGTGTTGGCAATGAAAACTAGTGTAGTGTAAAAAGCAATGTTGGCAGATGTGAAATAGCGTGTGCTGAAATCTAGTGGGCGATTGTGAAACTACTGCCGGTGCATGCGCAGAAGGTAGGTTCGGACACTTAGAATCTGGCTGGCAAAAAGGGAACGTTTCTAAACATGAGCCAAAGTCGATTTAAAGCTTCCTCAACACATCGGAAAATATCTGCACCGGTTGTAGTACCCGTCATTGGTACTAAATCCAACATTTCTTCTGTGATCAGGAGATTTATATCCACACCTCTCACAAAAAGTACTAAGTGTCACAAGTATCTTGGCTTTCATCTAACGCCAGAGCGTAACAAATGACTTACATCTCTCCACCAACTGCTCTTCAACATTGTTGGCGAGATCTGCAATACGCCGCATAACAGTAGAGGAAGATAAACTAATGGATTCACATTCTGGTATACGTTCAGGACAAACTTCATCGGCCATCATACGTAGACAAATTTTAGCAAATTCGCCATCTTTGAATGGTCTAAGTTGCTTAGCAATTTCAAGTGAAATTTTATAGCTAAGACGTACAGCCGATTCACTTATTTTATGGTCCATATCATTGTCAGTAGCCATAGTGTCTTTGAGTTTCTCTATTATCACGTCACGTTCCACTCCATTGTAGCCGTCGTATTCACTGGCGTAATGTCGTTGTAGGTTATACTTTTTATTGTTTGAACAATCTTGCCACACACTAAACATTTCGCTGCACCCCCTAGGTCTATAAACAGATACTGTTGTTCCCAAACAGAGGAAAAAGATGGGCGAGGATTAGATGAGGTAGCCCCACACTTAGAGATGTTGCCATTTCTGTACTTCATGAACCGCCACTGCACACTAGTTACACACGTCCGTTGCTGGTGCACTAAGATAAACAACTGTAACACAATGCCTGCTTGCACACACAAAGATATGCTGACTTTGCCCGCTGCCCGTATTTACGTGAGTTGAGGCTGCCTGCTATAGTGGGTTTGCATCAAACACAAATACTCCCCCTGTATCAAATACAAAGGTACTGTCATCTACATAAATTATAGTTATGCCATTCTTGACCTCATTTACAGCATTCTTCAGGAACTGCAACCTCTTTGTCGCTACTTATCATGACTTGTAATTAGCAACACTTATCAGAAAATTGTATAAACATTACAATCAGGTAATTTACCTTAACATCTCCACCAGCTTTAGAAGGACGGCCACGCTTCCTTTTGGTGTCCTCCTGAACAGGTGCCTCGTTGTCAGACATGTTTTATTTTCTGTCTGTAAAAGAACCAATTTCCATCATGGTAACAAATTGCTTTTGCGAGGAAAATTATACCTCCAATAAGTTATATTGCAAGTTCACATGCTAATTCACCTTAAGATGCACAATCATTCTTAAAATTAAGCTGTGGTTTCTGTAGATTACGTTCCTAATCATTAAATGTTCAATTAGGCCCATTAACAAGAAAATGCAGTAAGTATAAGCAAAATTTTTGTTCAAGATTGTTACAACGGTAATAACTGGGGCCAGGAAAGCAGCACTAATTTTTACTTTCTTTACTGGTAAGTAGAGGAAGTACTGTATCCCACCCAAAAATTTGCTGTTGAGATTTCACTGGAAATATGTACTGAGACACCTTGAATTTAAAAAAAAAAAAAAAAATCTTTAGAAAAAGGTCTGTGTGTGTGTGCTGTCTGGACAGCATAACCCAAAAACAAAACGTTGGTTAAATACAAAAGTCAGTATTTAAAGTTTAATGTTTTTCAAGAATGCAACACAAAGATTTTGAAGAAAAAAACCCCACCCTTAACTACCCTTTACATGGAAAATTTTTTCAAAAATGTTAATTTTCTTGTAAATGGCTAATGATTTTGATTAAAATGCCATACGTTTAAGATATTTGCATGACATGATATTTATATCTTGAATTTTCTGGCTATGGACTATGTCCTGTTTACTCTGGATGACTTGAATAACTCGTAAACCTTAAGAGATAGACAAAATATTACTATACAAAAAATGTAGAGCTCGCTAAAACAATTTAGGTCTAAATACATTTTTTTGTAGAGTGAACCATTTTGGAGATATTCCTTGTTATTTGTGCCAGCTGCGGAAAACTTTTGTGAAATGCAACATGGTTCATGTTTTATATGTTAAGCGTGCAAAGAGAATGGAATCTCAAAGCTTTGACTATAGCTCAAAGTCTACTGTATTTTAATATTTGCCTTGCACTTACAAGGAAATAAGCAATAAGATAATCTGTACAAATGTTTATCTCAACTAACACGAAGATATAGGAATAAGAGTCTTTAAGAATTGGTAAGTACAAGAGTAGAGAAAGTCATGCGAGTGCAAATCAGATTTTTTTTTCTTTTGGACTAAAACATGCATACTGCAATATGTGCAGAAAGTAATATCTCCCAAGCCTGAAAGTGTAAATTTTATAGTGCATTTTATGGATATTTTCATAATCATGTAACATTTAGAGGCTATTATTACAATTATATTTATTTTTAGAACTCCACAGAAACATATTTAAAATACATTTACTAACCCTTTTAAAAATACAAAAAGGATTCAGCAGTGATAGGAAGTTTTTTTTAAAATACAACTAATATAAATACAAATAATATTGAAGGCAATTTTTATTTATACCTTCCTCACTTTAGAAAGTAAGGACATGTTAATTGGGAACATTTGTTCCAATCTTCAGCAGGAGGTTGGTATGGGGACTGAGGGGGCCACAAATCTCTACTAGCAGTGAGGAATGATAATGGTGACATAACACGCATGTAGGGGAAAGAGGGGAAGTGCTGCGTTGCAACTGTTTCCCATCTTTCTCAGGGACTATTTGTACACATTATGTACCATTTCCCTGGCTTGACTGTGAATAACACACCGTTTGTTTTTGCTTCTGCCCCCTTCAGAACTGTTAATGAGCTTACTATCACACAAAGGAGTGGACTTATTGCTTGGAATTACAACTTTGCTGTAAAACTATACAAATACACACATGCTCTGGTTGGCTAGAAAACACGTGACTGTGATGTCAATGGATATTTATCTACTACACAACTGCCTTTGTTCCTGATGGTGGCTATAATAATTCTCTCCTTAAATGCACTTTCAATTGTCCTCATTGAAAGATTGGTCATATGAACTGTTGCAGTCTTGTTAAAAAAAAGAGGCAAAATCACATTCCCTGTCTCAGTTGTTTTCCAGAGGGACAACTCATAAAGCAATTTGTTCAACTTTTGACCCACAGTCTCAACCTTTAGTAACAACCTACGTGAAGATTTCAGTGCTGACATTCTGCTAAGTAAGTTACAACATCCTAAAGTTCCTGCATTCTTAAAAACCAAAACACAATATCATGCAAGTTCATCCTTTGCAAACATTATGTCCCTATAATTTATGAAAGAATACAAGAAATTTGTGATTCTATAGAAGATAATCTAATCTTGGTTAGTTCGGATGAAATTCTAGATGCACGCAAACAATCTGTATGTATACTAGAAACAATATATTCCGGGCGTATGGGCTTCTTCTTCCCAGACATTTTATCTGCGGCAGACATCAGTGGTGGCGAGGTCGAAGTATTCTAGAGGAGATTTCAACAGCAACTATGCTGCTTTCTCCATGGGATGTGGTATTTATATCAGTGGCTGGAGTGGAGGTCTGTTGTGATTGGTCCGGATGGGCAATGGGCTGGACCAATGTTGGTGGTGTGTTGTGATCTGCTGGCGTCTGATTGGCTTGTGTGGAGTTCTTGATTTTTGCTTTTGTTAGTGCTGTTTGCCATAATCTGTTAAGTTTAAGGCCTTCTTCCTCACGATTGAAGTTTTTACACTTTTGTATTTCGATGGCTTCGCGGAATGAACGAGAATAGTAGTGGGACGCTGAGGCTAGAATATGTGTTTTTGTACTGGATGATGTGTTCACCTTCTTCTATGGAATGTTTTGCAATTGTTGAATTTTCAGTCTGACTCAAACGACTACTTCTTTTGTGTTCGTCAATGTGTTTATGCTTCGCTTTGTGGTTCCAATGTACACTTTGCCACATGAACATGGTATTCTATTCACTCCTGCTGTAGATAGAGGATCCCTGGGGTCTTTGGCTGTTCGGAGTATATTGCAGATCTGTTTTGTGGGTTTGAAAATGGTGTCACTGTTATGGCATTTGAGTCGTCTCCCAATGTGGTCTGTCACTGATCTGATGTACGGTAGAAAAGTCTTACTACTGTTACTGGATATTCATGTGGTGGTGGAACCTCTCTTAGGGTGTAATGCTCTGTTTTCAGTTTAGTATAGCCATTTAATTGCAGTGCTTATCTAGGTGTTCAAATTCTTGGTTTAGATATTGTGGTTCACAAATGCGTGTAGCTTGGTCTGCCAAAGTTTTTATCATAGTGCGTTTTTGTTTCGGATGGTGATTAGAGTTCTTGTGAAGGTAGCGGTTCGTATGGGTTGGTTTTCGATACACTGTGTGGCCTAATGTGCCATCCTCTTTCCTGTAAACCATGACATCCAAAAAAGGTAATTTTCCATTCTGTTCTTTTTCCATTGTGAACTGAATTTGTTGATTACTACTGTTATGATGATTCAGGAATTCTGTCAGAGCTGATTATCCGTAACTCCAAATGACAAACGTGTTGTCCACATAACACCACCAACACGAAGGTTTAAGAGGTGCTGAATCCAAGGTAGTAGCTTCAAAGAATTCCATATACAAATTTGCAATAACCGGGCTGAGAGGACTTCCCATTGCAACACTGTCTGCCTGTTCATAGAGTTCATGGTTCCACTGGAAGTACGTAGTGGTGAGAATGTGGTGGAATAGTGTGGCAATGTCCTCTGGAAGAAACGTTTGGGAAGAAGTAGCCCAGTAGACCACAGCACATAAGCCCGGAAAATATTGTTCTAGCCGTGAAAGCTTTAGAATCTCAATGAATCTGTAGTAATATAATTGTTGGTATGTGCTGTCAAAATGAAATTTAAGAACATATGTCCTAACAGTGGAGAAATAACAAGAACAAATTCCACTATCAGGAAAATGTTCAACACAATGTGGCTGTGATCAGAGGGAATTTAACATGAAAATGTGGTTTTGTTCTCTTTATCAGGTGCTGCCACTTGTATAATTAAAAGGCAGGTAGGAGACTTTTAATTTTTGTTTAATAGAATGATTCATTTAACATGCTTGGCACGTGCAGTGCACCATAGGAGTGAAATGGTGCACTTAAAATGTGCCTACATTAATGGTTTAGTAGCAAGTGTAAAAAATCTGATGTGTTGCACTCACATGACTTTCTCTACTCTTGTACCAACCATTCTTACAAACTCTTATTCCTATACCTTCATGTTAATATAGATTATCATTTGCAGAAAGTATCTTATTGCTTATTTCCTTGTATGTGCAAGGGGGATATGAGAACACAGTAGACTATGAGCGACAGTCAAAAAAGTCAGTTCTCTTTGCGGGTAAAAAAAAAAAAAGGAATAATGATGTTCCATTTGATAGAAGTATGTTGTTAGCTAATGCTGGATTTCTAACAATGAAGTCATTAATCCTTTGACAGAAGTATAAGTTCTACAAAACTCACACAAATAACAAGGAGTGTCTCCGAAATGATTCACTCCACAAAAAATGTAGACAGACATCTTACTATACATTTTTTGTATAGTAAGATTTGGTCTATCTCTTAGTTTACCAGTTATGGAAGTCATCCAGAGTAAATAGGACTTCATGAGCTACAGCCAGAAAATTCAAGATATACATTTCATTTGTTGTAAAAGTATGTCAAACACACATTTTAATCGAAATCGTCAGAGCCATTTTCAAGAAAATCAAAATTTTCCACGTAAAGGGTAGCTTATGGTGGAGAATTTTCGTCAAAATTCAATTGAACTTAACTTTGGTTTTTAACCAACTTTTCATTTTTGAGTTATGCTGTCCACATACTGACACACAGATGGACCTTTTCCTAAAAATACTTTTTTGGATTCAGGAGACCTCAAAACATATTATAGCTGGAAGAAGCAGCAAACTAAATATGCACCTATGTTTGTTGTAGCCAAACATGGTTTTCCCAATAGAAATCTATTCTTAGAAGCAACAGAAAATCATTCATTTTCAAAGCTTTATAACATCAGTGGAAAGAATTAGATGCAGCTCCAGTTCACAAAATCAGCAAATACAATAGGATTTTTATTGCTCTGGTCATTATATAGTGTGTTAACTAAGATAAAAAATAATGGACGAAAAGAATAGTTTGATCTTTTATTATTTTATCATTTGAGATTTGGGATAGTACAAAATTTTGGGGTTGTTAACGCACATCTATCTTAAATCGCATAATTACATACAAATACCGCACCTTTTAATGTCATCTATCCTCAGTAATAAGACATGCTTGACAATGTATAGTGAAGTCATGTCCACTTACGTGCTATCACATCCAGTTGATTTTTGAGTCAACTTTCTGCTTCCCAAGCTTGACCATTGCTTTTGAACTTTTACTATAACCCACTGCATGGGAGATCTGTAGTGCTGTAGTGAATTACTAGATATAAAGGTGGACTTAAGAGAGGAAGAAATGGCTAATGTCAGAGATAGCCCAGTATAGAGCAATTCCGTGAACATGTCATACAGAGTGTTAAAATTTGAAATTAATGTTTCACTTTTTTTTACTCAGGAAAGATGATGCTAGATGCTCCAAAGTATCTTATGAAGTGAAAAATGTTTTTAACATGAATATGGGTTCAAATTTCACTTCTTACCCATATATTTCCAAAGCACTAAAAATTAGTGCGAATAACGGTGATTTTTATATCAATATTTTAGGAGCTATGTACAACTGTTTTAATTTTTTTGTTCTGTACATCACACAATGACTCTTCGTCTTCTAAACGTGTATATGGCTAATAATTTTTGACATTTATAATCCTTACAGCCTCTTTAATTATTACTGTGTGTCAATGTCAGTCACGGTAAATAAGGATAAAGTCCTCTGGAGGGAAAAGTAATAGACTGAAATAAATATCCTTTTTGATTCTGTATCATTACAATATAACAAATAAAAAAGTATCAGAAAGTTTTCCTCTATAGTCATTAGTTTTCCCACAAAACACGTGACTAACGGACAATTAGTGCTGGCGCCCTGTGATCGCATACGCGTACAATGCTTCTGAGACTTAGACGTATCAGTCTGTTTTTGACTCCATGATTAAAACACCAGCCCAAAGACAGCAGTTATGCACAATGGAAGGAAACAATAGAAGTGACTATGAGGAAAGGAAGAGCAATACTGAAACAAACAAAACAAGGAAGAGAACACCTCAAAGCTGAATATAGGAGATATAAGCAAGCACAGTGGGCAAGACAGAAGATAAGAGACCAAGAAGGGATTGATAAGGATACTCGATCAACATCAACCGCTTTCAAAAGCAAACGGTATTTCGGAAAGTGCAGAAAAGGTGTTGAGGAAGAATTGCCGCAATCTCCACGTAAAAGAAAAGAAAAGTGCAATCATCAAGTTCTGTCAGGATGATTCAATATCTTACCAAGCTCCTGGAAGAGATGATTTTATTGAAATCCATGTTCAAGGAGAAACAAAAGAAGTTCGCATTAGGTATCTAGTGGTAACATTAAAAGAAGCACATGCACTCTTTCTACAAGATCGAGTAGAAATGTCCGTGGGGTTGACAAAATTCGCTGAATTACGCCCTGCTCACGTGCGTCTTCAAAGTCAGATCCCACATAATGTGTGCACATGCATTATACATGAAAATACGAAGTTTCTTCTCAAAGCATTGTGTAAAAATCACGTACTCAGTGAGACTGAATTTCATAAGTTCATAGCACAAGTGGTTTGTGATCAGAAATTGAGTAATTGTGAGCAGGGAGGATGCTCCAACTGTCCGGGATTGAGTGGAGCAGACATTTCGGATAAACTTGCTAATTCTCCATGCGAATGGAAGCTGTGGAGTTCACGTAATGGAAGAATGGAAATAGAAGTTAAAAATGGGTCTGTAAAAGACTGCATTGAAGAACTGAGCAATTGCCTGCTACGTTTCCTAAATCACGTTTATGTAAAAAGACAGCAACCCGAGGCTTTTAAGAATGCTCGGGAAAATGTTGCCAATTAGTGAAGCTGTGATACAGATCGACTTCTTTGAGAAATACACATGCAAGGCGCAAAATGAAATTCAAGCTGCCCACTGGAACAATACACAGATCTCAATATTTACTGCTGTTGCCTGGTATAGGAAAGAAGATATTGGTGAAGTTCAGAAACAATCTTTTGCTTTGGTGTCTGATTATGTATCACATGACAAATATGCAGTTGATATTTAAGGAATATATTTTCGGAAATATTGGATATTGTTCCGAATCTTGAACTTGTGAAAGTGTTTTCTGATGGAGCTGCTTGTCATTTTAAGCAGAAATACACATTGAGCCATGTGACATATCTTTCCGAAATATTTGGAATACAAATTGAATGGCACTTCTTCGAATCCTATCACGGAAAGGGGGCAGTAGATGTGATTGGAGGTCAAGTGAGGAGGATGGCATGGACAACTGCAAAAGCAGGAAGCAGGATTCAGAGTGCTGAAGAAATTGTTAATACTGTTAGAAAGAAAACCAAAATATGTGTTCTTGAAGTTTCTCTGCCTGAAATTGAAGCAAAAGAATTTCTCGACAAAAGATTTGAACGTATTTCACCTATGCCATCCACCCAGCGGGTTCATTATGTGAAAGTATTGGGTTTAAATGTTGTGGAATATGCTTTTCTTTCATGTGCGGAAAGTGTCAGAATGATGCACAACTTTCGTTAATAAAAACAGTGTAGTGATATGCGCGTGTACGAGACTACTGCATCTATACTCTGTTCATCTAGAGATTAGAGGAGACGTAAAGAAAGCCACGTGCGTTTTGGCCACAGCGCGCCCTCTTGGCGCTTTCGCCGTGTAAATAGTCCCTTGAAGAAATACTGTTACTAAGGTCTGAAATGTCATTTAATGTTTGCTAAAGCATGAACTAAGTGTACTAAGCATAGTTAAAGTGTAAGAATACGCAGTTAAGTGAATCTGTAACCAGCCTAATTCATTCTGCGCGCGCATTATTCAGTATGAAAGTAACATGGCGGAACAAGTGAGTTGTGAAACAAGTGTGGCAAACCGTTGCAAAGTGGTGAAAAGACAACATGGGCATCGCGAAACGGGGACAGCGCCCCCCCCCCCCCCCCGGAAGTTGGTAAACTTAATGTGCAGCCAGTTACTGACTATAAAACTATTATTTTAATTTTGATGTAAAGAACAATTTTGATTTAGCACAAATTAATACGGTTATCTGCAACAAATATTATAAATTTTGACAGTAAAATAATGATTTAATATTATATGGTTGCAAATTTCCATGTGGCCCCCCTGGAAAAAAGTCTGCCGACACTCATGAAAGACAACAATATTGAACGTATATAACAAGTTCTGCGAGAAATATCCCGAGCTTGCTATCGAAGACGTGTTGAAATTAACATCCGAGTTTACCGGTGTGTCAGTTTCAAGTATTTACAGTACACCCAAAGAAAAATCGTCAGTTGGTGAAGATACCGGTAAAAAGCTACCACGTGCTAGATAAATGATGGATGTAGTTTGCGACAAATTTGTGAGATCTGCAATCCGTCAAAAAGTTCACCAGTTCTTTGTTAACAATGAACCTCCACCTTAAACGAAGTGCTGTTGGCAGTTAACTCTGATCACGATCTTCCAGATTTAAAATGAACTTCCCTCCACAAGCTGCTTCTGGAGATTGGTTTCAAGATTGTGAGCAGGAAATGAAAAAGTGTTATTGTGGACAGAGATGACATAAGTAGCAGTTAATTTCCGTGTGCTACAAGTTATTTGGATCAAGTAAATATATCCTTTAGTAGTGTAAAATGCATATTATACCTACGCGTAGCGGTAGGTAACTGTGTTGCATCATTGTGAAAGCACGTGGCCGCGGAGTGATACAAACCGGTGCTTTGTTTATATCTCCTCTAATCTCTTGATGAACAGAGTATGGCGTTCATGCACTATAAGAGTCCAATCATGTGATACAGGTGTGTGCTGTGTGCTCTCATGTGTCGTCTTTGTTATGGTTTTGAGTCAGCTTTTTATACGTGCAACGACGTAACTGTAATAAGAAATGAGAGCTGTCAACATGTTTATTCTGTTTATGTTGCATGACAGTAATGCTTCTCCAAAGGATATGATTCTTCTCAAAATGATAAATACAATTACACACCTGTATGTATTACATGTATGTAACGTATAATATGTATCACTATGATTTACCATATGTTATACCATGTAAAACAAAGACAAAGTATTACAATTTTTGCAAGTATCAGTTAGTCACAAACTCATGTCAGTAACGCTGACCTTTTGAATAAATATCTCCAGATGAGAATAACATACCAAACCTTTTTTCAGGTCATTTGAAAGATTATAAGTTCCTCTCTCATGATTTTTCAGAACAAATCAAATAAGAAAACTTTCAGAGAAAATGGAGGACAAACGTTTGAAGTTCGACCTGCAGTTGACAAAAATGTCAGTAAGTCACGAAAAGTTTAGCCCTCATTATTAAATAATTGTTTCCTTTTTTAAGGTTTTTATATTTCCTATCACAACCGCCAATGTATTCTCTGTCATCGTATGTCGTTAAAATAACATTTTTACGCCTATATTAACCATTAGAGACATTTTAGGAAGAAAATGTAGTGCAAATGTCGGTTAGTCACACGCGGAATTGCTCTATAAACCTTGCTGAAATAATGGTCTAAGTCAAATAAGCTAGCCATACAGAGGCCAATGTGTTACTGGTAAGTATTATAGGATGTTTTCATAGCATACCTCAAGAACTCTGGGTGATAAAGGACATGGGGTATTGTGGTTTCAGAATCACCGGGACTCAACATTCACTACTGTGTAATTCATGTTTATTGACTACTGTAGCTCCATAAATCTCAGAAATTTCATACACTATATATGACCCCTGTTTTGTAATAGTTACAGAAAACCTCTCCAAAAGAATCATGTTAGAATGGAGGCTACTCCAAGCATAATCACCTGGGTATTTATTGACAATCACTTAGTATTCATTTCTACTATGGTTTACTTCCATTGAAATAACCTTAATGCACACACACAAAAATGGGAGGGGTGAGAAGTCAAGTATTAATAAAAGTAGCTTAGTTTATTTCCTTTTAAAATCATGAGGCTGTCCAACCCTGTGAATGACAGTATGCACCAACCTTGAATAGGCTGACCTGATGTCTCAAGACACCCATTCAGGACACAATTGTGCTAGTGTTTAATCGAGAAACAAAATGGATTAAGCTACCATTTCTAATGAGACAGAACTATTGAGAAATTAATTTTGTGAAAATGTGAGCGATGCTGCATGTATTAGTACTGCACTGCTTATGTCTGCACTACTTTTCTAACAGTCTGCAGTAACACAAAAAGACAGCACATTATTGGCAGATTTCTTCATTCAGGGACAATTCTTCAGGCCTTTGATTTTTACTTTCTCTACTGGTAAGTATTCTATTCCACCCAAAAATTGGATGTTGAGATTTCACTGGAAATATATGTTTTGAGGCACCCTGAACAAAAAAAAAAAAAAAAAGCATTTTTAGAAAAAGGTCCTGTGTGTCAGTCTGTGGACAGCATAACTCAAAAACGAAAAGTCGGTTAAAAACCAAAGTTGGTATTTAAGTTTAATGTCTTTCAAGGATGTGACAAGAAGATTTTGAAGAAAACAGCCCCACCTTAAACTACCCTTTACATGGAACATTTTTCGAAAATTTTGATTTTCTTGAAAATGGCTCTAACGATTTTGATTAAAATGTCATATGTTTGAGATATTTTGATGACAAATGAAATGTATATCTTGAATTTTCTGGCTATAGCCCCTGTAGTCGTATTTACTCTGGACGACTTTTGCATAACTGGTAAACCGTTAGAGATAGACCAAATGCTAAAATCCACGTCTAATTCATGTCTAAATAAATTTTCTTGTAGGGTGAACCATTTCGGAGATATTCCTTGTTATGTGTGTGAGCTTCGGAAAACTTAGAACTTTCGTGAAATGGATCATCGTTCATTTTTTATATGCTAAGTGTGCAAAGGCAACAGAATGCCAAAGCTTTAAAGAATTTGACAATCGCAGAAAGCCTACTGTATTCTAATATTCCCCTTGAACCTACAAGGAAATAAGCAATAAGATAAGTTGTACAAATGTTTATCTTAACTAACACGAAGATGATATATGAATAAGAGTTTGTAAGAATGGTTAGTACAATAGTAGAGAAAGTCATGTGAGTGCAAGACATCAGATTTTTTGAACAATTCTCTTGGAAGTGAAAGTTGACAAAGCCACTCAACACTGAATGTCAATATTACTCAAAGTGCCACATCTGGTGAAAATACTCATGTATTCATTTGTTGAAAGGTTATAGGTTATAGAATTTTAATTTCTTAAAAAGTGTGGCCTAAACAAAGTTGAGTACAAGGCTTGTAGATCAGTGTTTTCAACTGGTCACACTGGGAGAAGCAAAAATACCTCTAAAAGTAGAAGCACCAGGAAGTGTAATCGGCATGGACAAGTATAAAGAAGATTAATTCATTTTGTAAGAGAAACACCCCAGGAATGCCTGAATTAAACCTGGCTACTGAAGAAGGTACATCTGCATATAATGCTGTCAAACCAATCATACCTTTTGATTTAGATGACTACGGCTCATGTTTAGAAACGTTCCCTTTTTGCCAGCCAGATTCTAAGTGTCCGAACCTACCTTCTGCGCATGCGCCGGCAGTAGTTTTACAATCGCCCACTAGATTTCAGCACACGCTATTTCACATCTGCCAACATTGCTTTTTACACTACACTAGTTTTCATTGCCAACACATTAAACACCGATATTTATTTAACATGTGATGCAACCACCTGCAATCTAGCAGTAACATAATAATGACATACACCGCTATCGCGTAGCGCAACTCCATACATTATTACTGGCTCGTTCTTTATTATTATATTATTATGAGCCGAAATGGATTTATTATTATTTTTTATCCATTATTATGGATTATTATTATACGATACGCTGGCTCGTTCTTTATTATATTATTATGAGCCGAAATGGATATTGT
Source organism: Tenodera sinensis (assembly GCA_030765045.1). Classification (NCBI taxonomy): domain Eukaryota; kingdom Metazoa; phylum Arthropoda; class Insecta; order Mantodea; family Mantidae; genus Tenodera; species Tenodera sinensis. The sequence continues at coordinate 105,041,776 of CM060965.1, read as the reverse complement.
TTAGGAAAGCTTACGCGATGATTTTGTGAGAATTTCGGCAAAGTCACACTCGGCAGTGGGATATATATTTTTATTATGTTTATTATTTATCGTTCTTTTTTGTTTATTTATTTTATCTTTTACCTTTATCTTTTTTTGTTTATTTATTTTATATTATTGCTTTTAATGTTATTAGATTTATATTATATATATTATATTTGTTATATTATTATATTTATATTACTATTATTTATCATTCTTTTTTATTTATTTTATATTATATTATTTATTGTGTTTTTATTTAATATTATATTATATATATTATATTTATATTATTTTTATTAATTATCGTTCTTTTTTATTTATTGAAACTTTCTTCCCCTTTTATTTACGGGGTGTAGCACGGCATCGCATTCCCTGCATAGCATGCGAGTCCTCAACAGTCCATCATATAAAAACTGCATGCATGCCTCTTTGTCTGACAACAGAGGCGCCAAATCTAATATGCTTATGAAACGAGCCATTGCTTCTTCCTTGTACGAAGGTCAATAGCATAATGCTGACTCCCGCAAAAACATTCAAACTTACTATTGGCAACAAAGTCCTAGGGACATTCTGCTGTTGGCAGCGTTGCATTAACACAGCAACTTCGGCAACTTTCGTGGCCATTCATACACACTGCCGAATGGGACTTTGCCGAAATTCTGACCAACTCATCGCGGGAACGTTTCTACACATTATCCGATGACTACTTCCTTGATTAGTAAGCTTTTCAATAGGCATGAATATTGTTATGTTAGATTAACAATGAAACGATTGTTGCATTTGACCCCATGTCTCCCCCCCCCCCCCCCGACTTACCATAAGGATTCGTGCATCAAATCAGAAAGCAATGAAAAGGATTCCATTAACATTTCAATATTACATTCCTGCTTGCATTCTCATTGCCTAATATCAATTTCAAAATATCACAACTTAAAAGGTAAGCTAAAGTGAAACAAATACAAGTGTCCTAGTTTCTTGTCTTAGAAATCTGGTCAGCATAACCTTGAATAAGCTTAATTTCCATAGTAAATTACTATTTAAATTGACACTGCCACATCTATACAAGAATTAACTACTTCTGAAGTATGCTCTTCGTTTCAGATACTCCCAGACTAAATTACTACAGAAATAATGTCAGAGAGCACTGTCATCTTGTATATTACTATTGAAGTAAACAGCACAAACTTAGTGTGATGCCAGCACATATCACGAGACACCCTAGGTCAAGCTTCTTCACACTGCTGCTTATGAATACATGATACGAAATGAGTGCAACAAAACAGAGCATTTCCAGACTGTTCAAGAGACTTCCGACTGTCAGCTTACTTACGAGAGGTTTAAGAACAGGTGCATTCCGACAAAAATTTGTGCATCCATATTTTCATGTTATGAAGGCACAATGGCTCTTATGGAGAATCGGCGCGGTGTTGCCACGTATGTTGCACCAATGTGATTACTGTGTTTGCTTACAACCAGGTTTAATATTATTAGTTATTATTGTTATATTAATAATAATACCTTATAATAAACCCATACCCTTTTTACATTCTTTTCTTAATATAAAAAATGTAGGCCTACTTACACCAGCCGCCTTATGAAGTTCACTAACAATAAACGAGTCACTGGGTCCGGAGTTCTTTCTATTTAAATAATCATACACCCTAAGAATTGTTTTTCGCTCACTACTTTTAATAATTTCGCCTTTTCTTCTGCGATCCATTGCACACTGATCTCTTAATTGCAATGCACACGATTACCAGAGAACTTGTAAAACTCGCTCCCAACTCAAATCCCCGAAACCTATTGAAAACCTCTACTGAAGTACAATCCCTTATAGGCCCTTCAACTGCCACACATCTGGTTTCCATCATCTGCAAGACAGGAGAACCGGGTGGTGTTGGCCGTGTGCTTGGCACGCTAATATTTCCCTTTAAATGGTGATTTATGGATGGCTTGTTACTGGAGATGTTCTATATTTATATAAAAAATAATTTCCTTATTTCCTTGACAACTTTGTCGCTGGAAGTTTTTACATGGACTTACAGAGCGAGAATTAGCCAGTGACAACATTATCCACGTATAAACAAAGAATCTTAACACTTTGTTTTAAACTTTATCTTTTCTTAAAAGTATGTTTAGACATATTGATATAATCTAAATACTAACGTGGCCTATAAAAGCAAGCAAATAATCCAGATTTTTTCATTGCAATTATTTCGGTTTAAAGCCATGTTTAAACGTGCGGAGTGAGCAAGATGTTAAAAATCTGCTTTCAACAAAATTTTACATTTTATTATTTTAAAAAATGTACAATTGCATAAAAGATTTATCGCGAATACCATAGTATTCTTCGACACTTTTTACACCGAAATGCATGTTCATACTTTATCTTAGTTACATTTGAAAGCACGCAAATTTGGCAACGGCATACCTGATTCTTCCATAAGAATAACATGGTCCATAAGAGCCCGTTGTGCCTTCATGATGTGAAAATAGCTATAGATAAGCGCAATGGCAAATTGTTTTTGTGACAGAGTCAAGAGTGTTGAATGAGACAACTGTTGGTGTGTGTCTGTACAGTTGTCAACAGAACATGTGTATTGTCACACAATAGTAGACATAAATCGTCATTGTGTGAAGCAGTTTTAGTGAGTGTGATCATCGAACCCAGTGGTTTGTTGAACAAAGAGAACTGTACAACGGATAAGTATGTGCCGAGGTTACAGATCAGGTGTGAGTTATAAGGTCACAAAGAACTGCAGATGACAGAATTGTGTTTTGTGATTCAGTTTGAGAAGAGAAATAGTGACAAGAAAAAAAACTTACTGAACTTTGTCATTTGTCACAAATCAGGGTAACTCAAAAAACACTGCACTTGAAGATATTTGGAGGTTCAAGGAACACATGTATTAAAGTGACAATCTCAACAAAGAAGACTGGGTCAGTCTGGGTGGCTCAGTTGGTTACACGCTGGCCTACTGATCCGAAGGTCACGGGTTCAAATCTGGCACTGACCGGTAGTTTTTAAGTGTGCTTAAAAACGACAGCTCTATGTCAGTAGATGGCATGTAAAAGAACCCCTGCGGAACAAAATTCCGGCACACTGGTGCCGCTGATGTCATCCTGGCAATTGACAGCATCGTTAAGCAACAAAATTATTATTAAAGAAAACTGGAATGTGATACTAGAGGAAAGGCAAGATCCATATGATACCACAGTAGAATCCGGATAACTCAACATTCCGCATAACTGTGACTTTCTTATTTTTTATCATTTTTTATCGCTAAACCTGATTCTAATAATTTCTGTGTACTACAGGGTATGAATAGTATAGGTAAACATTAGTATATGTATACAAGTTAGTGCATTCTCCCTCAGTGATAAAAGGGCTGACCAGGTATTGACCTTCAGTACCTAGTCAAAACACATGCAGCTGGCAGACCATTGTCAGGAAACCAAAAGCTTGCCACTAATATGTAGATACATAGCATAAACGTTTGTTAGGAAGTACTTAAGGATTGTTGTTTTAACCAGAACAAAGGTATTTTGGACTGACAAATTGCATACTGGTTTATGTCAGAGTTCACTTCTGTATTTATAAAACCAGAGGGTTGCCAGGTGACCTTCCAGACTTCCGTGCAGTACATAAACACTACGACTGTGCGTGATTAATTACAGTGCCACCTTGTATTATCAGTGTCTTGTTTATTTCAAGGAAGGAAACAGGGACATTAGCCCCATCATCAATTTGCACGTCACTCAGGCAGACCCTAGCAAGGTAATTCACCACATGTAATAAGCACTCCTGTACATAGTAAGATTTCTGGTTACAGTTTGTCTAAAACATCCTGACATTCCCCCACTCCTGAAGCAAAGATGTGTAATAGCACTGAGCAGTCCACTTGCATAAAAGAGAAGTGGGAGTCAGTCTTCCAGCTGCCGTGAGTGATAAGTTCATGAGTGTATATGTGACTGCCTCAAAGTTCTGATAACCTTCTGGTCAATTGCTCCACCACTTTTCTCATTTGCGCATATGGAGTGTCACGACGTTTCAGAATAACTAACTGTACAGTGCTGTTTCCAAGATTTCACTTACTGTTAGTGTAGTGTTGAGTTGTCTGTGTTCGTAAAATGTTGAATAAGAAGGAAAGACAAGTTAACATAACAATGGAAATTATGTGTTAGAGACTGGACAGTGTGTGTGAATATTAATACATAATAAATTTTAGAATATGTTACACTTTTGTTTTTTATAGTGTGCTAGAATGTGTATGTAATTTGCAGTAATGTTTTGGGTTCTGAATAACAGAACTCTTATCCTGTAAAACTCAACATTTCAGTATAACCTGCCTTCAATGAACTCCGTAAGTGCATATCTGTCTTAAACAAGAAATATTTTATGATCCCATGAATTTAGGGGTGAAAAACAAGCTAAATTCCTTTTATTAATCAAGGCTTCACAGGTGATCAGCCGTGTCAAGTTTATGAAGGTCAAACATTCGGTCATTCTATACTCCATGGCCTTCATCAGGATCTGAATGAAACAACAGTACTCTGCTCACTATATAAGCTATAGCTTGGTGGCTGGGGCTTTTGCGACCCTGGCTAATGAGTGGGTGATCTGCAAGGCTCTTGTTTAGTTTAGCTCACTTTCCACTTGCCAGCCAGATTCTAAGTCCGAAATTACTTACTGCGCATGCGCCTACAGTAGTTTCAAAATAGCCCACTAGATTTCACTGCATGACTAGCAGACGATTTTCACATCTGCCAACATTGCTTTTTACACTACACTAGTTTTCGTTGCCAACACATTAAACACAAATGCACTCACTCGTGTCGTTGCCGCCACAGACATACACCGCTATCGCCTAGCGCAACTCCATACTATTGTTGTATATTCTGTACATTATTATTTTGCTCATTGTGTACATTATTTTGCTCTTGCTCACACAGATATATCGCTAGTGTGAATTATTGTGTACATTATCCTTATTGCCTTGTTACTGGGTCCACGATACGCTGGCTCGTTCTTTATTATATTATTTTTTTAAATTTATTTATTAGGAGGAAACTAAAAAACAAATCATGAAGTTTACATTGAATTTAAACATTAACTTATTAAAAATGTTTTTTGGTGCAAAATGACGTTTTTTATGGGAAATTGTTTATAGAAGAGTGAGTAGATAGAGATGTGAATGTGTTACCTAATAGTGAGTAGAGAAAACGCTGTGAATGTAATATGCATGTATACAAAAATTTAATCAAACCTTTATAGCCGTTTCTGAAATACCGTGAGTATATGCAAGAATTGCTCTGTAGAAGCGGGAATAAAAAATGTTATTTTTTATGTAAAATCACGTTTTTTCGGGAAGTACACCTATATAGCCGAACTTAAAATGCAAAACCCTATCTGAATACAAAATTTGATCGAAATCGTTAGAGCCGTTTCCAAGTTGCGCAGAATAAATATATATATATACACAAGAATTGCTCGTTTAAATATATAAGATATATTATATTTATATTATTTATCGTTCTTTTTTATTTATTTTATTTTTTTAATTTTCGAGTGGTGTAGCACGGCATCACATTCCCTGCATAGTATTCGAGTCCTCAACAGGCCCTCGTCGTACAGGAACTGTATGTATGCCTCTTCATTTAAGCACAGAGGCGCCAAATCCAATATACTGATAAACCTAGCCATTGCACTAGTTGCTTCTAAGAAGGTCAACAGCATACTGCCGACTCCCGCAAAAACATTCAAACTTACTATTGGCAACAAACTCCTAGGGACATTCTGCTGTTGGCAGCGCTACATTAACACAGTAACTTCGGCAAATTTCGTGACTATTCGTACACACTGCCGAGTGGGACTTTGCCGAAATTCTGACCAAGTCATCGCGTAAGCTAAACAATATCCATCTGCAATTGGGCCGGCTGGTGAGTGGTATGTTCGCCATCAGCTGCAGTGTTCTCAAATGGATCCATACTCTGGGCGGGGTCACTGGAGTTGCTGTTGCAGGTGTTTTTAATGGCTGTTGCCCAAGCAAAACTTAGTTGAACTCCAGTCTCTATTGTAATTTAATTTAAAAGGTTTCATTAATGAGTCTGTCCTAGTATTTTTTTCAGTGTTCTATAACTTTGATGTCTTCACAGTTTATTTTATGAACATACTCTATACAGTGCTCGGCCACAGCAAATTCTTCTGGTAGAAGGAACCTAATATTGCATTGGTGTTCCTTGCACGTGTCCTGTCTTGTTTGGTCTACACCTTTCCACATTTGCAAGGAATCCTGTACACTCCTGGAACCTTGAGCAGAATTTGGTCTTTTACTGCCTTGGATATTGATGGATTTTCTTAGGAGCCACGAAGATCTTGCTGCTATGCAGGAAATCTTGCTAGAGACGGAACCGTAGAAAGGTAGCTTTGTTCAACCAATTATCCACCCTTTGAGCGAGGCATGAGGGTTCTTGTTCTGCTCTACCTTCCTGCATGCTTCCTTGATGATGCGATTGCTATATCCATTCATTAGCAAGGTATCTCGCAGATACTGAAGCTCTTGCTCAATGTGGCCCTCATCTGCAACGTCAAATGCTTGGTGAAACAAAGTGAAGATGATCATCTTCTTTTGAGTGGGATGGTGGTGGCTGGAGGCATCTAAATACGGATTGGTGTGTGTGGTCTTTCTATATACTTTGTGTCCTACAAAAAGTCGGACAGCATCTTAATCCTACTCAGCACAGTACCTTGTTTACACCATTCACTATACAGTTCTGTCGCAGCAGCAGCAGCAGCAACAGGTTGTCACAAGTTCCAAATCTTAATGTTACTAACCTATATGACCAATTAATCATAACCAAATACATAGCTTTAGTTTCTTCACTACAAACTATCAATATTAACAACACAGAGGATACAGTTTGGATCGTACAGCATTACTAAACCTGCCACATTCCACATGGGTTCACTGTAGAAAAACAGCCTACTCCTGTGGTGAGGGTTGCAAGTTAGCTTCTCACATGTAGCAAACATTTTTGAAATGAAACTTCTTATGGGTGGACTATGAAATTCTGATCCACAATCTTGTGATGAAGAAAAAAAAAAAGGGGGGGGGAATACTGTTGGGTAGAGTGGGAGCAGTGTCTTGCTTATCTTCGGATATCCGAGAAGAGTGAGACATACAGAGGTATTTTTGGAGGCGGTGTGTGACGTAATGTTGTGCAGTAGTTCATGGTCGAGTCCACTTGCCTATTGCAAGATAAAAGGGGCGTTTGGTTAATGTCTCTATCACTTTGCGTGATGTCACTCGCACACATTTGACCAAGGTCACGCGCCACCTCTAAAAATTACCTCTGTACACTCTTCTCGCTTTCTTTCATTCTTGTTGTCCATGGTTGCATGTACCGTGTTCAGGCAGTATGGTGATCACAGAGTACAACAGTTGGTTGTCAACAGAGCATCTGTTGAAACACGTGTGTATAACCAACGCACTTCAAGCATTGTTGTGTTCTTGTTTATAATCTATTTTCTTCATTAAAATATATAATTTTGTTGTGAATATGTCTAAGTTAGACACAGAAAGAACAAGAGCATGGTGCGAGAGAAAACGTTATTCAATAGTGATTGATGAATAATTAAAATGTTTCCCTGTAATACAATAATTGGATATTGTTTAGAAACTTTTACGCGATGAGTTGGTCAGAATTCCAGCAAAGTCCCACTCGGCAGTGTGTACGAATGGTCACGAAAGTTGCCGTGTTAATGCAGCGCTGCCAACAGCAGAATGTCCCTAGGAGTTTGTTGCCAATAGTAAGTTGGAATGTTTTTGCGGGAGTCGGCAAAATATAATAATATAATACTATTAAATATAATATAATAATATAAAATAAAAACACAATAAATAATATAAAATTTAAAAGAACGATAAATAATAATATAAATATAATAATATAATAAATATATAAATCTAATGACATTAAAAACAATAATATAAAATAAACAAAAAAGAACGATAAATAATAAACATAATAAAAATATAATAAAATATATCCCACTGCCGAGTGGGACTTTAATATTATGATATAATAATAAAGAATGAGCCAGCGTATCGTATAATAATAATCCATAATGGCCAATCCTGACCAACTCAGCCAATTATATATACAAATATATACAATAATTATAATAATATCCATACATACAATAATAAATTTATATTATTATACGATACGCTGGCTCGTTCTTTGTTTAGTAAAGCTTACGCGATGAGTTGGTCAGAATTTCGGCAAAGTCCCACTCGGCAGTGGGATATTATTATATTATTTTATTTATTTATTTTTATATAAAAATAATTTATTAATAATAATATAATAATATCCCACTGCCGAGTGGGACTTTGCCGAAATTCTCACAAACTTATCGCGTAAGCTTTACTAAACAAAGAACGAGCCAGCGTATCGTATAATAATAATCCATAATAATGGATTAAAAATTATAATAAATCCATTTCAGCTCATAATAATAATATAATAAAGAACGAGCCAGCGTATCGTATAATAATCCATAATAATGGATTAAAAATAATAATAAATGCATTAGATTGGCTATTAGATTTATAGATTGCAGGTGATTGCATCACGTGTTAAATAAATATCGGTGTTTAATGTGTTGGCAACAAAAACTAGTGTAGTGTAAAAAGCAATGTTGGCAGATGTGAAATAGCGTCTGCTAGTTAAGCAGTGAAATCTAGTGGGCGATTGTGAAACTACTGCTGGCGCATGCGCAGAAGGTAAATTCGGACTTAGAATCTGGCTGGCAAGTGGAAAGTGCACGTTTCTAAACATGAGCCCAATAATTTCCCTTCTATTGTCTTTATGACACACCCTTTTTTCTTATCTTACAGATGATGAAACAATCATAGCGGCTAGTTATTTTAAATATACTTATTTCCTACAAGACATTCAGTGAAGTTAATGATAGTTATCCTTCTTTAGTGATTTATTCCAAGGAATAGCAATATGCAGCACACAAAAGCATGTGGTGCACCAAATGGTGCACAGATGCATCAGGCAGTCAGTTCTCTCTCAGTGAATTGTTATGCTTGACAATGGCAGAGCATGCACACAAAGACATAGGCACAAGGAAGTCGCTCATTGTAATAGTTAAGTGGGAGCTGCAGCTCGTATTGGATTCCCTGCATCTATAGTGCAGAGGTGGGTGAGATTATTCAGGACAGGAGTTGAACTCTTGTCATGGTTCAGGAAGAACATGCGTGTCAACTACAGAAACAGATGCAGCTTTAACTGTAAAATTAGAGAGGAACCTTTCCAAACTGCTTCTGAAATGAAGGCAAATTTGGATTTCCCTGCATCAGCTCTGTGACGTGTAAATGGTGCAGGACTAGCTGATTGTCTATCATCCAAATGGTTCCGATATTATGCAAAACATGTGGCTTCACAATTTCATCATGATCATGTATCTGTATCGTGTTGAGGCTGAATATCAAGGAATGGTCTAAGTGTGCCATGGCAGCTTGGCAATTCACTGGACAACATGCAGTATACAGTAATATTAGACAATATTTTGGTTCCCTCTGGGTGATAGGGATACCCTAATGGAATTATTGAATTCATATAGGATAATGATCCTGTCCACACATCAGTAATCTTGTACCTGTGGGGTCTGTGAAATTTCCCCTCAAAATGCAACGTCCCACCACACCTCTGTGCAGTAACACAGAACTCCCCACCATGACCGCTCACACCCTCGTAGCAAGCTCCCACCATCACCAACCTCTGCAATGATGCACCTCCTGCATATACTATTCCTCGCGGACAAGAATTACATGTTAACTTTTTATTTCGCTCTTCAGTATACATTTCACTTCAGTTGTATATTATTAAATATGGAATTTCATCTCCCTTGGCTCTAAAATACAATTCATATAATACCAACATGTCGCACAAAATATACAAATTGACCTTTATATCTCCAATTTTCTTAAAGTTTTTTTATGTTTTGGAATAATATACATTTGACTCCTGTTTCTTCCCTTTTTATAAAAGGAATTATTGGCAGATCATTTCTGAAATGTCCCAAAAGTCGCGCGTACCTCGCCCTTCGACCAAACATATCTCCTATTGTAATCCAACAAATTACTTGATCTTTGGCTCAAATTAAAGATAGATCACAGTCTTTCGTAACGTATTCATTACAGATTTCTTTTGGTGTCTTTCTTTTTAGGTCATACGGACGATGGTCAAATGAGCCGGTGGCCCATAAAGCTTACGGTTACCCGACATTTGTCTTCTCAGAATAAGACCAACCTCAAGAAAAGCTTATCCGTATAACCGAGATTCGAACTCAAGACCTTCTGAATGTGAAACAGACACATTGGCTACCCCCACACTACAGAGGCGAGCTCTAAAAAAAACATTTTATACACCTTGCTGCGAGGGGCCGGACGTACAACCTAACCTTATCTTGAGGCAGAAATTCTTGCTATCAGTCACCACACAGCTTGTTCTATTGTTTAGCACCTTTAAACCTACTTAATTGTAAACAAAGTAATAAAGCTTTCGCTCTTACGCACATGCAACACATAGCAACATCAGCAATAATTATTTAAATTATTACCATGATTATTGCCTAATATGCCCTTTATTCGTATGACGCCATTTTCGGACACACGGCCCTAAAGGCGCTTCCAATTTTACACCAAGCGCTATCACTATTCTTCATTGAAACTTACTATTCTCCCCTAAATAAATTATTTTAATTCAATATTATTCGTAAAATAACTGAAATTCCGCGCCCGCCATTTTCAAATTGGACCATCTCAGAAGGAAAATAATGAGTTGAATGCTCATAAATTTTTCTCTATTTTTAGAATATGTAGACAAACATATAATCAGCGTTTAATAACTTAGAACAAAATCAGTAACACGTTAAATAGGTTTCCAAACACAATTTCCTCTCATACATCCGAAATAAAATTAAAATGCGATCCTTAACCCAAGCAAAATTCTCAGTTTGAGCTTATGCCTTGCCGCCTTATACCCATCTTCGATCGTTGCAGGACGCCATAACCAGTGCTTCAGACCCGGAATCACAAATGATAATTCCACCGTTTCAATTTTTCCTCTCTATTTACGCGAAATATTGGAAAACAAAATATACCAAAATTTCAACCCAAAAATTATCTACATGCTACTAATTTTATTACCTCCAAATAAAATTTCTTAAAGGAAAGATTAAATGAAAACCGAGTAATATATTTCCTCACTTACCTCTGCAGTTTGCACTGACGGCTGGCAAGAGGGAAGTAGTACTACCGCGTTGGCACAGATAGCGTTGATTTCCCGCGTTTTGTTCGGTTGGTTCGTCTCGCTGTGGCCGTTAAGAGTTTGAATTTTAAACTGGCGAATGAAAATCGTATAAAATAAGGTTCAAATATTATATATTTTGTTATATTTTTAAAACTTAGCCAATACTCTTGCATAAATTCTGCTAACCGATATATATATATTAAATGATCATTTTAACCTATTTTTTTTTGTCAAATAAACCAACCGACCACTGGTCAACTACCCTGCTATAAGTTTGATAATCAATGAAAATCCGGCAGGCATATACTGTGACTGTTAATTAAAATTGTAACAAAAGTAAAAAACAAAAAAAAAAAACGAAGTTACAGTACAACAACAACACAATTTAATGACAAATTAATTTTAGTTATAATTATAAATAAAATCAGCCAACCAATATTCCCAGTTAAAAAGCTATGCCTAAGTAGTGATTGCTTTGTTTAATCAATGTCATATGGATTCGTGATATCTATTTTAGAAAAATCATATTTAGGTATAGATTAGGACTAGAAAACATAGGCATTCAAAATCAAAGCCACACAACCCTTTGAGATAGAAATCTTTATTGGACTGCATATGACGAGTAGCCTCCGTGGCGCAATCGGCTAGCGCGTTCGGCTGTTAACCGAAAGGTTGGTGGTTCGAGCCCACCCGGGGGCGATATGTTTTATCTTCGTTATATTGATCGATGAGATCACACAAAATCGACATTATTATTACTTTTTGTCTTTGGGTGTTGCATCCCTAAATATTTTTACTATAGTGCGTAGTGCAGTACAACGTTTCATGCTATAGTCGCCTATGCTGGCAAGCTGAGTCCACAGAACACACCAATGACAGCAATCTTTGCGGAGACATTGCTCCTAAATTAATGGTGGTCGAAGTTGCAATGCATTACTAGGTAACGTCAAATGTTTGAAAAATTAACACATGCGTTATGTAATTTTTGAAAGGAAGTAAAGAATTATTGACATAGTCATCTCGGTCCAGAAAATTGTTAATTAAATGCATTGATAACTCATGGCACACTAATGAGACAATTCAGGAAAGTGGGATATAGGTTAAGTTAACAGAACTCATATTTACAGGTCTTACTCCAAGTGGATGCAACAAGTTTCGCGTACTTTGCAACACATTACAACACAGTAATTTTTGTAACAGAAAAAAAGGAAATAAAAATAGGGTTGTGATCCTCGATATAGAATGTAGTGGTAAATATATTCCATGGTATCTTTTTGGGGTATTGTGTGGCTGCTAATTACTACTATCGACTGTTACTTATGTCGGTTTTGCATTCAGTCGTTCACATGTATAGGTCCTTGTTGAAGATCAGTGAAAACTCGCCCCGCTCTTTTCGCATAATTGTTAGTAGGCTGAAATGTATTAAACCATATACATATAAAATTCCTTATATGGAGCTAACCTAACCTAGGATGTAACTCGTTTTATGAGTATGTTAGTGAAAAACGGTGTGCTTGGATATATAGAATATACATCAAAATGCTCTGAGAGCATTATACTTTGCTTACTTCCATTCCATCATGAGCTACAGTATTATGTTCTGGGGTAATTCAGCACAAAGTGGGAGGATCTTCGTCCTACAGAAGAGAGCACTACGAATTTTAAGTGGTGCTGGAGCCCGACATTCATGCAGACCCTTATTTAAGAAGATGGGTATTCTAACACTCACAAGTCAATACATTTTTTCACTTATGTGTTATGTGGTTGATAACTACAATACCTCTAAATTCAATTCTCTTGTACATAGCCACAGCACTAGACACAGAAATGACTTGCACAGGCCATGTGACTCCATGTACATTTATCAGAAAGGTCCCTGCTACTCCGCCATACAAATATATAATGGTCTTCCTTTAGCTTTAAAATTACTGTGCAACCCAAGAGACTGTTTAAGATTTAAAAAGGAATTGAGAAAGTTTTTGCTAGCACATTCTATTTACAGCATAAAGGAATACTATACTATAAGTTCTTTCAACCACTAGTTTAACCCTATTATAATGATTGTGTTTAGGTGTTGGAAAAAAAATTTTGTATGAAATTGCATGGTTGTATGACGTGTTCTATATCCTTGAGCCTGGCTCATTCTAGGATCCAAAGAACGAGATGTAATACAATACAATACAGTCATGGGAAAAGTTTATACACCATTGTTTATGTAGAATAACTTCATTTAGTAGAACTAAAGATCAAAACCAGTTGATACTTGGTAAACTAATTAAGAATGCATAAAAGGATCAGCCAAATTAGTCTTTTTCAAAAAGTAAATAAACATTTTATACCAGATGGCTTCATACAATGGGGAAAAAAGTATTGATACATTCAAGGAAAATGACAATTTACATAAATATAATCATGATGTTAATACTTTGCAGGCATTCTTCTTCTCTGTATCACTTCTGTTAATCTATTTGACATGGAATGAGTCAGTTGTTTGGTAGTCTCTGAGACTCTGATGTCACATTTTGCCATTCTTGTGGTAGATGTTGTGTAGAGCTGTCTTACTTCATATTTAATGTTTTCTGACCATTCTTTCAAGTGTACTACAAAGATGTTCAATTGTATTAAGCTCTGTGCTGAAAAGTTAAGAATGTGGGGAGTATAGTACAACCACCATATAAGAACAATATCCGTTGCATGACTTGGGTCATGTTTTGTTGATGATAGCAATGTGAACCTAAATGCAAGCTATCAACACTTTTTCGCAGATTTTCCTTTAGGATATTTAAATACTGGAATTTATATTATCGACAAAGTAATTGAGAACTTAGTGCTAGAATATGAAAGTCACGCACATCGTGTTTCTGCTTGCAAATAGCTTTTAACATTACATCTCCCACTTTATAAAAAGTGCACACATTTCAATCATTCATTCTAAAGTAATTTGAAGCTTTTATGTTTAAAGAAAATTTCTCATATTCCTCAATAAAACGCTTGATCATTAAAAAATTTTCTCATTCATACCTACAAGAAATAGAAACAAATGCCAAAGATAAAAAATGGATTACACTACTTTCCAACCCAGATATAATCCCCCAGAGACCACGGAAAACAGCGGTTGCAGCCTTCCGACTATTGACAAATCACGACTGCTTAGCAAGTCATCTCTACAGAATAGGTATCTCAGCCTCACCAATATGTGTCCTGTGTAACGATCCAGCAGAAATGAATGAAGACCACTTGAAGACCTGTGAAGCATTAAGATCAGAAGAAACTACAGTTCAAAAGTATTGGAAAGCACGAATGCTAATGGCTTCATTGCCAGATGCAAGGCACTAGAAAACAACAACAACATGTTTAAAGAAATGTATTGCCAAAATTTGACAAAAAAAATGTAAAAGTATTTTTTTGTAATGAATGAAAACACTATAGCTATTAACGGTGAAGAAATACAAATGTTACAAAATGTTTTTTTTCAGTATTCATTAAAAACTTCTGCAGACAAGCCAATGAAGTTAGTAATATTTTTGTGTCACTTTTATTAGGCTCCATATGTTGGGTTCATGCTGTATTAATATGGAAAATTATATTAGTGATTGACTATATTTTTTCAAAATTTTAAGTTTCAGTTGGCCAGTTTTGTTGCAGACAGACAGTTTTTAAATTCTAAATCTTTCAAATAAGAAAAACTTTATTTCAATGACTACCCAACATCAATAAAAAAACAATGGCCTCAGGGGTCTCCGTCTAGGGGATATGTGAATAGCGACCACAAGGTACTCAAGCTGAGCAGAACATTACTTCCACTTACTGGTGTTTTGCTCCTCACTGTAACTTTTCTATCTGACCTTACCTTGGTCATCTCTTGTTCTCTTCCGACCCCGATGCTATTAGGGTTCCCGAGGGCTAGGGAGTCTTTATTTTTCCAACCTCTCCATTTCTCTAATTTCTCTATAAAATCTTTAACCCCAACATGCTGACCTGTCATGGCATGTAATACGTCCTCTGATTGGTAATCAGAGGATATGGTCGGTGAATTTATTTTGATAACTCTCCCGGGCAGGTCGGTGAGACCCGTAAACCAACGACAGGTGTGGTCCTCCAGACATTCTGGGGGTTGTGAGAGAGCAATGTGACCGCCAAAACATAAAAATATGGTGCTCTCTAAAAAAAAAACGGTTACTATTACTGCTATTGCTCTCTTTAATATCACTGTGAAAAATATTGGAGAGCAAGAGGATTAATGACTTCATTGTCAGAAATCCAGCACTAGCTAACAACATATTATCTACAACAACAACAAGTTGCCCAATACCAGATGTAGCCATACATCCCCATAACATAACTTCTCCACCACCGTGCTTCACTATGGCTTGAATGGTTTGGGTTCAAGCTCAGTATTTGGTCTTCTGCACACCAAAATTCTGCTTTCATTTGCAAATATGTTAAATTTACTTTCATCTGTGAACAGTACTTTGTCACCGAAACATGTGTTCTTGCTTATATGCCTAGAGAAAATTCAAGTCTCAGTTTCTTGTTCTTCTTGCTGAGTATTATTTTCTTCTAGGTACCCCAGCTCCATCACCTGCACTACTTAGAATATAGTGAGCAGCCCTTAGTATAGTTTCCTTCCTGAGCCTATCATTAACATGCAGATGCAATGCAGAAGCTGTCAACTTAGCATCTTTTTTTACCATTCTTATTAAGATTTCTTTTAATTTCTCTACTGGTAAGTAGGGGAAGTATTGTATTCCACCCAAAAATTTGATGTCAAGATTTCGCCGGAAATATATGTTTTGAGACCCCCCGAATCCAAAAAAAGCATTTTTAGAAAAAGGTCTGTGGTGTGTGTGTCTGTGAGTCTGTGGACAGCATAACTCAAATACGAAAAGTCGGTTAAACACCGAAGTTGGTATTTAAGTTTAATGTCTTTCAAGAATGGGACACGAAGATTTTGGAGAAAATAGCCCCACCCTAAACTACCCTTTACATGGAACATTTTTTGAAAATTTTGATTTTCTTGAAAATGGCTCTAATGATTTTGATTAAAATGTCCCATGTTTGAGATATTTTGATGACAAATGAAATGTATATCTTGAATTTTCTGGCTATATATAGCCCCTGTAGTCGTATTTACTCTGGACGACTTTTGCATAACTGGTAAACCGTTCGAGATAGACCAAATCATACTATACAAAAAATGTAGATCTTGCTAAAATACATGTCTAATTCATGTCTAAATAAATTTTCTTGTAGGGTGAACCATTTCAGAGATATTCCTTGTTATGTATGTGAGTTTCAGAAAACTTAGAACTATCGTGAAATGGATCATTGTTCATTTTTTTATATGTTAAGTGTGCAAAGACAACAGAATCTCAAAGCTTTAAAACATTTGACTATCACACAAAGCCTACTGTATTCTAACATTCCCCTTGCACCTACAAGGAAGTAAGCAATAAGATAATTTGTTGTTGTTGTTTTCTAGTGCCTTGCATCTGGCAATGAAGCCATTAGCATTCGTGCTTTCCAATACTTTTGACTGTAGTTTCTTCTGATCTTAATGCTTCACAGGTCTTCAAGTGGTCTTCGTTCATTTCTGCTGGATCGTTACACAGGACACATATTGGTGAAGCTGAGATACCTATTCTGTAGAGATGACTTGCTAAGCAGTCGTGATTTGTCAGTAGTCGGAAGGCTGCAACCGCTGTTTTCCTTGGTCTCTGGGGGATTATATCTGGGTTGGAAAGTAGTGTAATCCATTTTTTATCTTTGGCATTTGTTTCTATTTCTTGTAGGTATGAATGAGAAAAATTTTTAATGATCAAGTGTTTTATTGAGGAATATGAGAAATTGAATTTAGACTTTTGTTTTATTGTTGTGCCTTTCTTTGCAAGTGAGTCTGCAGCTTCATAATAATTTGTACAAATGTTTATCTTAACTAACACGAAGAAGATATAGGTGTAAGAGTTTGTAAGAATGGTTAGTACAAGAGTAGAGAAAGTCATGTGAGTGCAACACATCAGATTTTTCAAATCTAGTTCCTCTTTGTGTTAGCTTCTGTGGTCAACTCTTATTTCACTTGGTAATTATTATTTATTTATGCCAACAAACTTACTGTTGGTGTTTTTAAACACACAAGCCGTGTGTGGGCAAAGTTTAAGAGGTAGAACTTACTTACAATAGTAAGTCACCATTGGGGTAATTGTTTCTGATGTGAGACTGCCTTTGTGGTTTACCAGGAGAAATACGAACTGACTTGAGAATTTAATGCCATTCTGGCAGTTTGTCACAATAGCTCAGTGGTTAGAGTGTCCGCCCGGCAAGCGGAAGGTCTGTGGTTCAAATCCCAGTTGTGGCATTGAATTTTTAAGTTCCAGTTCTACCTCTTAAATCTTATTTCACTGTTAATGACAGTATTTTTTCTCTACATCGCATTATTAAGATATCCACAGTTGCCTGACTTCTTCCAATATCAGCAATTTCTGAAAATAATTTTCCTTTTTGATATTGGCACATAATTATGCCTTCACACTTAAGTTGTTCTTTTTTTATCTTTGTGGGCCATTTTTCTGTTGCACGACATGCACCACGTAACAGAACCAACATGTAAGAGGTGCAGCTTGTCACTGAAGGCATGTTCCATGCTGCGAACAGTTGGTTAGTGGTTTCTATGTTTACATTTCTAGTGGTGAATGAATACATTTTTCCCTGTCAAAGAGCGCCAGATTTGGGTATTGCTAATTATCTTGAAGGATGTTTATCTAATTCTCAAGACTATGTTATCATTATTCTGTCTAGTTAATGGTGTATCTGTTTTGTTAAAAGCTTAGCGCTTTTATTTAATTTCATTTGGAAATATCAGTAATCAATTTAAATTGTAGTACTGTATGAATACTTATTTCCATGATCTATATCTATATATAGAATATAGAATATTTAGATATATAGAATATAGATATATAGTTTTCTTAAAACTGTGTGTATAGACCTAACCTAACCTAGTTAACCTCTGTGGAAAAGTGGCATAAATGACTGAAAGTTTTTCTACTGGACTAAACTTGAATTTAATATCAGTTCAATTATGACATACCATGACACCCCTTCACTTTTATGTGTAAAAATTGATTAATCTGGGTTCTGTATTTTTTCATTGTGCATTCGCCAGAACTTCGAAAATGCAGCTTGACCTAACGCTCCTCTCTTAGATAACTTTCTGTTCAATTGCAGAAATAATTTTTAAAAAGTATGCTAAACAGAGTTTGTTGCTGTTGTTTGTGACATTGTTTGCTGCTACAATTGTCAGTACCACAAATAGCTCCCCTTGTCAAGATTTTTTTGTGTTTA
The DNA here is from genome assembly GCA_030765045.1 of Tenodera sinensis. NCBI lineage: Eukaryota > Metazoa > Arthropoda > Insecta > Mantodea > Mantidae > Tenodera > Tenodera sinensis. Next base: position 105,023,083 of record CM060965.1, on the reverse strand, counting down.
GCAAAATGAATGTAAGGTAATTTTTATTTTACCTGTTATTTTATCACCCAGGTTCTCATTTTGATGAAAGTGTTCCAAGATATGATTATAAAGCAGTTCAAGTAGTGTTAAGTAAGTGACTGGCAGCAACCTAAATTCATTTTCTTTATATATGACTGTGCTAGTTTCTCAAGTTTTCTTGGCAATGGAAGGAGAAATGTAGGAAATGGATGAAAAAGTTATCAAATCAGCTGCTCCACAATTGTATAGTTCATTGCCTTTTGTTTTCATCACATAAAGCCTTGGCTCAAGAACATAAGACTTGAATTAAATATTAATTTTGGATGATAATGTGATATGCTTACTAGTAATGAGGTTGAGGCCTTAGTTTAGTGCAGGAGGAAAAGAACTCTTGTCATTTGTGCACTCAATCAATATGAGAAATAACAAAAGAAATCTCGGTTAAGATTGCCTATTTGTTAAAATACTTCACATCGTTTTTCATGCACATGTAGCGTTTTATTGCACAACTTGTAGTAAAGCACATAATTGACAATTCACACTCAGGATATACATATTAGAAAAAAAGGTCTAAATTGCGTATTGTGGTCAACACTGAGCATCACTTATTGCACACATGCAGCATTATATTAATGCACTCCTTTATTGCATAACTTGTAGCAAAAGGTATAATTTACAATAATTCATACTCAAGATATGGTAGTTACAGTTATATATGTAGTTAATAGGTATAATTATATGGTTGAAGAAATAAAATTGCTTAAAAAGGATGGTCCGTGGCTCCAATGACCTTAACGTGGGAATATTGTGTCCTTAAACTACTACCTATTAACTCAGGATAACTTTGCACCTACCCAGGATTAACTAACAGTATTTCTGACAAAACAGCTTTTTAGTGGACATGCGATCTTAACTGAAATCTCTATGATCTTGCATCACTTAATTCACTGTCGGCCGCAGCATATAAAACCACAATTTTCTTAAAACTGGTTATATAGAGCTAACCTAACCTAAACTTGCCTCTAACTCGTATTGACGAGATGAGCATCACTTATTTTCGACACGAGGGACAAAGAAACTGAGATGCAGTCAGCTTATATGCCTATGTAATAAGCCAGTTTTCTATTATCCATGATAACCTGCATGGAAAAATGGCATAAGTGGCTAAAAAGTTTTCCTCCTATAGCAAACTTAAACCTATAGTATTTTTGGGTAAAAAAATTAATAATGGTTTTCTAAAATATAAGACGATGAGGCTTAATACATGCTTATTATGCTTAATACATAGTTATGTGCTTCGATGATGAACTTGCCACAAGTGAAGATATTCAAAGTGCAGCAGATATTGCTGCTGGAAACAGCAGTTGTGAAGTCAGAAGGAATGGACGACGACGATGATAAAGTCAATGAAAGGGAGCCAAAAATATGCATTTTTCGAGAAGAATTATCTGCTGTGCGTGAAAAAAAAATTATTTTGTTGTTTAACAACGGCAATTGCTAGGATCACATCAGCATCGCCAGTGTGCCGGAATTTTGTCTGCAGGAGTTCTTTTACATACCAGTAAATCTACTGACATGGAGCTGTCATTTTTAAGCATACTTAAAAATAATCGGTCTGGACCAGATTTAAACCCGTGACCTTTGGGTCAGTAAGCCAGCGTCTTGACCTTCAGGAATTTGCAGCTTCCAAGAATGTTCCAGAACTCCTGGAGGTGATGCAGGATGCAAAGGAGATCATAGAGCGCTCTCTTGTGAAGAAGTTGCGACAGCGCACTTTGACGGATATATGGGGAAAGATACTAATGAGAAACGACAATTATGTATGACATGTAAGTTGAGAATACAGCAAAACATACAATTGAACCTATTTTTTATTTACAGAATTTTATTTTAAATTATTCCATCAACTTAATTCTATATGATTATGTTTTTCATACTTTAACTAAAATGTGCTAGACGGAAACCCATGAAAACGGAAAAATATTACTGGAATGATATTCCATTTTAGGCAGGTTTTAATGTATATGATTAATATTTTAATAAAAATAACACATCAATATATTAGTTATTTTTTAAATTAATTGGTTTAGCCTTGAATTTAGATGCTATTTAATACGGTAAAAAAAAATTGATCATGTAGCCCACAAAGCAATACGCCTTAACAACAACTTTTCAAAAAAGCCTGGATTATTAGATATTAGATGTTTCACAATGGTAAATCATTCTGCTCTTTTATTATTATTATTATTATTATTATTATTATTATTATTATTATTATTATTATTATTATTATTATTAAGAATAACAATAACAACAATAATACCACCAACCACTGCTGCTGCTACCACCACCGCCGCCACCACCACATCATCATTAAGAGCACCAAAACCAAAAAAGCTGCAGGCCTTGACCACCTATATAATGAATGTATAAAAGACACTGCCCACGCACTAATACCCATGTGGACAAAGATTTACAATAAATGTATAAAAATGACCTCCATACCCGAACAGTGGAGGCAGTCTGACATTAAGATGCCTTATAAAGGTAAAGGAAACTCCCAGGAATGCCAACAAATACAGAGGGATCGTCTTGTAAAATACTCCCATCAAAATATTCACAAAAGTAATAACAGAAAGAATAAAGGAGACAATTGATGAGCATCTCCTATAAACCCAACTAGGATTCTGGAAGAGAAGGTCAGTGCTAACTGCGATCAAAAGTTCCTTATGGGAAGTCCTTGAAGAGAGAAAAAGTCTGTAGTTTTCATAGACTTTACCAAAGCATTTGATCTCATAAACAGAAGATTAGTGACACAAAAAAGTATAAGAAATTCTAAGCAAAAGTAGCATATTACACAAATCATTAAGTTCAATACTGTGGTGGAACGAAATAATAGTTGCAGATAAAATCTCTTAATCAGAGCCATATACTAGAAACAGAGTACTCCAGGGTGATCCGCTAGCCCCTTACTTTTCATTCTAGCAGCTGAAGAAATTATAAGAACTACATAAAGTGAGGATGTCATTTCATATGCCTATGATGACAGTATATAATAGGATTGAAAGACATCTCAAAGCTGCAAAAAACAATAAATGGCATGTAAGAACGGTGCCACAAACATGAGTTCAAGATAAATGTATGAAAAACGGGGCAGATGGTATTCAGAAGCGTGGAAAAGTTCCAGAAATATTGTTATAGTAGCAAAAATCATCTCAGATATCTATGTTTAACGTTACAAACAAGTGCTAAATGTTTCACAAAACATGTAACAGTGAAGGCAACACAATCAGTAATGGAAATGCACAGAGTACACTACGTCAGAGCCCTCAACTTAGAGACAGCAATGTCAATATTCAGAGCAGCTGTAATACTTGTAATAGTGATGATGATGGTGATGGTGATCATGATCATGATATGCTTGTGTACTTTCCGGTGAGAGAAACATTAAATCTCACAACCTAACCCATAGTTTGAATTTGTAGGAAAAACAGATTCTGCCAACATTTTATATGTAAACTTGGTAAATGTGCACACTCATAATGGAGGTAGTTTGTGGCCAGAGTGGGGAAATAGAATGAATTTGTTTCTTTTGTCTATATTTACTATGAAGGTTAATAAAGTAGAAATGATTTGCTGCTATTATGGTAACTTAAAATATTACCCCCCCCCCCCCCCCCCTCTAACCTTCCCTCTTCCTTACTGTATGTATTTAAAACTGTTTATGAAGAGGTAACTGATCACAAAATAGCTTCAGCCACTTCTTAACCCCATGGAAATTTAATTAAATAGCATCTAAATTCAAAGCTAAACCAATTAATTTAAAAAATAGCTAATATATTGATGTGTTATTTTTATTAAAATATTAATCATATACATTAAAACCTGCCTAAAACGGAATGCGATCATTCCAATAATATTTTTCTGTTTTCATGGGTTTCCGTCTTGCACATTTTAGTTAAAGTATGAAAAATATGTTGTTAGCTAATGCTGGATTTCTGACAATGAAGTCATTAATCCTCTTGCTCTCCAATATTTTTCACTGATGATATTGAAGAGAGCAATAGCAGTAATAGTAACTGCTTTTTAGAGAGCACCATATTTTTATGTTTTGGCAGTCACATCGCTCTCTCACAACCCCCAGAATGTCTGGAGGACCACACCTGTCATTGGTTTACGGGTCTCACCGACCTGACCGGGAGAATTATTATGAAAAATATAATCATATAGAATTAAATTGATGGAATAATTTAAAATAAAATTCTGTAAATAAAAAATAGGTTCAATTGTATGTTTTGCTGTATTCTCAACTTACATGTCATACATAATTGCCGTTTCTCATTAGTTTCTTTCCCCATATATCCGTCAAAGTGTGCTGTCGCAACTTCTTCACAAGAGAGCGCTCTATGATCTCCTTTGCATCCTACATCACCTCCAGGAGTTCTGGAACATTCTTGGAAGCTGCAAATTCCTGAAGATCACGACGCTGGTCTACTGACCCAAAGGTCGCAGGTTCAAATCTGGTCCAGACCGATTATTTTTAAGTATGCTTAAAAATGACAGCTCCATGTCAGTAGATTTACTGGTATGTAAAAGAACTCCTGCAGACAAAATTCTGGCACACTGGCGATGCTGATGTGATCCTAGCAATTGACGTTGTTAAATGACAAAATAATATTTTTTTTCACTCACAGCAGATAATTCTTCTCGAAAAATGCATATTTTTGGCTCCCTTTCATTGGCTTTGTCATCGTCGTCGTCCATTCCTTCTGACTTCACAACTGCTGTTTCCAGCAGCAATATCTGCTGCACTTTGAATATCTTCACTTGTGGCAAGTTCATTATCGAAGCACATAACACTGTATTAAACATAATAAAAATCCGTCTTAGGTTATTTATGTTCCGGAAAAGCTATTCAGTTTCTGCGTTAGGCAGTGTTATTTAACATAGGAAAATGGTCCGTTCCAAGATTTATTTTACGGTTTCCAGGTTTCCGATATATAAGGGGGTCCGATTTAGTCATGTTTTACTGTATTAAACAACCCCTGGCACAACAGCTCATGAAGGGCCAAGGCCTGCTGCCCAGCCGCTGCATCCCCCACCTCTGCCCACTGCAGGCGTCATTTGGTGGGGTGCAGTACTGGAGGGTGGGACGTGGTGAGCATCCCGAGTCCTTTCGGCCACTACTTCTCCATCAAGTAGCTCCTCAATTGGTCCCCCCGGGACCAAACAAGGCTGAGTGCACCCCGTGCCAGACCTCCCAGAAGGGATTAAATCCCCATGCTGGTACCGGGGTTCAAACCCGGGTCCTCCACGCCAGAGGCAAGCGCGCTACCAATTGCGCTACAGAGACGGTCTTTACTGTATTAGTTAAATTAATTTTAAAATTAAATTATAATAATCATTAGAGTCCGGATTTTATGTAATTACATATTCTGCTCCTGTATATGTTATAAGAAAAGCTAAAATGTTGACTAATTACATTGATCGGACCCTTATTCCAAAGTTTTAAGTTACATATTTTGAGCTATATATAATACATATTTGGTACCATAATATATAATTTTACATATTTTAATATTATTGCAGATTTATTATATATTTTCATCAATTTCATTCATTATTGTTACATAGCAAGTAAGAGGAGAAATATTGCAAGTTTTATTATTGTGGTTCTGATACATTGTCGTTATATTCAAAGCTAAAGTGCATGTGTTCGATGCGGACAACAATGACTAGTTTTAAATTTGTGAGAAAAGGGAAGGAAAATGCTTCAGAATTTCTAACAGTCAGTCACATGTAAGTGCACCAGTTGCATCTTCCTTATCATCAAAACTGAAAACATGGATTTAATCACTGATGGTAAAACAGTCCTCTGCCAAACGTGTGATAATGTATAGGGTGTACAATGAAATCTCAAGTTGAACAGTATTTACGAAGCATTTACATATTAGGAGTAAACAATGTGGTTCTTTGAAGAAAGAGGTACTACTTACACAGTTACAGGGGCAGTCTACCTCATCTAATAGTGAATTTTACAAAGAACTGTGCATGGCAATAGTTGCAGGGAACATACCCTTGAACAAACTTCGTACCTGAATTTAAACATTTGTTACAAAAATTCTGCAACCACAACATTCCCGAGGAGTTCACTCTCAGAAAGAATTACTTGGATTCTTGTTATGTTGACATTAGAAAAAATCAGGGCTCACATAGGCAAATCACCTACTATATGGATTTCTGCTGATGAGACAACAAGATGCTGCAGGCCATTTCATTGCTAATCTAATTGTGGGCAAGTTGAACTCTGAAGCTGCATCAAAACCCTATTTAATTTGCTGTAAACCTTTAGAGGCAACAAATAGTTCAACAATCACTAAATTTATAAATGATAGACTTAAGATATTACGGCTAAATGGCGTGAAAGAAGAGAGGGTACTATTATTGTACACAGATGCAGCTCCATAATGTTGAAAGCAGGGGAATCACTTACTGTGTTTTATCCAAGCTTGGTGCATGTTACATGTGCAGCTCATGCATTGCAACAAGTGACAGAGACAGTTAGAGATAATTTCCCAGAAGTAAATACCTGATATGAGCAATGAATGTTTTCTTGAAATGTCCTTATTGTGTACAATGCTACAAGCAGCAGCTACTTGACATACCTCTGCCTCTGGAGCCTGTGATAACAAGGTGGACAACATGGATTGAAGCTGTGATTTTCTACAGTAAGCACTTCGAAGCTTTGAAGTCAGTGATGGAGAACTTTCTTCTGATCCAGCAGTATCTGTGAGTGAATCCTTGTCAGCATTCAACACTTCTAAAGTGTTCAGCTCAGTTTATACTTCGCGAGTCACTTCAGCTGGCAGTATCAAGAAACTGGAAACTTCAGTTATGCCTCTTCAAGAAGCTTTGGGAATAATGGAAAATGCAATTCAGAAGGTAAGTGATGTGCCAGGTGAAGTGGGTGGTGTAGTTTCCACTAAACTGCAACCTGTGCTGAGTAAGAACCCTGGATACTCAAGTCTTGTTGCGAAGTTGAGCAATCTTTCTCAATTTACAAAAACATATTGTCAGGCAGAAGACTGTGCATGACAACAGAACATTTGGAAAAGTATATTATAATTAACTGTGCACACTGTTCTAATGTGACTTAAATGCTTGGATGGATGAACTTGTACTTGGTAGTAAAAGTGAACTGATTAACAATAAACACAGATTTGACTAACCTACCGGTGAGTAAATGCTTTGTAGTAAAGAAATAAAATTTTGGGTGTTACATGTAATTGCTTCATCACATATTTCACCAATTTTGGTTACAAATTTATGAACATATTTCTTAATTTGATATTACATAAAATCCGGGCCCTATTAATCATATATATTTTTCAGGTATAATCTAATTCTGAAATATGAATTGAAAAATATAAATTATAAATAAAGTATTATTATTAATTACCTAAAAGAACATTTGAAGCAAGAGCGGAGGGGAAGAGAAGAAGGGGAAGACCTAAGATAGAATGGAGACAATATATGGAAAGAGTGGCAGTTGGACATGGGACGACAATGAGAGGAATATACAGGTTGGCACAGAAAGTGGCTGAAGAACCTGACATCTAACGGAAGCAGGGAAAGTGAAAGAAGAAGTATTATTAATCCATGTATGTTTAATACAAATGTTAGTTTAAAATTTAAATAGAATTATTGTGTTAAAATAATTGAATTAATATTTTGCCTGCCAATGCTGCATCTGGCACTGCTTCTCAGGATTAAGGCATCCAATATCTGATTTGATTGATATTGTAGCAACTCAAAGCAAATTCTCCAGGTGACTGTCGGTGAATCGCACTTCATATGTTTCATCCTGGAGTCACTTGTTCGCACATGTATGTGCTACTGAAAAGTGATGCGAATTGAAGTGCATTAATGCCTGCGAAAGGAGTTGCAATAGAATTGTAGTAAGGTAACATTGTTAGACTTATTCTTTAGGTCTGATGCTTATTGAAAATCAACATACCCTATTTGCAGATCCTTATCTATGTAAATAGAGAAAGGGGAAGAAAAGAGATTGAAATTATAACATTTTCCTTAAAGTTTTGAAATCGAACATGGAGTTTGTTTCTTAATTCTGATATAATTTCTGAATACTTTTGAGAATTTTTATTATTACACTTTTGTAGGGCTGTCAGATGCACAAAGTTGATTTTATTTGTGTTTCTGAAAATTGCAACATTTTTTTCAAAAGTCTTTACGTGGACAAACATAGCAGCGATCAATTGGTCTCTACTTAGGAGACGTGAATTAGTTTGTTCAGTTGTGTTGTTATGTCTACAAGAAAGGCAAACTCAGCTCTCCATAAATGTTTGTATTTCATTTTCACTTGCTTCAACATTTTGCAATGGATCAGCCATCTTATTTCAGTGTAATAAACGACATCTTTTAATTCAGAATCCAGATTTTGTAAGAAATGTTGAAATTCTCTCTGTCACAAACCATGTGAACAAATTAAATTCGCTACTTTTATAATGACTTTCAAAACAACACCTACATTTTGGGATTTAGCACAAAGGTTTTCTTGGTGTATTAACCTTCCGGCAGGCACGCCTAATTTTGTCACATGAGCAGGCGCGCGTTGTAAAATTTACAACATGGACATTTTTAAATGATAGCAAGCGTATGATAAACTGGTTAATATTTTGAATAAAACAGTTCAATACAACTATTATCACATCCTATAACAAAAACTTAGCTCTTTTAGTTCTCTGTGATACCATTTTATCCAGCTATTCTGAAACACATTTACTTTCATAACACCTTTCACATACAATTTGTTTCTTACTATGACTTACAAGCAAAGTTTCCGCATCTATCACATTTAATGGAAGTTGAGGAATTTTTTTGACGTCCACAAAGGATACATGTCCCACGTTTCTTTGACAGAGGTTCAAGGATCTTATCTTCAGAAGATGATGCTTCTCCACGGAACTGCATAAGAAATACAGTGAGATCGTTTGGCAGCGATTTGAGTTGGGTTCTAGATGCGAGTCGTTCTTTCATAAGACTTTCTGCTAACTTCTTGAGGTAAATACGTCTTCGTGAATTTGCCTCTGGCTTTGTAAAGGAGAACAATACTTGCGAATTTATACCAACAATGTTCAAAAGGGTGAAGAATATAGCCAATGGCCATCTTCTAGTAATCCTTGAAACGGAGTAAGAGGCACACATTTTATCTATGTCAGCTCCACCTTATGTCATATTGTAGTCTGTGATTATTTCTGGTTTGTGAGTTTCTTCATCAAGTGCTGCTGTGTCATGGATAGTAAACAGAAGTACAACAGCACGGTTTTTATGAGGAACATATGAAACTAAGGTCTTGTCCTTCTGAAATCCAAATAATGCTTTTCCAATTTCTCTTGTTTTGTTTGGGAGGAATTTGATGTCTGTTCTTCCTCATTGTTCCAATACACATAATTTTCTTTTGCCATAAATATTCACCAAGTGGATAGCTTGTGTACCAATTGTCAGTAGTTAGATTCCTGTTGGGGGTTTTCTATTGGCACCACAAGTCTCTTCACTATATCCTCAGGAGCACTAGATACGCGGTAATGTCCTTCTGGTTGCATGCCGCAATAAACCTCCAGATTACTGCAATTAAATGTTTTTGCATCGCATAATGTCAACATTTTTATTCCATATTTAGCTGGTTTGCTGGGAGTGTACTGTATTCATCCACACCGACCTCTAAAGGGATGAAGCATTTCATCTGCTGTGGTGAATTCACCTAGAGTATAAGAATTTTGACAATTAGCAACAAAAGCTTGCAACACTGTACGAATTGCAGCCAATTTATCAGTTTTCTCCTATCAGTCCTCGTTTCCATGTCATCAAGCCGCATACAACGTAGAAGAAACAGAAACCTTTTGTAACTCATTGCAGCCCTAAGCAGTTGCATTCCTGTTCCATCTGCCGCCCAAAGTTCTTTTACATTAGCATGATGACCCTTTCTTGTACCAATCAAGAAAATAATCCCCAACACTGCCATTATTTGGTGTGTTGATGTCACTTTATTATCCCTTTCACGCAAAAATTTATGAGTGCCTCGCTGTCTAGTTATATACATATTTGTATAGTTTACAATTTCATCAATAATGTCAAGGTCAATTATTTTCAGAAAAGCATCGACTTCATCAGTTATGTCCATCACATTTCTCTTGGGGCCTGGCAGAATTTTCACAATGTTTTTTCTTTTGGTTTTTGAAAGTTTAGCACACTCACTTTTACACCAACGCATAACTTGGTCTTTTCCAATAAAGAATTCCAGATCTTCCATGGGCTCTACGAAATCATCACCATCCGCAGCTTCCAGTTCAGATTCGCTGTCATGGTCCTCAGGTTCAATGTTTTCATCACTCAAATCCATGTCACTTTCCTCCAGTTCTGAAAAGTCTGAATACTTCATCATTGTTCTCTAAGAGTAACTTGTGAATTTCCTCTTCTGATAAACCTTTGGAACTGAAATAAAATAACAAAAGAAACATGCCAATATAAGAAAATCAACATTTAATATGCAGCTATTGAAAATAAAAAAACTGTGAATAAGTACATTTCACTTTTTATTACACTCACCTCTGCATATTGACTGCTAGAAACAAAGCTTGCAACTGTTCCAAGAGCAGGCGTGTGTTGTACTTATTACAACACTTAACACCTCATTGCTTGCAATGCAGAAAACAAACTGACAAAGCTGAACAAGGAAACTGAAACCATAGTAGCATTGTCGAGTAAACAACAGTAGAGGAATACATTGTAGCGGCGACACATTAGCTCAAGGTTAGGCATTGATAAAGCATCAAAACAGCTGCTGTTGTACTTTTTACAACAGCGCGCCTGCTGATGGGTTAAGCAGTGATATTGCATTACAGAAATGTTTCGTAATTTAGCTGACTCTGTGTGCAGTTATTTAACTAACCTTTCTGATTTTTCTGCAAATGCAGAAGCTCCATCTGTTGCTACACCATATAGATTTGTATATTTTAAGCCAAGCCGGTTCATGGTTTCAGTGACACTCCCGACTAAATTATTGGTTCAGGGGTGCCTTTAAGAGGGACAAGAGCAGGTAATTCCTTTGTAATACTGTAATCTTTATCAGTTCCCCTTAAGAAAATTGCTAATTGGACAGTATCGCTACCATCAGTACTTTCCACGAGTGCCAGAGAATATAACTAACTGGGTATTTTAAAGTTCTCTCTATATTTGGATGCTAATTTGTCAATATGGTGAGCTACAGTCTGCCGAGATAAGCTACATTTTTCAAACTGCACTTTTTTGTCAGGACATATAATATTGGAAACACTCAATGCATTCTTTAACAAACACACCATCTGAAAATGGTTAAGATTTTTTTGCAATAATTCCTGCTACTGCATAATTTACTTACCAGAGATGCTGGCTTAAGCAATACATTCTTAAAAATTAATTTTGTTCTGAAAGTTTAATTTTAAATTTGGATGCCTCGAAATTGACCCTCAAATTTATCATACGAAGACACATATTTGGTGTCGTAATGTCACTTTATGGAACTGAAACTGTTTCACTGCAAATTAAACACACTGCTTTCATGTTTACGTCAATAAAAGTACTGATTTGTACACTTTATTTGAAATGATCTACGCTGCTATGCTTAGAAGCCACAATTATCACTTATGAAAAATCACAGAACTCATTATATTCCTCAAACCTCTACACTGAGACTAAAATGTGCAAACTGGAAAATAATTTGAAGTTTCTACAAGGTGTAACAATTATAAAACACCAAGCACACACTTGCCTTGAAAGTAGTAATGTTACCATGCAGGCAACAATGTAGAGACTTAAAAGCTGTGCACGGTAGGTAGGATCGTAAATAAAAATATGGACTGGATATTTCTTAAAATGGATATGATTTCTCCATGTTTTGAGTAAGAGGATGACTGATGAACTTTCACAAGCACATGTGTTGGAAACGGAAAAATCTCTTGCTCTTTCAAGTTTATCCTATTCCAAATACAGTTACTTATTTCATAAATAATATTACAACCTGCAAATATCACTTCCGGCCGAATGCGATGGGGTAGAACGAATATCACTGCGGGTCACATGCGATAGGATCAAGGGCTGCGGGTTGGACACACCTGATCTAATATGACTTTGACAGTACTGACATAGGGTTGAACAATGATACTAGCTGGCAAAGTAGGTCATTTCAGGTGCATATAGTTAAGAGGTGAATGAATAGGTTATAGCACTCAGATGAGAGCTGGTCATCAGCCTGGTGTTCAGCCAGTGAATGGTGATGATTCAACTGCCAAGCTTTCAATGCTATCCTTATCCGGGTGATGGGCTGATAGTCAAATTGACTCTCTGTCTCTAAGGGCACCAAGGCAGGCACTGAATTAGATTGGCCAATGAAATTGCAGGCACTTTGTGATAAGTGCAGATAGGTAAGCCAGTATAAGAAGGATTACTTAGGTTTGTGCTCATGGAGTGGGAACAAAATAAAGGAAAGTTGTTATCATTCAGTATAAATCTATTTTTTTTGTGGTGAAAATAGACACAGACAAACAAGAACAGGTATCTAGGAGTTAAACAGCCAAATTATAATGGACACTGGTTGCAAAGTGGGCAACCTGCATGAGGATAAACCTGCAGTTATCTAACTTAATGCAGCTGTCAGTGATGAACCATTATGGTGCTTATGCAGCAAAGGTGTCCATATGCTGTTGATTTGCATGCTGCCATGTCTGTTTGTGTTGTTATGCTGCCATTATTGCCACGGCCTTTCTATATGATCTTCGCAAAAGTTAAAGGCATATGGAGGCGGGCCTTCTAAGCTTGTCCCTCCTATCAGCGCTGCCGAATGTGGTACACGCTCTTATGTACAGAACCTCTGTCGGTACATGCAGTACGCTTGGCAACAGTGCTCTGCTTGAGCATTAGCCAGCGTTCACATGCCTTTAACTTCTGTGAGCGGTATAGTCACTCTTCTTACAACAAATCAATAACTATAATAATAGAATAAATGTGCATAAGTTACAACCTGACATTTGTTTGTGTTAGTTGCAGTTGATATGAACACCAGGTTGTCGTAGAGGGATACAAGTTCTGGATCTAAGGCTGGATGGAGTATAGTCTAAAATCATCAGGAGTTTACCATACAGGGTGCAGTTACAAGAGAGTGTGTGTGGGCCAAATGGGCAGAAGGCAAAAAAATGCTGCAAACAACATGATGCTATGTTCATCTAAACTGCATAGAAAAGTTAGATTTAGCAGATCATTACATTGTAGAAGGTAAATCTGTCTTTCCAACCACTACCATACTTCATAGTTATTGATGATTTTATCTGCTAAATCTGATTTTTCTTTGCAGTTTAGATGAATGTAGCATCATGTTGTTTGCAGGATTGTTTTGCCTTCTGCCCATTTGGCCCACGTACACTCTTGTAACCGCAGCCTATCTGGTACACTCCTGATGATTTTAGACTATACTCCATCCAGCCTTAGATCCAGAACTTGTATTTCTTCACGATAACCTGGTGTTTGTGTCAGCTGCAACTAACAAACAAATGTCAGTTGGACTCATTCCTTGTGTTTATGATCCAACAGAATGATATTTACTTGGGAGTTTTTGGAATAGCGCTGCTATTATGTTGCATTCAAGTAGTCTTTACCAGGGTTACCATAAAGCTTGAAGACTCACAGATAAATGCCAATATTTAAGATACTATATTTTATGGTGTGCTTAGGTTTCATTGTATCGTGGGATAGTTGTTGACACTTGTGTTTACATGAAGTGGGGACCTAAGAGTGGAGCAATTATAGGTTATCTTTCACTGGGGATTACCTCCGTTGTGCAGTGGCGTGACAATGTTTGCCACGCTGGGAGGTCTGGCATGGGTGCACTCAGCCTCGTTTGGTCCCTGAGCGGCCAGTTGAGCTGCTGGATTGAAAAGTAGTGGCCCTTGGTGGAGACCACATAACCATCCAGGAGGGACTGGTGCACTGACCACATCCCACCTCCAATACTGTACCCCACTTATGACACTTATGGTGGGCAGAGGTGGGGGATGCAGCAGTTGGGCAGCAGGCCTCAGTCCGGATGGGCTGTTGTGCCATAGGGTTATGGTTTTATTTTTCACTGGACATATTAATCCCTAAATCTTGATGGGGGTTCGTGAGTAGTTGTAATTGATACAATTTTTTTGAAAGGTTACCTATGTAAGGATAACAGATTTTCAACGTATTATCTATATGCAGTTACGTATGTTGCAGTGGATCTCTCCAAGCTGTCATTTTGTGTATTGCTACGACTTTCCTTATTTCGTTGTTTAAGAAGGGTTTGTTCTGGCCGTTACTCTGGAGCATTGTCTTTGAATATTTTATTTTATGAAAAAGTTTTTCCCCAATGGAAATAGCAATTACCATAAGAGTTAATATAGGAACAGTAGCATCATCCTGAGCAGGATAATTACAACTGTCCTCATTTAAATCAAGAAATTAATGTTTTCTTTACACTTGTAGGTCTAGGTAAAACTAATACTGGTCAGGTGTTATTAATTCAGTTTTTATTATTCATCAGTGTTTCATATCTGAATGTACTTTCCATGACTTTCTAATGAGTAGTTTTTGTAGTTATAAGCAAAGCACTCTTACAGATTTTGCAGGTGTCATTAACTGAAACCTATATTTATAGTCATTGTTCTCATTACAGAAACAAGAATGATAGCAACTACAGTAAAAGGGAAGCAGAGTAGCCCCAAGAAAAGCGTGGGTAAGCCACGTGGGGGTGAGGGGATACTACATTTGCTGAATAAGCGTGTCATGCTGCCTCGTTACACAGCGATACTAAGCCGCACAGAAGAAGATGGTGTTGGAATGGAAGATCTGGATGCTCTACAACTTGAGCTAGAGGGATTGCTTTCAGCTGTAGTTGTCCGTTCTCGCATCCTTCAGGTGCATTTATTACAGATAAGAGTCATACTAACTATATTCAAATCACCATTTATTTAAATTACTGGGCCATGTGTTGGAATTCCAAGTGTATTTGTGTTTATTTTGTTCTAATCTTATACATTTTGAGCTAACCTTGAACTTGGGCCGTAGCCCTTTTGTCTTGGACAGCTCTCTGCAATACATTTTATACAATTGCATATATCACTGGACATGTTTGAAACATTCTCATGTTACTGCTCTTTATTTATAGTCTTTCTCTTTCATTTCTATTTGTATTAAATCCCTTTATTATTTATCTGCCTATTCCCCCTTTCTTTATAATTTTTACCCCTCTATATTTTTTGTTTCCTAATATATTCTATGATCACTCACTATTAACATTTTTCTCCTTTTCTTTCTGCCCTTGTATTCTATTTTACATACACTTCCTAGGTTTCACTTTTATGAACGCATACATAATCTAAAAAAACAAAGTCTCCTGGACCTGATCACATACATCCAGAGTTCATAAAAAACCTTGGAAAAACAGCAAAACAACAACTACTAAAACTCTACAATCTATCCTGGAAAACCACTGTACCTGCTGAATGGCGAAAGGCAATAATTGTCCCACTCTTGAAGAAAGACAAAACAGCGTCAGAAATAAAAAATTATAGACCAATAGCTCTTACTAGCATAATAGTAAAAGTGATGGAAAGAATGGTGTCAAACAGGTTAAATTGGTTTCTAAAATCAAAAAATTTAATTTCCCCATGTCAAGCTGGATTTAGAGAGTTCTACTCTACAAATGAACAAGTCTTACTTCTCAGTCAAGAAATCAAAGACTCCTTCAATAGAAAAGAAGATAATTTATCAGTTTTTATGGATTTCCAAAGTGCATATGATTCTATATGCAGAACAAAACTACTAAAGAAAGTAAAAAAAATAGGGATACAAGGTCCAATGTTTTCATGGCTATGTCATTTCCTAACACAACGCTTTATTGCAACCAGATATGGAAGAAACATACCACAAGGCGCAGTGCTCAGCACAACACTTTTTAATATATTTATTAACGATCTGCCACAATAAATACAAGAATCAGGTGTGAAGTGTGCACTATTTGCTGATGACTTAGTAATGTGGACTTCAAAACCAAAAAGCAAAAGTACAGAACTAGAAAAAACCATGCAACAATCCTTAACCAAATTACAAAGGTGGACCAAAGAAAATTTAATGACTGTTAATACAACAAAATCAAACTACCAAATCTTTTCACTAAGAAAAAAGCCACTAAAAATAAAACTAAATTTTGAGGGTCAACAATTACCAGAAACAAAGGAAGCAAAGTATTTAGGAGTTACATTTGTTACTAAACTTACATAGACCAAACAAATAGAAAATGTAATACAAAGAGCAGAGAGGTGCCTTTCACTGTTAAAACGTCTAACAGGAATGAAGTGGGGATATTCCAGAGCAACTCTTAACACAACATACAATGTGTATATAAAGCCATTATTTACTTACTGCAGCGAAGTTCTTGTAACAGCAAACACAAAAAAGATTCAAATCTTTCAAAACCAAAGTCGAGATTAATTACAGGTGCTATCAAAACCACACCAATACCAGCTATGGAAATACTAACCAACCAATGCCCCATTGAATATGAAATAGAAAAAGCGGCTCTTATTCAACACGAAAAGTTGATCAGACTCCCATTCAATACATGGCACAAGAGAAATTTTACACATACACAAAAGACTCAGGAGAGCTTTCTTTCCAAAATTCAAGACATCAAGAAGAATGTATACCTTCCTAATTCAAAGGAAAACTTCATAACTAAAGTCAATCCGACACAAACATTAGACATCACATATTATTTACACCTGACAGAACAAGTTAAGAAAAGTGATACTCCAACTAGTGTTCTAAAATGATTGGCATTAGAGACAATCCATACTAGATTTCCAGAACATGAATGACTCCATATTTATACTGATGGATCATTGAAATCAAACCAAGATGGAGCAGGTGCTGGAGTCACATGTCACCTCTTTTCCTATTACAAATCTTTAAGTTATGGAACTACAAACTTTGATGGAGAAATTGAAGCAATTCGAATGGCCCTACAAAATCTTTTGTACAGAATTTCACATTTTCAGCAAGCAGTTATTCTCTCAGATTCCAGGGCAGCAATTATAGCAATTACTTCCAAGTTGTCACCAAAAAACCAAACAATTACAGAATGTTGGAAAATCCTTACCCACCTAACAGCACTTTAAAAACACCTAGTCTTCCAATGAATACCACCTCACTGTGGACTGAGTGGTAATGAGAAAGCTGTTTTTCTTGCAAAAAAGGGTACCGGCAATGTGCAGAAATCAATAGTTAATCTACCATTTTATGCAGCTAAAAGATTAGTCAACTCTGTATTCAAAAAAATTACTGAAAAATATTAGTATGAAAATCAAAAAATAAAAGATGGGAACTACCAAACATTCAAACAGTAATTCCTGAGTATCCTCGAAAAACAGCAGTTGCAACCTTCAGGTTGATTACAGGACATGATTGTATGGCAAAACTTTTAAACAGAATTGGGATATATTCTTCACCACTCTGTCCTCTATGTGATCTGCAAGAGGAAATGGATCGAGACCACCTTCAAATATGCCCGGGCACTTCTAATGCCCCACCCATCAGTGAAAAATATTGCAGAGAAGAGGATTAATGACTTCTTATTTAGAAATCCAGCATTAGCTAACAGCAACATTAATCTAAACATATCCGCCCATCGCATTATTGTCGGCACTACCGCAAAGGAGCCGAAGGGAAGAGACAGAGAATTGCCGCATTGTTGGGGCGCTTGCCGAAAGAGAGAAAGGGATAGAGACTTCTGGAATTTTCTGCTTTGTATTTCACCGCAATAATAACTAAACTTTCCTGAGGTTTATCAGAATAGTGCCTGGGAGTTATAAATAGCGGTAAAGTGTGAGAAGGGACAGTTTTTGTGTTACTAATTCGGAGCCGTGCTGTTGGTGAATCGGAAAAGACTTTCTTGCTGTTGCAACGAGTGTACAAAGTTACTGTTTACGGAAATAAAAGTGTTTCTTTATCTCGACTACATCTGTCTTCTTTACACCCACCAAAGTCACACTGGTGTCAGAAGCGGGATACGACGATGGAGGCTACATTGGTGAGCTTTTTACAAGAGCTGAAAGCAGAGATGAAGACGGCAAACGACAACCTCGCTGCCGAGCTGAAAGAGATGAAGACGGAGCTATCGGCGAAAATTGACGAGCAACTGGCTGGCGTAAGGAAGGATGTGAAAGAGCTCGGTGGAAAGATGGAGGACCTCGGCCAACGCGTTGACGCCCTGGAGAATGTCGGGGAACGGCTTAGCGTTCTCGAAGACAGGGTCGACGGTAGCGCCAAGGAGCTAAATGCAATGGTGGAAGGGATATTTAGTGAAAAGCTCAAGAACTACAAAGCCGAGGCTCCAGCACGCGACACAACATCGACGCGCGTCAAACCACCGAAGTACGATGGCACGTCAACGTTTGAGGTCTTCCGCCGTCAATTCGGCTAAGTGGCCAAGCACAACAAATGGTCGCCAGAAGAAGAGGCCGCGCAGCTGATAGCTAGCCTCCAGGGACGAGCCGCAGAGGTGCTGAACGCAGTCCAGACAGCGGCGGCGTCCAAGGACATATGGGAAGCCCTGGAGAACCGGTTCGGAAACCACCGCTTAGCTGCAGCCTACCGCAGCCAACTGAAATCTAGGATGCAACTGCCAGTGGAGACGCTGCAGTTCGCCCTGGCAATCGAACAGCTGGCCAGCAAAGCCTTGGTCGACCTCCCCTCCGAATTCGTATCCCGAGAAGCCGCCTATACCTTCGTCGACGGGGTACGCGATGCCGAGATACGTCAACGCCTGATGCTCGGCGACTACAAGACCATGCACGAGGCACTAACGGCCGCATTAAGGATGGAAGCGGCCAAAGTGACGGCTACCCCGGCCTCGAAGACAAGGAGTGTCGGCTACGATGAAGACCGCAGACCAGTCCAGGGACGCCGACGAAGACCAGGTGGCGTGTGTTGGGGGTGTGGCCAGCCGGGACACCTGATGAGAGACTGCCGGCACCAAGAAGAGCAGCCGGAAAACGAGTAATGGCCGGCGTGGCGAGGGGCACGTCGGTGCCATCACCATCATCCCCTCGAGTGACACTGCGCGCCGTCAGCCGACGGATGGATGACAGCCTCATCGCGGACGGTTGGGTGAGAGGGAAGCCGTGCCGCGTGCTTGTTGACACTGGAGCAGCCGTGACTGTCATCAGACCTGACATAGCCAGGGGCTTGCCGTCGAGAAAACCGAGCAGACCATACCAGCTAGTGACGGCATCGGGTGACACCTTGCCTGTGGAGAGGGAGGCCCTGCTGCACAGTTGACCCTGGGGCGAAGTGTCTTGCGTTTGTGGGTGTTCGTCGCGGAGGTGGCTGAGGAGGTGATACTGGGACTGGATGCCCTCAGGAGCCATGAGGCGACGGTCGACATCGGCAAGAAGGTTCTGCGGCTTAAGGGAGAGGAAGTAATGCTCCGGCACCCCGAAGAACGCCTTGGAATCAGCAGGGTCATTCTTAGGGAAGACGTAGTTGTCCCCGCGAGAAGCGAGATGGTAGTGACGGTGCGACTGGAAGGCCAGCGCAAGAAGAACATGCTGCTGGACCGGAAGACGCATGTGCACGAGCTCTGTGTAGCCGGGACATTGTTGCCGTGCCGAGAGGAGGTGCCGGTGAGACTGCTCAACCCAACAGACACCGATCACGACGTCCAGGCCGGGACGGAGTTGGGGGCGTGCGAGCCCGTGGTCAGTGTAACACCAATAGACAAGACCCAGGAGCCGGTGCCGACGCAACATCTGGGGCCCCGGCTGGAAGGCTTACTGGAGAGGGCGGCTGACCACCTGACCGCTGAACAGAGAGAGAAGGTCCAACAACTGCTGAGACGATATCAGCGCGTCTTCAGCCAAGGCAGCAGCGATTACGGCTGCACGGACCGAGTACTTCACCACATCGACACCGCAGACGCCCGGCCTATTCGGCAACCACCTAGACGCGTTCCGTTGGCTAAACAAGCGGCGGTACGAGACATGCTGGAGGACATGAGAACCAAGGGAGTGATCGAAGAGTCTGACAGTCCTTGGTGTTCCCCTGTAGTTCTTGTGAAGAAGAAGAATGGCGAGCTACGCTTCTGCGTAGATTACAGGAAGCTGAACGCTGTCACCAGGAAGGACTGCTTCCCCTTACCCCAGATTGACGACACCCTGGACACGCTTGCTGGTGCACAGTGGTTCTCAACCCTGGACCTGAAATCGGGTTACTGGCAGGTGGCTCTAGACCCGAGAGACAAGGAGAAGACCGCATTCTCGACAGGCCAAGGGCTTTGGCAGTTCACAGTTATGCCCTTTGGTCTCTGCAACGCACCAGCTACCTTCCAATGCCTCATGGAGTCAGTAATGAGAGGATTGACTTATGACGCCTGCCTGTTATACCTGGACGACATCATCATCGTTGGCAAGACATTCGAAGACCATCTTGACAAACTGAGCAAGGTGCTACAGAGACTGCAGGCGACTGGCTTGAAGCTGAACGCCAAGAAGTGTCAGCTCTTCCGCAGGGAAGTCAACTACTTGGGCCACATAGTCTCACTAACCGGAGTGGCCACGGATCCGGAGAAGACACAGGCCGTGAGAGATTGGCCACGCCCAAAGGATAAGCGAGAACTGCGCAGTTTCCTTGGATTGTGCAGTTATTACCGCCGCTTCATAAAGGGTTTCTCCAGCATCGCCAAACCCCTCACTCGCCTGATAGAAGAACATTGACCTTATGTGTGGACGGAGGATGCCGAAAGCGCTTTCCGGCAGCTGAAGAGGACGCTCTGCAGTGCTCCTATTTTGGGGTTCCCACAACCAGGCGACGCCTTCATTGTGGACACCGATGCCAGCGACCATTGAATTGGAGGCATCCTATCCCAAGTCCAGAACGGCCACGAGCGGGTGATAGCCTACTACAGCAAGACGTTGTCCAAGGCAGAGACGAACTACTGTGTCACCCGACGAGAGCTACTGGCGGTAGTGAAGACCTTGGAGCACTTCCACAAATACCTGTACGGTCAGCCATTCTACCTGAGGACAGACCACTCCGCCCTAACCTGGCTACTTAGCTTTAGAAACCTGGAGGGCCAGACAACCCGTTGGGTCCAGAGGTTGCAGGAGTACGACTTCACCTCCGAACATTGCAGAGGGAAGAGCCACGGCAACGCAGACGCCATGTCCCGAAGACCCTGCCCAGAAGAGTGCGGCCAATGCGCAAGAGTGGAAGAGAAGGAGCGTACCGCAGCTGTCCGAGTGGTCACGGCAGTACCTGCGGATGGATGGGATAGCGCGGGCCTGAGGAGGGAGCAGCTGGCGGACGCCGACTGGGGGCCACTCTTGAGAGAAGTGCAGGCAGGGATGAGACCAACCTGGGAGGACATCGCACCCAGAAGCGCTACATACAAGTCGTACTGGGCCCAATGGGACTCGTTGAAGACCAAAGAGGGCGTGCTGTTCCGGGTATGGGAATCACCTGATGGGAAGACCCAGAAAGAGCAGTTGGTACTTCCACGAAGTAAGGTCCCGGAAGTCTTGGAGGAAGTGCACGCCGGTACCTCGGGTGGACACCTAGGAGCAAACCAGACGATCGACAAACTCCGACAGCGCTACTACTGGCTGAGGTTCCGAGCAGACGTGAGAACTGGTGCCGTCAATGTCAGTGTGCGCGGCCCCCAGAGTAGGAGCCGGGGTCGCATGCAGCAGTACGTCAGAGCTCCTTTCGAACGCATCGCCGTCGACATAGCTGGACCATTCCCAGTGTCCAATCGAGGCAACAAGCACCTGATGGTAGCTGTGGACTACTTCACCAAGTGGCCGGAGGTGTATGCCATCCCGAACCAAGAGGCGAAGACGATTACAGACTGCCTCGTGGAACAGCTGTTCTGCCGTTTTGGGGTACCGTTAGAGCTCCACAGCGACCAGGGCACCAATTTTGAGTCGCACCTAATGAAGGAGGCCTTGGAAAGACTTGGGGTGAACAAGACCCGCACAACACCCCTACATCCACAGTCGGACGGCATGGTCGAGAGATACATCAAGACCTTAGAGGAGCACCTGAGGAAGGTCATGGCCAGCCATCAGCGAGACTGGGACCTCAAGGTACTACTGTTCTTGCTGGCCTACCGTTCGTCGACACACGACACCACCGGGATGACACCAGCAAGCCTAATGTTCGGCCGAGAGCTACGCCTCCCTTGTGACCTGGCTTTTGGGAGCCCCCCAGAAGCGAAACAGCCGGCAACCGAGTATGTGGAGAATCTAGTAGACCATCTCCACGACATGCATGAGATGGCTCGTCAGAACATCCAGATGGCAAGCGACCAAATGAAGACCCAGTATGACAGGCAAGCCAACAGCCGAGGATTCCAGCAAGGTGACATGGTCTGGTTGTACCGCCCTACCTGGACCAAGGGATGCTGCCCAAAACTTCAACAACCGTGGCAAGGACCGTACCGAGTGGTAAAGAGGATTAACGACGTAGTCTACCGCATCCAGAAGGTGCCCCGAGGAAAGATGTTAGTGGTACACCTGGATCGTCTGGCCTGTTACGATGGTGCTGTTCGGGACGACCAGCCTTGAGGAGGGAGCAGTGTCGCCCATCACATTATTGTCGGCACTACCGGAAAGGAGCCAAAGGGAAGAGACAGGGAATGGCCGCATTGTTGGGGCGCTTGCCGAAAGAGAGAAAGGCATAGAGACTTCTGGAATTTTCTGCTTTGTATTTCACCGCAATAATAACTGAACTTTCCTGAAGTTTCCAGAATAGTGCCTGGGAGATATAAATAGCGGTAAAGTGTGAGAAGGGACAGTTTTTGTGTTACTAATTCAGAGCCGTGCTGTTGGTGAATCGGTAAAGACTTTCTTGCTGTTGCAATGAGTGTACAAAGTTACTGTTTACGGAAATAAAAGTGTTTCTTTATCTCGACTACATCTGTCTTCTTTACTTTACACCCACCAAAGTCACAATATCTTCCCTCCCTCTGTTGCTCCTAACTACAAGCTTCAAAACCATTTGCTCTGTTTCTTCTCACGGCGAGGTTTATCAGTTGCTGGTTCTTATCTTTCCACACATAATAGCTACCTTTCTGATTTCCTCCGTTATCACAATTATGCTTTACACCCATTTCTTTGCCTTCTCACTTAGATCCACTGCTATGTCATCTTTTCCACTCGTATTTTTTCTAATTTTCTTTTGAATTGCCCACTTGCCCTTACTACTCATTACCCTAATAAACTCAGTTATTAATTTGCTCCTTTTCTTCCTTCCTTCCTCCCTCCCTCCCTCCCTCCCTCCCTCTTCTTCCTTCCTTCCTCCATCTTCTTCCTTCTCTTCTTCTTCTCCTCCTCCTCCTTTCCATCACTTCCTATCTCAGCCGGAACTTCACTGAAGGTCATTACTCCCTCTGTACTGTACTGTCCAACACACATGTTACACATTTTGAAGAGTTTGCATTTCTTGATCGTTCACCTCCTGAGTTGGTGTAATATCCAGTTGATCCAAGTTTTTCATGTCAATTTTGTTTTCCTGGCTCATTGTTTTCTTTTTATCCACCTCATTGTTCTTTTGCTCTGATGACCCTTCTGTCCTTTTTCCACTGATACTTAGCTGCAAATTTGTAATGTATGCCATTTTTCCTTGCTTATGTGCCGATCTTCTTTGTTCTATTAAGCTTCTCAGTAGTTCTCTTTGCTTATAAGTTAAATCCCTGTTGATGTGGATGTCTGTCCCTCTCAGTTTTTTGGCTTGTTTTGTTATATCCGAAACAAATGAATTGCAAGTGTGTTGGTGGATTTAACATCCTATCATTTCTAAGTGTCCATATACCAATTATAACTGAAAACATTTAACTGCCTTCTGAAATGGCTAGAATATAGTGGTTGGACTCGGGTGAAAATAAAACCAAGTTTTGTGTTAAACATATCCCAGGTGATTTGAAACAGTTGATGTTGATTTTTAGGAAAGCCAATCATAACTATTTAAGGGGCAATCTGCATTACTCTTTTTAACTTTCATGCTGGGTTGCAAGAATGCACTTAGAGATTTCTTTAGCACTAAAGTGTTCATTTGCCTCTGAAATGAGCTGCATGACCAACCTACAACACTATTCAATCGAGTATCACTACAAATCGAATCTCAGATCTATCAACAGTTACAGAATGGCCGCCAATATTGCTTTCATCGCATGGTACATTTGTTCATATCTTCAGATACAAGTAAATAAAAACTACACTGTTCTGCATTTCAAAACTTTTTTTTTTTTTTTTTAATCTGATGGGTGATCCTAAATAGATTTTTTGTGCAGAATTAAAAAATAATCTCCATTTTCTCCCATCACGTTAAGTTTTCAAAATATTCATAAATAACAGAAATGAAATTAAAAATTTGTGAAATGTAATAAAAATTAATTTTAACAAGAATTTTGTATCAAAATATAATTTTTTATTTTGCCCTAATTAATCACTAATTAATAATAATTATATGCACATTTATAACCTTACCTCAATATTGCACTTCATATTTTCTGCTCTTTGACCTTCTCGCATGTTCAGAGCAGTTCCTTTTTAACATCCAACAGTAGCCCGCAATCATGTGAACACTCCAGTTCTCCTGATACCTGATTTCCAAATTTTTATATCCTGGTGAAATCTTTTGTCCTATTCCTCACTAAAATCTCCTAAATTATCAGGGAAATAGTTTAGATGGAATGAAATTCTGTAACATTATTTGAAATTTTGTAGCATCACTGTCACTATGTTAACATAATTTGGGTCTTTTTTAGTTCCAAATAAATTAAAAACATTTCTGAAAGCATTCCAGGCATCCTTCACTTCTCGACTCACAGTATTCTCGAACTGACTGTCCACCAGTTTTCGAATTTGTGGGCCAATGAATAGCTGCACCAGCTTTAATTTTTTTCATTGAATAATGAAGGCAATGTAACGTAAAGGTATTTAAAATACTCATTTTCCTTATCTAGAGTTTTCACAAATTGTTTCATTAAATGTAATTTCACATGGAGAGGTGGCAACAATACTTTTGAGGGATCAATAAGACCTTCACTTTCATATAGATTTTTTTTTATTTTTTACCTGGTGTTAAATTAGTCCTATGTGGCCACTGTTCCCTTTCCCAGTGTATTAACCTAGCTCTGCTATCTCTTTGAAATAAGAAACAAGGATATTTTGTGAAACCAGCCTGTTGACCAAGTAATAGTCCAATAAACTTAAAATCTCCACAGGCTAGCCATTGATGGTTTTCGTACTGTAGTTTTTGTAACAAAAATTTAATTATTTCATGTGTCTGTCTCCTTTAAAAGAAAAGAGTGGGCTACAGGAATGGAAGGATGAATGTTTTCATATGAAGCAAAATACCTTTAAGACTTTTTGAGAAGAATCTATGAAGAACCTCCACTCTTTGGAATTATAACTTTTGTTATAACATTTGAAGACAGCAGGGGTGTCTTGGCAATACACCAAATTTTCTTCTTCAGCAAAAAAAGGAACAACTTCCTTCTCATGATGCCTGTACCATGAAAAATGTGTAACCTCAACCAATATTTTTTTTTCTTGTCTTTTAACCTAGAGCCTAAAAGTTCTGCTGATTGATTAGGCAAATTTAAATCCCACACTAAATCATTAAGCTCACTTTGATTAAATGATCTATCATCATCAGAACTGTCTGGTTCAAAAGTATGATCCACTGAAGATTTAGTTTCAGTGCTACTGGATGCAGATGGCAATGTATCTGATACTGTAGATAAGCATATCCAAGAGTAAACATTGCATGTCTTATCGCCATGACAAATTTTTGTACATCCCCTTGTGCAGATATAGTTAGTAGATTTTAATATAAAAAATACATAAATATAAACATAGTAATAGTTCTATTATTTCACATTTTAAGTAATAAAATTGAAATTATAAGCTGTTGAGCCTTTCTACCAAATGATAAGCATGCAATAATATTACTACAGTACGTGCATTATGAAAAATATTCAAAACATAAAATTTTGAATTGCAAAAAATTCTGATGTACACGAAAACGGACTTCAGTTTTGCAATCAGTATGAAAATGTGATTCAGGAACGCTCATTCACTTCAAGAAAATGAAATCCATGCAGAACAGTGCTATTGCTGTATTCATTATTGTTGATTGATGTGTGTATAGAAATATAGTTTTATGACAGAAAGTGTTCTATTTCTATTCTTTTCATCACTGTACAATCTTGCCTGACCAAGAGTTTATATTGGATCTGAGTGTATTTCATTAAAGATTGTGTATGTCCTGAAAACCCTTTTTCGCTACAAAATACTTTTTATCAGTATTTTTAAGTTATGCATGTTTCTGATTTTGACAAGCTATCGTGCCCACTGCAACAAAACGAAGAGCTTCCTCTCTTCTTGTTTTAATGTTCATGATATGAAGTGTTTTAGCAAAATACGAAATCTTAACCTGTATTTCTACCAAGACAGAAATTTTAGATATAGATATAGATATCTTCCTTTCATAGAAGTTTGAAAACAGTGTTGTTGTAATTAATTTAATTTAAAAGGTGAGTTAATTAATAACACTGAACAACACTTACAACATATTTTTCCGGGACGCGTTTCGAAGGTAACTTTCCTCCATTATCAACCGGACAATAACTGGGTTTCCATGGTGCTTGATGGTGCAGATGGTGATGCTTCTTCTGGTGTTTCTTCTGGTGGCGGTTCAATGAACTTACTGAAAATGTCTCTCTGAGGAATGCCGAAATTAAATACTCGGTTTCTATTTTTTAAAATAAAGATTTGTTCCCATGTGGACAGTTCTTGTTTTCCGGTTATGTGTTTAAGAAGTTTTGGTTCTAGCTTTATGTCATGATTTTTTGTCCAAAAGTGAAATGCAACTGCTGATTTTTCTAATTGTTTACTCTTAATGTTTCTAACGTGTTCCTTGGATCTAATTTCTAAATTTCTTTTGGTTTTTCCTATATATATTTCATTACAATCACTGCATTCAATTTGGTATATGCCAGATTTTTTGTTAGGTGGAATAGCATCTTTGATGTTTGAAAGTAGTAGGTTTTTTATGGAGTAATGGTTTACTCAGTAAAGTTTCTCAGTAAACCATTACTCCATAAAAAACCTACTACTTTCAAACATCAAAGATGCTATTCCACCTAACAAAAAATCTGGCATATACCAAATTGAATGCAGTGATTGTAATGAAATATATATAGGAAAAACCAAAAGAAATTTAGAAATTAGATCCAAGGAACACGTTAGAAACATTAAGAGTAAACAATTAGAAAAATCAGCGGTTGCATTTCACTTTTGGACAAAAAATTATGACATAAAGCTAGAACCAAAACTTCTTAAACACATAACCGGAAAACAAGAACTGTCCACATGGGAACAAATCTTTATTTTAAAAAATAGAAACCGAGTATTTAATTTCGGCATTCCTCAGAGAGACATTTTCAGTAAGTTCATTGAACTGCCACCAGAAGAAACACCAGAAGAAGCATCACCATCTGCACCATCAAGCACCATGGAAACCCAGTTATTGTCCGGTTGATAATGGAGGAAAGTTACCTTCGAAACGCGTCCCGGAAAAATATGTTGTAAGTGTTGTTCAGTGTTATTAATTAACTCACCTTTTAAATTAAATTAAAATAGATATAGATACCTTTCAGGAATATGATAGCGTGAAATTTAAAGTTATATTTAGGTTCTTCAAACAAACATTCATGGATATCTTGCACATGGTGGAGTTGCAGGGTGAAAAACTGACTGCAAGAAGCATGTAGGTACATACATATGTCCATGTCGCACAAAATCAGCTGTTGGTTACATGGAACCATTTGTTGATGACCCTTCGTTATTAGACACAGGACCCTTTCAGAATGTGATAGGAGATCATATTCATGTTTACTAATTTACAGTATAAAATAATAAAACATGTGACCCCCAGCATTGTGAATGAGGTTACTTTTTTTTAAACATCCTCCACTGTAATGTCATATCGGACGGTGAGTGACTGAAATGGGTGAAATAATGCTCTATTGAGCCCGAGGTCCATGGAGCTTTAAGTTACCCGACATTCGTCTTCTCACTATAAGGGAAAACCTCAGAAAAAAAGCTTATCCGGATAACTTACCCTAAGTGAGATTTGAACTCGTGACCTCTCTAACATGAGGCAGACACGCTAACCATCATGCTACAGAGGCAGGCTGTCACAATACATGAATGAGATTACAATACATAAATATGCCTCACGGTCAAGGGAATTATTTACCAACTATGAGACAAGGGTTCTATGATTAGTAATTTCTCCAATGTTATCGGTGCTCCGCCAGCCTGCTTTGAAGAAGACCACAGAGCTAACTTCAAAGAAACGACCATTGTGGCAAAATGTAGCGGTTTATGGGAACAAAGGGTTAAGGAGGCTCTGTCCATCTCCTCCGAGAAGAACACACTGAACCGGGACGCTGGATTGCAGTTTAGTCCCTCCTGGAAACCAGCCTTAAAGTTGGAAATCGACCGACTCAGAAAACACAGATTCCAACGGAGCGGTGAACCACCTCCACATTGGACTGGGTGTTTTCTACTCGGTATGTAGTAGCGGACAGTACATATACTCGTCCCTTCACTCTTGCTAGTCATTCATCATCCTGATGATGGGAGAGATGTACACTCCCGAAACGTCGATGGCTATGCATCACTACACCTGGCTAGCAGCCTGAGAACATCTTGAATATGTTCGTCGCCAGGAAAGCTTCAAATCATATTTTATTATTTTGTCGTTTCATAATACTTTGTTTCCTCCCTTGATAAATACTCAAACTGCTCCTATTGCTAAATTTTTAGGTATTTTCGTTGACAAAAAACTGAATTTTAATGCTCATTTGGATGATATATGCAAGAGATTAAATAAAGTGTGTTTTGGTCTTAGGTGTCTTAATCTTTGGATTTCGAAAATTTATTAAATATTTATTTTTCTCTTAGTCATTCTGTATTAATGTATAACGTGGTTCTTTGGGGCAATGCTTACAATATTCAAAGGGTTTTCCTTATTCAAAAACGGATATTGAGAATTGTTAATTTAAGACCTAGGGATTCTCTTAGAGATGTTTTTAGTATATTAACAATTTTGACTCTCACATCTATTTTTATTTATAAATCTGCTTTATATTACAACAAATATCCTGAATCATTTATTTTAAATACAGATGTACACAATTACGACACTAGAAATAAAAGTAATATACATATAGCTCATTATAGGACATCTAAATTTACTAAGTCACCATTATGCTCCATAAGTAACGCAGTAAATAATTTACCAAAAGAAATAATGTGCATCAAATCTTTAAACAGCTTTAAAACTTGTTTAAAGGATTATCTTATAAACAAATGTTTTTATTCCTTACATGAATTTTATAATTAAGTGCATCTTCTTTCTACTGACGTGTCTATCTGTACATTGTATGGCAGTGATAAAATAAACTTACTCACTTATTTACATAATATTAAAAATAACAATAATGCTGTTGCAGAGCACCAATTTGTCAGCATGTGAGAAGGGTAAAACATATTTTTCCCTTTGCTTGTGAAATGTAACAGAAGTTCTATAATCTTTGCAAAAGTTAAAGGCATATGGAGGCGAGCCCTACTGCAGACTTCAGTGAAACCTAAACTTGCCCCTCCTACCAGCGCTGCCGAATGTGGTACATGCATCTCACTCGCTCTTATGTACCGAACCTCTGTCGGTAGACACACTACGCTTGGCAACAGCGCTCCGCTTTAGCATTGGCCAGCATTCACATGCCTTTAACTTTTGCGAGCGGTATAGGTGCTAACATGGTTTTTTCTTTAATCTCAAAGCAGGTAATTCTGAGCTGATCTTTAGAAGCCATAAATCTCTTATGAGATCATTTAACTTTGGAATCCACTTCAGGTCTTCAGGTTCACCAGTAGGTTGATAGTCCATGTCTGATTAACATAGGTTATTTTCTTCAATGCTAGAACTTGAAGAGATTTTACCACCAAGATTTTCATGGCGGTAAGGAACGGACACTTTCTCTCTGTGCAGAACGGTACGAATTCCAGTGTTCAAATTAGGACATTGTACTTTTGTTCTTTATCATTATACCGGCAAAGTTGCCCAAACAAAAATTGCAATCTGCAGTGTGATCTTTTAAGTTCAAGCCACTCCATTGTCATATCTTACACCAATGACTTCCGTTTGCCATAAACATACCTGCCTTATATTTTGGCTAGATGAACACACGTGATTGGGAGCCCACCTTTTTATCCATAACACCACATGGCATACCAAAGTAATCTGTTATATTTTCTCTCTGTTTTTGTTGAGTGTCGTTGTTAGCTAATGCTGGATTTCTGACAATGAAGTCATTAATCCTCTTGCTCTCCAGTATTTTTCACTGATGGATGGGGCATTAGAAGTGGCTGGGCATATTTGAAGGTGGTCTCGATCCATTTCCTCTTGCAGATCACATAGAGGACAGACTGGTGAAGAATATATCCCAATTCTGTTTAAATGTTTTGCCAGACAATCATGTCCTGTAATTAACCTGAAGGTTGCAACTGCTGTTTTTCGAGGATACTCAGGAATTACTGTTTGAATGTTTGGTAGTTCCCATCTTTTATTTTTTGATTTTTCATACTAATATTTTGCAATAATTTTTTTGAATTCAGAGTTGACTAATCTTTTAGTTGCATAAAATGGTAGATTAACTATTGATTTCTGCACATTGCCGGTACCCTTTTTTGCAAGAAAATCAGCTTTCTCATTACCACTCAGTCCACAGTGAGCTGGTGTCCATTGGAAGACTAGGTGTTGTTGAAGTGCTGTTAGATGGGTAAGGATTTTCCAACATTGTTTGAATTGTTTGGTTTTTTGGTGACAACTTGGAAGTAATTGCTATAATTGCTGCCCTGGAATCTGAGAGAATAACTGCTTGCTGAAAATGTGAAATTCTGTACAAAAGATTTTGTAGGGCCATTCGAATTGCTTCAATTTCTCCATCAAAGTTTGTAGTTCCATAACTTAAAGATTTGTAATAGGAAAGGAGGTGACATGTGACTCCAGCACCTGCTCCATCTTGGTTTGATATTAATGATCCATCAGTATAAATATGGAGCCATTCGTGTTCTGGAAAACTAGTATGGATTGTCTCTAATGCCAATAATTTTAGAACACTAGTTGGAGTATCACTTTTCTTAACTTGTTCTGTCAGGTGTAAATAATATGTGATGTCTAATGTTTGTGTCGGATTGACTTTAGATATGAAGTTTTCCTTTGAATTAGGAAGGTATACATTCTTCTTGATGTCTTGAATTTTGGAAAGAAAGCTCTCCTGAGTCTTTAGTGTATGTGTAAAATTTCTCTTGTGCCATGTATTGAATGGGAGTCTGATCAACTTTTCGTGTTGAATAAGAGCCGCTTTTTCTATTTCGTATTCAATGGGGCATTGGTTGGTTAGTATTTCCATAGCTGGTATTGGTGTGGTTTTGATAGCACCTGTAATTAGTCTAGGACTTAGGTTTTTAAAGATTTGAAATTTTTTTGTATTTGCTGTTACAAGAACTTCGCTGCAGCAAGTAAATAATGGCTTTACACATTGTATGTTGTGTTAAGAGTTGCTCTGGAACATCCCCACTTCATTCCTGTTAGACGTTTTAACAGTGAAAGGCACCTCTCTGCTCTTTGTATTACATTTTCTATTTGTTTGGTCCATGTAAGTTTAGTATCAAATGTAACTCCTAAATACTTTGCTTCCTTTGTTTCTGGTAATTGTTGACCCTCAAAATTTAGTTTTATTTTTAGTGGCTTTTTCCTTAGTGAAAAGATTTGGTAGTTTGATTTTGTTGTATTAACAGTCATTAAATTTTCTTTGGTCCACCTTTGTAATTTGGTTAAGGATTGTTGCATGGTTTTTTCTAGTTCTGTACTTTTGCTTTTTGGTTTTGAAGTCCACATTACTAAGTCATCAGCAAATAGTGCACACTTCACACCTGATTCTTGTATTTATTGTGGCAGATCGTTAATAAATATATTAAAAAGTGTTGTGCTGAGTACTGCGCCTTGTGGTATGTTTCTTCCATATCTGGTTGCAATAAAGCGTTGTGTTAGGAAATGATATAGCCATGAAAACATTGGACCTTGTATCCCTATTTTTTTTACTTTCTTTAGTAGTTTTGTTCTGCATATAGAATCATATGCACTTTGGAAATCAATAAAAACTGATAAATTATCTTCTTTTCTATTGAAGGAGTCTTTGATTTCTTGACTGAGAAGTAAGACTTGTTCATTTGTAGAGTGGAACTCTCTAAATCCAGCTTGACATGGGGAAATTAAATTTTTTGATTCTAGAAACCAATTTAACCTGTTTGACACCATTCTTTCCATCACTTTTGCTATTATGCTAGTAAGAGCTATTGGTCTATAACTTTTTATTTCTGACGCTGTTTTGTCTTTCTTCAAGAGTGGGACAATTATTGCCTTTTGCCATTCAGCAGGTACAGTGGTTTTCCAGGATAGATTGTAGAGTTTTAGTAGTTGTTGTTTTGCTGTTTTTCCAAGGTTTTTTATGAACTCTGGATGTATGTGATCAGGTCCAGGAGACTTTTTGTTTTTTAGATGTTTATTGCAATGTTCAATTCTTGCATATTAAAATTTTGAAAAAAGATATTGCACTGAGTGTTAGGATCACATTCTCTTTCTTGTTTCAAATCTTTCTTAAATTATTTACGTTCCTTTTTATTATATCTTGTTACTTTATGTGAATTAGCATAATATTTATTGAATGTTTCGGCTATGGCTGCATCATTTGTTAATATTTTATTGTTGTGTATGATAGGTGTGCTGTTGTTTTCTTTCCTATCCTTGACATTTTTTATGAACTTATGAGCTTTGTTACCATCTGTCCTATAATCCATTTTTTCTAAGAAATTATTAAAGTAATTCTTTTTAGCAGTATTAATTTCTTTTTTTAGTGAGACACATTTCTTCCGCCATATTTTTGTATCCGATATGTTTTTTGTTTGTTCAGCTGTATTTCTAGCTATATCCCTTTGCTTTTTCAGTTCTTCTAACTGGGGGTTCCAAAAGGGTTTGAAATTTTTAATTCTTCCCCGAGGAATATGTTTTTTTGCGGTTTCTAGGATGACTTTACAGAAATTTTTGTTCAAATGATCTGGTTGGTCACGTAGCTGTGAGTTTGTTTGTTCTTTAAATTTATGTTCCAGTTCAGTTTTATATTTGATCCAATCTGCTTTTTTGAAGTTCCAATACAGATTCGTGTGACATTGACTATTATTTGTATTATCTAGTTTTATATCAGCAATTACTGCTCTGTGACCAGAACTTGGATCTTCTATAACTTGTTTTTTAATTTTTGAAACAATATCTGTTGTAGCTAACAAGAGGTCTGGGTTACCTCCTGCTCCAGAGTAATGTATGAAGGTTGTGGGATCTTCTTTACTATAAATCAGTTCAAAAGTTGTGGTATTCAAAAATTCTTCCACTATCCTTCCTGTAGAATCCACTTTTTCATAACCCCATCTTTTGGAATGAGCATTGAAATCCCCAATTACGATTGTTTTATTTAATTGGTCAATAAGAGAGAGATCTGGTTCATTCCTGGGAGGATTGTAAATACTGTATAAATGTAGATGTGTTTTGTTATCCCAAAAATTTAGCTTTATTAATTCACTTTTATCTGTTATCCATTTCTTTAACAATTTCAAAGGTGGATTTAATATCCTTTTTGACTCCAACTAATATTCCACTACTTATCTGTCTATTTTTGGGTAGTAGGTGTAGTAGAAAACCAGTAAATTTGAAGTATTTAAGTTGGTCATTTGTTAGATTTGCTTCCTGTATGAAAAATATATCGATATTATAGTCAAATACAGTTTTATTCAGTTCTACTCTTTTTGTTTGTGTGAGACCACCCGCATTCCATTGTAGAAGTCTGATGTTAGATCTTCTATTAATATAATGGTTTGGTTCTCGAGAAGTAGTCCCCGCCTGGAGATCCGAATGGGAGACTATTTTAACTCCGGAACATTTTACCCCTCGAGTCACATTGCATAAATATTTAAGAGACTTAGCAATAAATGTAACCGCTTTTTAGAGAGCACCATATTTTTATGCTTTGGCGGTCACATCGCTCTCTCACAACCCCCAGAATGTCTGGAGGACCACACCTGTCGTTGGTTTACGGGTCTCACTGACCTGACCGGGAGAGTTATCAAAATAAATTCACCGACCATATCCTCTGATTACCAATCAGAGGACGTATACATGCCATGACAGGTCAGCATGTTAGGGGTTAAGGTTTTATAGAGAAATTAGAGAAATGGAGAGGTTGGAAAAATAAAGACTCCCTAGCCCTCAGGAACCCTAATAGCATCGGGGTCGGAAGAGAACAAGAGTTGACCAAGGTAAGGTCAGATAGAAAAGTTACAGTGAAGAGCAAAACACCAGTAAGTGGAAGTAATGTTCTGCTCAGCTTGGGTACCTTGTGGTCGCTATTCACATATCCGCTAGATGGATATCAAGGTGTGTTTCTTCTTTCCTGCAGTAGCTAATAGCATACACTCACCTGGTGAAACCAGTTTTCCCTAGGAGTGACAGGGTTTATACAGTCATGTTTTTGGATATATTTCCTTTACGTGGAATTAAATAATGATTTTATTACTGTAGTAATTTAATATTTATTTGACAAAAACAGGAGAGCTTTATGTCCTGCTTAATAAACAATTTGTTACTTTTTATCACCTGTAATGAAAAACCATCATTCATACTCATTGGATTTTAGATCCCCAAATTCTTTGCAAAGGTCTTCTTTAGGATGTGTGTTGAATTGCATCACGCCACAGTGTATAGCAATGAATACTTTCACATTAATTGATTTCTGGCAGTTCTTTTTATGAATCGACCTGTGGGGTATTGTGGTTTAGTTTAAAAGGACAAGGACTATTTTAAAATTAGTATTCACTTTTAACAAAGAACTCGCCATCTGAGAATGAGAACATTGAAAGTATTTCATTTTGAATAAGTCCACAGATGTGCAATACGTCTAATCATGGACAAGGCCAGTACTAACAATCTTTTTGAACTATTGTCTTTCTACACAGATACAATTTACATGTAAACAAGCATATTTTAGTATACTTCACTGACACAGTCATGATATTAATGTAGGCCATGGGTTTCCTTAATTTTAATAATATAAATTATACTTGAATATTCCATCAGATTTAGGTTATAGTTTCAGAGATCTACAGAATATTTAAATATGAGAGCAACATATAAGTTAAGATAACCTTTCTCAATTAATACAATGCAAATAAATATTAATCATATTCAAACAACCATTTATTAACTGTAATAATATTATCATTCCTTTTTTTTTTCTTTACTTGATTACGCTCCCCTTACATATGACTTACAAGCCAGTGCCTAGGGTCTGACGCCTGTTGGGGAGCACAGGAACCTATGGACCAGACAGAGTGAAGACCTGGAAGTACATAGTGAGCCCAGCACCAGGTATGAGCGTGAGGAAGAGGATGATATGAAATGCAGGCGAAATGGATCATTCGAAAGGTGACAATGGAGCAATTGGTGGAATGAGTAGCAGGGGAAACTAGAGAACCCCAAGAAAACCCACCCTGGTGTTGCTTTGTCCACCACAAATACCACATCCGGGCCCCTGGGATGAAACCTGGGCCACCTACATAGGTGGTAGGTGAATGCTCTAAATACTCGCCACAGCACTGCCTCAATATCATTATTCCAACCTTGTATATTCTGATACAGATTAATAACCTAGTTTTTCTTTCTTTGTGAGCTCAGGTTTAGATTATTCAAATCTACCAAGAACACTGGATCGTAAATCCCTTCATACTGAGCCATCTCTGAAATTTTCATAAAGTTCTCAGTTTCTGTACACAAGTCATAAAGAGCATCAGCATATTGGCTCAACTAAGCCAAGAGAAGTAAAGTTAGGATACTCAGAGCCAATATTCTCAAGAAATTCTAGAAGACTTCGTGGATGGATATTAACTGTGTGAACAGGTACTGATATTTTCTCCATGCTGACAGACTGCATGGTAAGGTCAGATAGAAAAGTTACAGTGAGGAGCAAAACACCAGTAAGTGGAAGTAATGTTCTGCTCAGCTTGGGTACCTTGTGGTCGCTATTCACATATCCCCTAGACGGATATCAAGGTGTGTTTCTTCTTTCCTGCAGTAGCAAATAGTATACACTCACCTGGTGAAACCAGTTTTCCCTAGCAGTGGCAGGGTTTATGCAGTCATGTTTTTGGATACATTTCCTTTACGTGGAATTAAATAATGATTTTATTACTGTTGTAATTTAATATTTATTTGACAAAAACAGGAGAGCTGTGGATCTGTAGTGGATCACTAAAAGATCATCTGGACACGATGCTTTCTCTATTAGATACTTTCTTAATTGACCAACATCCATGTTTCTACCCTACCACAGAGGATGCTCCGTCTGTCACAATAGAGACCAACTTGTTAATCCTGTTCCCTAGATCTGATGATACTGTAAACAATTTTTACTTTTCAGTTATTTATTTCCTTTACCTTTACAATTACTATGGTCTCGCTCAACTCAAGCTAACACAAAACCCTTTTGTTTACATGAACTTTCACGAACTGGCAATGTGATGTCATGTAAAGGAGCATTCGATTTTGGATGCTTCCTAGACGGAAGCTCGAGGTAATGTCACAGTATGAACAGTGCCAAAAAGAATAGGATTCCTGAGTTTTAGGTCTCCAAAAGATCTTTTCTGTTTTATAGATTTTATGACTAACAAGTGCAGAAAATAATGGGCATAGTATTGACTCCGTTCCCTTGCATTTGTAATTTTTGTGGAATTCACTGAAGCAATATGGAGCAAATGTTCTTGAATGTAAAACTTATTCCTTCCCTGTTTACTAACCTTTTAGTGTTTAAGCTTAATGGGCCCAAGGACAATCAGCAACTCATTGTAGTAACAAGTATGTAAAGGTATAATAATTTGTAAATGAAATGGAAATAAAGATTACATTACATTACTAACCTTTTATGAAAGACTTGGTGGACACTGGGGTGAAATGCCTGCCTAGGAGGAGCAGAGAGTAGCCAGGATAGGTAATCAGTGTGAAGACTAGTAGGAGAGTGAGGAAGGAGATGATATGAAAGGAGGACAAAATTGATGAAGGAAAATTTGATAATGGATCAATTGGTAGAATGGTTGGAAGGAGAAACTGGAGAAAACCTGCCCAGATGCTGCTCAGTCCACCACAGATCTTGCATATGGCCCCCTGGGATGGAACCTTAAGTTGCCTTGGTGTATAGTGAGCATTCCAACCACTTGGCCATGACTTAAATGTAAAACAAACCATTTAATGTGTAGTAGATTTTGGTCATTCATAAAACTATACAGTGGATAAGTTATTTCAAGCTGTATATTGGTGCTGTTTTTATATTATATACAAAGGTGATGGTGATGAGCTTTTGACTCTTTCGTTATCTCGGGTTGTGGTACTGGATGGAATGAACATACACTCGGGGTTAACTTTAGTGAAATATTTTATTCGTACTTTCTCATTCACAGTATTTAAATCGTATCACAGTAGCAAGTCTTTTATTTCAATGGATCGACTTCCTTAGCATCGCCGAGATTTAATGTCTGAAAATTTAGCAATATTTCGCTAAATGTGTTTTCTGTCACTTTACACTTCGTCTATTTTACATCCTTTCATTTAATTGCACACTTCGTATTAACTTGTTAAAGTTAGCTAATGTTTCACTTATTTTACTCAAATTAACAGTCTTTAAATACCTAGTAATTTTACTTTCACTATTTTATGACGCGCACACATAAAAATGCGTCCATCTATACCAAAGACACGGACGCTATTAACTAGGTGCCTCTTCACATGATGCTACATGTTGAGTGTAACTAGCAAAAAGAATTAGGGCTGTTTACACACTGAAGATGATTATACATGGTAAGTAGGGGAAGTATTGTATTCCGCCCAAAAATTCAATGTCAAGATTTCACCGGAAATATATGTTTTGAGACCCCCTGAATCCAAAAAAAAGCATTTTTAGAAAAAGGTCTGTGTGTGTGTGGGTGGGTGCGTGCGTGCGTACAAAATAACTCAAAAACGAAAAGTAGGTTAAAAACCAAAGTTGGTATTTAAGTTTAATGTCTTTCAAGGATGTGACACAAAGATTTGCAAGAGAATAGCCCCACCCTAAACTAGCCTTTAGATGGAAAATTCTTCAAAAATTTTGATTTTCTTGAAAATGGCTCTAACGATTTTGATTAAAATGTCATATGTTTGAGATATTTTTATGACAAATGAAATGTATATTTTGAATTTTCTGGCTATAGCCCCTGTAGTCGCATTTACTCTGGACGACTTTTGCATAACTGGTAAACCGTTAGAGATAGACCAAATCATAGCATACAAAAAATGTAGATCTTGCTAAAATACACAATTTATGTCCAAATAAATTTTCTTGCAGGGTGAACCATTTCGGAGATATTCCTGTTATGTGTGTGAGTTTCAGGAAACTTAAAACTTTCATGAAGTGGAACATCAGTGTTCATTTTTTTATGTTAAGTGTGCAAAGAGAACGGAATCTCAAAGCTTTAAAAGATTTGACTATCGCACAAAGTCTTGCACCTACATATTTTAATATTCCTCTTGCACCTACAAGGAAATAAGCAATAAGATAATTTGTACAAATGTTTATCTCAACATGAAGAAGATATAGGGATAAGAGTTTGTAAGAATGGTTAGTACAAAAGTAGAGAAAGTCATGCGAGTGCAACACATCAGAATTTTTTGTACATTCACATCCAAACTAACTGAGATTCAGAACTTGTCTGACTATAACCAGACCATTTATGGAACAAAAATATTTATTATGAATGACTGGCTTAAAAGGAAAATATTCGACGTCTCTCTTTTGTGTCTGAGAATAAAGTGAAGGAATCTGCCTATTAGTATAAAAGCAAGAGGTCAGCATCAGGTTGGTTATGGAAACAGAATCTGAGGGTGAGAATGCAATTAAGAGAAGATTGTGAACCATTTGTTGTGGATCTTATTTAAGTCTTTTAGAAATGTTATTTGATATATTTTATAAATTTACTTTGTATATCTGCTCAATGAAAAACACATAATTAAAATTGTTGTTTTCTATAATGCCAATTTCTGATAAACTATAGCCTGATGAAACAAAGCTAAGGCTGATTGGAGATCTTCCATGTTCTAGGAAGTGAAAATATATGAACAGTTTTCATTCAGTATAAGTTTTGTAGACCTGTGTTATAGTGGGCTTTTTAATAGCATTTTGACTAGTGCCTTCTAGTTTGCTTTTGTGTAACTAGTTAAAACAGTTTGTAAACAAAAAATAGGTAATATAAGAATAAAAGTTCTTTTTTCTATTTATAAATCAGTTACCATAATCACAAGACATTTTATATTTTGTCACTGTTCATAGCCATTCACAAAATACAAAACTGCTCCCTTTGTCCTAAGTACTAGATATTGAAACATTATGCTTTGTGAAAAGTTACAAATATTGAATTATCTAGTAGCACATGTTTGCTTAGAGATAATACAGGAAACATTCATTATTAAATCACCTGTTCTTCACCAAACTAAAACAAGTTGCAGTGTAGTTTAATTTAACAAGTCAAGAGCAGCCAATGATGTAGAAAAGTTCCTACAAAATTATCTATGTAGTTGACGCCACAACCCATTGTGGGTTTTGGCCTCCTCCACAATTCTCCTCCATTTGTCCCGATCCTGTGCTTTCCCCTTCCAGCCTCTTATTCCCATTTTTTTCATTTCCTGTTCCACCTCCTGTAGCCATTCTTTCTCGATCTTCCCCTCCTTCTCACCCCTATTATGTCATTATGCAGTAAATGTTTAGGAACTCTTCCATCTTCCATCCTTTCAATGTGACCTAACCACCTCAATCTCAGCGATTTGATGTATCTCACCAAATCCTCCCCTTTGAGTATTAGGCTGATTTCCGAGTTTGAACTGATTCTCCATGTATTCTTGAATATTGGCCTGTATATTCATCTGATAATCTTTCTGTCGAATATACGTAGAGCATTTTCACGTTTTTTATTCAATACCCAAATTTCAGCAGCATATCTTACCACTGGTCTAATTGGCATTTTGTATATTTTTAGTTTTCAATTTAGATTTTCTTAATCTAAGATTTTTAAAATAGGCTTTATAATAGTGTATGATTTATTTCTTCCGTAATTAATCCTTTATTATTTATTTTTGCTCTAAATATGTGAAAGTAGTAACTTTTTCAAGCTTATAATTTCCTATTTTAATTTTTTGCATCATATTGTCAGCTTGATTTACTGCCATCTTCATATACATAGTTTTATCCTCATTTATTAAGCCACCTGACTTCTCAGCTGCTTCAATTGTAAACATCATTTCTTGTAAAGCAGGTAAGTTTCTGGTAATCGAGGCAATGTCATCTGCATATGTGCAGACTTGTTTAGATTTATATAATTTATTGCCTGTTAAATTAAGTTGCTTCAACACTTTATCCAGGACCAGATTAAATAATACTGCAGATAACCCATCTCCCTGTCTTACTCCTGAACTTGTGTTGCCTGTAATTACTCTTGGTTTACTGTGTTCTAAAGTCGTACTTATAAGTTTTATAAGTTTTGATGGTATTCCATATTTGCTCATTACATTTATTAGATGTGTCCTATTTATGTTATCATAGGCCTGCCTAAAATCAATAAATAATATATATGTATTATACTCATAACATTTCTCCCTTATTTGACGCATCACGAAAATTTGTTTTGTGGTGCTTCTTTCTTGTCTAAACCCACACTGGCATTCTTCAAGTACATTCTCAGCAAAAACTTTCATTTTGTTTAATATAATGGTGGAAAGGATCTTATAGAACACATCAACTAGCATTACAGCTCTGTAATTCTTACGCTCTGATCTATCGCCTTTCTTAAAAATTGGGCATATAAGGCTAGAATACCAGTCTGTAGACATTCTTTCATTTTCCAAATGGTCACTATTATATTGTGTATTACTTTGGTGAGTCTATGTCTGCTATATTTATAAGTTCTGTTGTTCTATCTGTGTAAATCACAGTTTTTGTGAAGCAATTTTGTGTTTAACTAAAAAAGTTTATTATGCAATTTACTTGCAGTGTGTTATCCTTAAACTAGCCACTTTTTTATAGATTGTGTTGTCAACTAGTGTAAAACTGCAAACTATTCCCTAAAAATCCCTGCTATATGCTTAAGAAAATGAAGCAGTTTTAAAGTATCTGAATTAACTAAAGTTCCTCTTGCATGGATTTGCTTCGACCTTCAGAGAAGTCCATAAATTCTATTAAATATATCCACTTGGCAGTGCCGTGGCCAAGTGGTTGGACCGTTCGCCTATCACCTAGGCGGCCCGGATTTGATCCCAGGGACCCACATGGTACTTGTGCTCAAAGCAGCATCTGGGCAGGTTTTCTCCAGGTTCTCCAGTTTACCCCACCACTCATTCCACCAATTGCTCCATCATCACCGTTCCAATCATCCATTTTGCCTGCATTTCATATCATCCTCTTCCTCAGTCTCATACCCGATGCTGGGCTGACCACCCGCTTCCAGGTCTTCATTCTGTCCGGTCCATAGGTTTCTCTGCTCCCAGACAGGCATCTGACCCTAGGCACTGGCTTGTGAGTCCTAGGGGGTGTAAGTCTTACATAGTCCTTTCAAAGAAGAAGAAATATATTCATGTTTGCAATGAAGTTGAAAAATAAGATAAATGTATCTCTTATATTAATGCATAACACCTCACTTTATTAAAAAATTTTAATACATTTTCTAAAAAGGTAGCACAGGTTTCTTCAGATGTATTAAGCTGCATTCAGAATATATGTGTGAATTTTAATTAATTATATTCTAGGAGGAAATAGCAGCCTTGAGTAGTGCAGAAGAACGGCGTGGAGACAGTAAGAAAGTTCGGCCAGGTCCCGGACGTCCACCAACAACACCAGCAGTTCCTTCTGTGGTTGCACCTCTATCTCCAGGAAAAAGAGAGAGACCGCTGAAGAAGTTGAAAGAATCAAGCAAGTCACAGCATGCCATTGGGAAGGTACGAGAACATGAGCCTGCAGAACATCCCCGACATGATGCGCCCAAGGTGAATAGTTGGATATATTATATTGCAACTGAAATATTACACTAAATTCAAAGTGAAACTTAAGTAAATTTTATTTAAAAATTGTGTTTAATCAGCTCACTATAGTGATAAATTGAAGATGCATAGATAATAAGATAGTGTCTGATTGTGAATTTATTATGTGTTCCATAAGACTGGTACAAAATTATTTTAAGTATTGGTATGCAAGCATTTCTTAGTTTTAATTATTTTAAGAGAAAAACATATTTATATGCATGATATAAGTTTTTAACTTTTTCAGGGTTCATTAAGGAAAATTATTGATGTAATATTTTTAACTGGTTTTCAGTAATTTTAAGTCCATAATTCTGAAGCTATCCTGAGAATATCAAGCTAATAAAGTGTAAATGCATTCATTGCCTTAAATGATTTTGAGTAAAACATATATGAAAAGATATTTAATCACAAATAGAACACATCTTGAATTCATTTGGAAGGAATTTTATATACCTTTTTG
This sequence comes from Tenodera sinensis, assembly GCA_030765045.1. NCBI lineage: Eukaryota > Metazoa > Arthropoda > Insecta > Mantodea > Mantidae > Tenodera > Tenodera sinensis. The sequence goes on along the minus strand of CM060965.1, from coordinate 104,980,224 downwards.
TAACTGTTAAAGCACAAGAGATAGACAAAATCTTCTCTAGACATCAGACTGAGCGGTTGCAAATAGGCCAAGCTCTGCTATGGGTGTTGACATTAAAACATATCAAATAAGAACCTGAGGTTTAGGTAGAAAGAAAATAAGAAGAAATGGAAAGATAAAGGCAGGAATAAGAATAGGAGGAGTGGAGCAGAACTCAGGATGGAACTAACGATGGAATAAATGGAGGAAGAGATAAGAGAAGTAAAAACCCACAAATATAAAAGCAGGTGAAACAATTACACAGCTAAGAGAAGAAATAAAAACACAGAAAGAAGAAACAGTGATGGAAATATAAAATGTAGGAGAGAGGTGGCATCAGTGAAAGGTAGATGGGAAGCAGATAGAAGAAAAAACTTCATAGTATTTGTAGTAAGAGAAGATCATAACAGCAGGCTATAAAAGAAATCATAGAAAGAGAGAGGTATGAGACTAACGGAAATTTGAAGATATGTTTAGAAGGGGAGAAGAGGAAACAAACTTCCAAACTATATTGTTGAAAGTAACAACAATGAAAAAGAAATGGGACATAAGGCTGAGACTAAAGGCACTGGGAATATTTTATATATAGAAGAAGCAGCAGTGACAGGCACAGAAAAGGAGGAAGAACAAAAGCAAAAAGTGCATCAGGAGGCAACAGAGAAGCGATTTCAACAAGCTGAGGAAGAGGGAGGAGTGGGACAGAGATAACACCTGAAATAAAAAAAGGGAAGATTGCAGACAGCAGAGGAAGAAAGGAAGGAGGCAGTGGAAGAAGAAGAAAAATTGATGGTAGTGCAAGTGGGGAAAGAAGCTCTAGTGACAGCAAAGTAGGGTGAGGTCTAAGAGCTTTTCAGGCAGAAAGAAATAAATGGTGATAAAAGGTAGTAGAATTGGAACAAATGTTTGATGACAACAGAGAGTTTTGTGAAATTAGGGGAGTGATGACTAGAAATAGGTCAAGGCAGACAGTTTTAAATTTATGAATAAAAAAATAATATGGGAAAAGGGGATAAAGGTAATGTCCTGGAACATAGAAGATCTAAAAAATAAGAATGATTGGGAATTGCAATGCGTGATTAAAACCATAGACACTGTTGGAGTGGTGGAGACATGAGTAGAGGAGGAAAATAAAATTGAGGCAAGCGATTTTAAAGTTATAAGAAAGCATGCAAGAAAGAGAAACAAAAAGGTGGTGTCAGGCAGCATAGGATTTTTGGTGAAAGATTAGCTGAGGTAAAAGATTGTTAAGGAGGTAATATTTTATGGATTATAATTAAGCAAATAAGGGAAATAAAAATGTAGTTAAGGATGGTCTACAACCCACCAGAAGCATCAATTTTCTATAGTGGCAATGTATTCAAAAATTTGAAGAGGACTGATAGTGATGTGAGACTTTAATGCCAGGATTGGGGATGCAAAAGGGTGAAAGGATGAAATGAAATTGGATCAGAGACATAAGTAATAATTCATTCATTCTTCAGTATGTGTGTCCAGCATCACTATCAACACGAGTCCATTCCATGATTATACACTACACCATGGAACATAGTTTTAAATGGTAGAACTGGAACTTAAAAATTCAATGCCACAGCTGGGATTTGAGCCACAGACCTTCCGCTTACTTGGGGGGGGGGGGGGGGGGGGGTGCTCTAACCATTGAGCTACTCTGCCAGAGTGACATTGCATTCTCAAACCAGTTCATATTTTTCCCAGTAAACCACAAAGGCAGTCTCACATCAGAGACAATTACCCCAATGGTGACTTACTATTGCAAGTACTTTATGTCCTGGGATTAAATAACCTTCAGATGGTAATTATTTAAACGAGCAATTCTTGTATATAAATACATTCTGCGCAACTTGGAAACGGCTCTAACGATTTCCATCAAATTTTGTATTCAGATAGGGTTTTGCTTTTCAAGTTCATCTATATAGGTGTAATTCCTGAAAAAACGCCATTTTACATTAAAAGTTACATTTTTTATTCCCGCTTCTACAGTGCAGTTCTTATATATATATATATTGCCGGTATTTCAGAAACGGCTCTAAAGATTTGGTTAAATTTTTGTATACATGCATATTATATTCACAGTGTTTTCTCTACTCACTTTTAGGCAACACATTCATATCTCTTTCTCTACACCCTCTTCTATAAACAATTTTCCATAAAAAACATTATTTTACACCAAAAATAATTTTTATCCCATCATTTAAAATAAGTCATACCATGTTCTGTATGTTTGAAATAGAAATGCTATTACATCCATACTGTTTTCTCCTCTCACTATTAGGTAATACATTCACATCTCTTTCTCTACTCACTCTTCTACAAAGAAGTCATACAATTTTGTGCATGTTTGAAATAGAAATCCTACATATTACATTCACACTGTTTTCTCTACTTACTTTTGGGTAATACATTCATAACGGTTTCTCTACTCACTCTTCTAGAAATAAGTCATACAATTTTCTGTATGTTTGGAATAGAAATGCTGCAAATTACATTCACAGTGTTTTCTCTACTCACCTTTAGGTAACACATTCACATCCCTTTCTCTGCTCACTCTTCTACAAATAAGTAATACAATTTTCTGCATGTTTGAAATAGAAATGCTGCGCATCACATTCACAGTGGTTTCTCTATTTAAGTCCTTTTAGGTAACACATTCACATCTCTTTCTCTACTCACTCTTCTATAAACAATTTTTCATAAAAAACGTGATTTTACACCAAAAATAATTTTTATCCCCAGTTTTAAAATAAATCATACCATGTTCAGTAGGTTTGAAATAAAAATGCTATTACATTCACTGTTTTCTCTCACTTTTAGGTAACACATTCACATCTGTTTCTCTACTCTCTTCTACAAAGAAGTCATACAATTTCTTGCATGTTTGAAATAGAAATGCTACGTATTGCATTCACAGTATTTTCTCTACTTCCTTTGGGTAACACATTCATAACTGTTTCTCTACTCACTCTTCTAGAAATAAGGTATACAAATTGCTGTATGTTCGAAATAGAAATGCTGCATATTACATCCACAGCGTTTTCTTTACTTAAGTACTTTTAGGTAACACATTCACATCGCTTTCTCTGCTCACTCTTCTATGAACAATATTCCACAAAATCGTGATTTTACACACACACACACAAACACACACAAACACACACACACAAACACACACAAACACACACACACACACTCACTCACTCACAAAAACATTTTTATCCTCGCTTTTAAAATAAGTCATACCAAGTTCTATATGTTTGAAATATAAATGCTTTTACATTCACACTGTTTTCTCCTCTCAGCTTTAGGTAACACATTCACATCTCTTTCTCTACTCACTCTTCTAAAAATAAGTTACACAATTTTCTGTATGTTTGAAATAGAAATGCTGCATATTACATTCACAGTGGAAGAGACTTATTGAAGAGACTTGGGCCCAAATGACCTAGCTGTCGACGGGCCCTTAAACCCCACTCACTCACTTGAAGAGACTTAGCATCAAACTACCAAATCTTTTCACTAAGAAAAAAGCCACTAAAAATAAAACTAAATTTTGAGGGTCAACAATTACCAGAAACAAAGGAAGCAAAGTATTTAGGAGTTACATTTGATACTAAACTTACATGGACCAAACAAATAGAAAATGTAATACAAAGAGCAGAGAGGCACCTTTCACTGTTAAAACGTCTAACAGGAATGAAGTGGGGATGTTCCAGAGCAACTCTTAACACAACATACAATGTGTATATAAAGCCATTATTTACCTTCTGCAGCGAAGTTCTTGTAACAGCAAACACAAAAAAGATTCAAATCTTTCAAAACCAAAGTCTGAGATTAATTACAGGTGCTATCAAAACCACACCAATAGCAGCTATGGAAATACTAACCAACCAATGCCCCATTGAATATGAAATAGAAAAAGTGGCTCTTATTCAACACGAAAAGTTGATCAGACTCCCATTCAATACATGGCACAAGAGAAATTTTACACATACACTAAAGACTCAGGAGAGCTTTCTTTCCAAAATTCAAGACATCAAGAAGAATGTATACCTTCCTAATTCAAAGGAAAACTTCATATCTAAAGTCAATCCGACACAAACATTAGACATCACATATTATTTACACCTGCCAGAACAAGTTAAGAAAAGTGATACTCCAAGTAGTGTTCTAAAATTATTGGCATTAGAGACAATCCATACTAGTTTTCCAGAAAACGAATGGCTCCATATTTATACTGATGGATCATCAATATCAAACCAAGATGGAGCAGGTGCTGGAGTCACATGTCACCTCCTTTCCTATTACAAATCTTTAAGTTATGGAACTACAAACTTTGATGGAGAAATTGAAGCAATTCGAATGGCCCTACAAAATCTTTTGTACAGAATTTCACATTTTCAGCAAGCAGTTATTCTCTCAGATTCCAGGGCAGCAATTATAGCAATTACTTCCAAGTTGTCACCAAAAAACCAAACAATTCAAACAATGTTGGAAAATCCTTACCCATCTAACAGCACTTCAAAAACACCTAGTCTTCCAATGGATACCAGCTCACTGTGGACTGAGTGGTAATGAGAAAGCTGATTTTCTTGCAAAAAAAGGGTACCGGCAATGTGCAGAAATCAATAGTTAATCTACCATTTTATGCAGCTAAAAGATTAGTCAACTCTGAATTCAAAAAAATTATTGCAAAATATTAGTATGAAAAATCAAAAAATAAAAGATGGGAACTGCCAAACATTCAAACAGTAATTCCTGAGTATCCTCGAAAAACAGCAGTTGCAACCTTCAGGTTGATTACAGGACATGATTGTCTGGCAAAACATTTAAACAGAATTGGGATATATTCTTCACCACTCTGTCCTCTATGTGATCTGCAAGAGGAAATGGATCGAGACCACCTTCAAATATGCCCGGCCACTTCTAATGCCCCATCCATCAGTGAAAAATATTGGAGAGCAAGAGGATTAATGACTTCATTGTCAGAAATCCAGCATTAGCTAACAACAACAACAACATTCACAGTGGTTTCTCTACTTACTTTTAGGTAACACATTTGCATCTCTTTCTCCACTCACTCTTCTATAAACAATTTCTATCATCTATATGTATGTATATATACAAATTGGAGTTTTTAATATGTAACTGTTAATTACTATAACCGCTTAATTGATCAGCGCAAAATTCGGCACATATATGTATTTTTTCACAGAGAACATTTTTATGGTAACAATTTTACTACACAACATATTATTTTCAAATGGTTTTCTACTCGCTCCGTTTACGTAGCACATTCATGTATCCTCTGTTTGCCCTTCAACATACAATTCATACAATGTGCTATATATTTGAAACAGAAATACAACGTATTACATTCATACTATTTTCTCTATTCACTTTTGTTTTATGTATCAACTCACATGGTATTCCCCATCGTTTATCAACTTCATACATACCAACGCCTATACATATCGTATGTTGAAGAGTGAGTAAACTACAAAGCCGGTTGACCAATCGCTATGAAAATTATCATATCTAAGTGTTTCCATGGCCAAGGTTTTTATGGAATCCATTTTAGCAATCAAAGTATTGCGTTCACATGGTTTTTTCTACTCCATTTCCTTTTACCTAACATACTACTCCCTCTTCCACAAACAGACCATAATTTTTCCATACATTTAAAATATAAGTGCAACACATAACATTCACAAGGTTTTTCTACTCATTTTTCTTTAGTAAAACACAATTACATTTCTTTCACTACTCCCGCTTCCACGAACAATTATGAACAATTCATACAATTTTCTATGTGATTGAAACAGATATGCGCAGTACATTTACATGGCTTTATCAATCAGATTTTCTTCCTGTAGTCTTTATTCTTCAACAGTGCTTTCGTTAGTGTCACTCTGGTGTTTTAATAAAAAATAAAGAAATAGTTAAAGTAAAGTAATTACAATAATTGGTGTCAGGAGTGCGATGAAAAGCACAATATGGAACAGTTGATGAAATGAATGTTAGCCGAGATCGACATAATGGGGAATGAAATGAATTTCGGAATGCGGCGGAGGAAACAAATATGAAAGCTGAATTGGAAAAATGTAAACTACGGAATACAAAATGGACAAAATGGAAATAAAAATGGAAGACAAATTGAAAATGTGAACTCCGAAATGGAAAAGATGAAGGCAGGAATGTACAATATGAAAATAGATCTATCGGAGAATACTAAAGGGCGACTGGCAGGGGTTAAGGAATCCATGGAAGAACTCGACGGAAATATGAAAGACCTTGGTCAACGTGTTAACGCCCTGGAGTCAATCGCAGCACCACATAACTGATCTCCATAATAGAACAAATGCTCGACGAAAACCTCAAACTAGGTGGATATCTATTGCATTCAGAAATAGACTTTTTCAGCTGAAATGATGGTAATTATTATTTATTTATGCCAACAAACTTACTGTTGGTGTTTTTAAACACACAAGCCGTGTGTGGGCAAAGTTTAAGAGGTAGAACCGGAACTTAAAAATTCAATGCCACAACTGGGATTTGAACCACAGACCTTCCGCTTGCCGGGCGGACGCTCTACCACTGAGCTATTGTGACAAACTGCCAGAATGGCATTAAATTCTCAAGCCAGTTCGTATTTTTCCTGGTAAACCACAAAGGCAGTCTCACATCAGAGACAATTACCCCAATGGTGACTTACTATTGCAAGTACTTTATATCCCAGGATTAACTAACCTTCACATGGTAATTATTATTTATTTATGCCAACAAACTTACTGTTGGTGTTTTTAAACACACAAGCCGTGTGTGGGCAAAGTTTAAGAGGTAGAACCGGAACTTAAAAATTCAATGCCACAACTGGGATTTGAACCACAGACCTTCCGCTTGCCGGGCGGACGCTCTACCACTGAGCTATTGTGACAAACTGCCAGAATGGCATTAAATTCTCAAGTCAGTTCGTATTTTTCCTGGTAAACCACAAAGGCAGTCTCACATCAGAGACAATTACCCCAATGGTGACTTACTATTGCAAGTACTTTATATCCCAGGATTAAATAACCTTCACATGGTAATTATTATTTATTTATGCCAACAAACTTACTGTTGGTGTTTTTAAACACACAAGCCGTGTGTGGGCAAAGTTTAAGAGGTAGAACCGGAACTTAAAAATTCAATGCCACAACTGGGATTTGAACCACAGACCTTCCGCTTGCCGGGCGGACGCTCTACCACTGAGCTATTGTGACAAACTGCCAGAATGGCATTAAATTCTCAAGCCAGTTCGTATTTTTCCTGGTAAACCACAAAGGCAGTCTCACATCAGAGACAATTACCCCAATGGTGACTTACTATTGCAAGTACTTTATATCCCAGGATTAAATAACCTTCACATGGTAATTATTATTTATTTATGCCAACAAACTTACTGTTGGTGTTTTTAAACACACAAGCCGTGTGTGGGCAAAGTTTAAGAGGTAGAAAGTACTTGCAATAGTAAGTCACCATTGGGGTAATTGTCTCTGATGTGAGACTGCCTTTGTGGTTTACCAGGAAAAATACGAACTGGCTTGAGAATTTAATGCCATTCTGGCAGTTTGTCACAATAGCTCAGTGGTAGAGCGTCCGCCCGGCAAGCGGAAGGTCTGTGGTTCAAATCCCAGTTGTGGCATTGAATTTTTAAGTTCCGGTTCTACCTCTTAAACTTTGCCCACACACGGCTTGTGTGTTTAAAAACACCAACAGTAAGTTTGTTGGCATAAATAAATAATAATTACCATGTGAAGGTTATTTAATCCTGGGATATAAAGTACTTGCAATAGTAAGTCACCATTGGGGTAATTGTCTCTGATGTGAGACTGCCTTTGTGGTTTACCAGGAAAAATACGAACTGACTTGAGAATTTAATGCCATTCTGGCAGTTTGTCACAATAGCTCAGTGGTAGAGCGTCCGCCCGGCAAGCGGAAGGTCTGTGGTTCAAATCCCAGTTGTGGCATTGAATTTTTAAGTTCCGGTTCTACCTCTTGAAATGATGGTGTTTACGAAATATTTGTATGTATTTCTGTATCTGTTGTATCTCGGAAATAACTCTTAAAGATTGCGACAAAAATTATTATTTAGTTAACGTTTTGCCTTTCAGGTTTATCTAAGTATCTTCTCTCAAAAAAAAAAAAACAAAAAAAATCACAAAAACAGAGACAACAAACGCCGAGCAAAGCTCAGTCCCCCAGGTACTTATTTATTTATGCCAGTAAACTTACTGTTGGCATAAATAAATAATAGTTTTAAATGTTTATTATGTTTCCACTGCCTCATACCACAACTTCAGTGTGCATAAAATATATAGTAACACAACTTCTTCCATTGATGGAATTGAGTTTTAAGGATGTTTCTAGCATTCGTTGGAAGTACATTTCAGTAAAATATGCTTGAGGTCCTGCTCTTCTTTCAGACAGAGTGGATACATAGGTGACTCTGCCAAGTGAAAATGATAAGGTACTTCCTTCTTATAATGTATCCCTTTCTGGATCTTGAAGCAAAAATCTGGACACTCTTTGGAATGTTGTTATATATATTTTACATCATTTGGTTCTTTCAATAGTTGTTGAGAAAGTAATAAGAACAGAAAGAAAAATATTAGAAACAGAAGGAAAGAAAGTGGTCATATTTTGTGAGGCAAATAATCTTAATATGCTACGGATACATGGAAAGGGATGAAGAGGGTGAGTTCATATTTATAAATACCAATGGACAAAATGTAATAGACTTTGTTATGTAATGAAGAAGTATAAGAATATATCCCAGATTTTAAAGTGCAAAATGAGATAGTCACTTCTCAATGATTTAAGAAATAAATGAAACAGAACAGAAAACAAAAGAAGTAGAAGTAATAGACAAAATATATAAGGAAAGACCAGGAAGAAGAATTTAAAAAGGAACGAGAGATAAAAGTAAGTCAGCTTATAGAAAGGGGTATGTTAGTAATTATGGAGAGTAGTATAGAAAAAGTGCCAGATATGCTATGAATGTTAGTAGTGAGAGAGATGGAAAGGAAAGATCAAAGAGGAAAAAACAAAGGGTGGTATGATGATTGTAGGGCTGCGAGAAGGGAAGTATATAAGGAAAAGGAAAAAATGGAGGGGCTCAGAAATAGAAATTAATTTACAAATTGGATATAAATGTCTGTTGGAAGAAAAAAGAAAAGTGGCAAAAAAAGGCAACAGAAAATAAGCATAGTAAAGATATGGAGAGTAATAAGAAAGATGAATATTAAGCATGGGAGGAAAAAGAAATGACACCTAGTGAATGGTTAGGATATTTTAGAGAACTGATTAGGAAACAAGGGGTACTTGGGATATAACAAAGGAGATAGGATTCAGAGAAGCTGAAATTGAAGAACTAGATGGGGAAATTAAAATAGAAGTATAAAAGCAACTAAGAGGCATAAAAAAGGGATGTCTGGAGAATTCTTTGAAAAATATGGGGAAACACAAAATGTTTTAAAAATATAACTAAATTTATAAATAAAATCGGAGAGAAAAATGAAATATCAGATAATTGGAAAATAAGTATTATAGTACCAATATATAAGGGCAAAGATGGAGTAAATAAACTAGAGAATAATAGAGGAAAAGTTTATTGTCAGTATTCGTAAAATTTATATAGGAATACCAGCAGATAGGTTAAGGGATTGGGCTGCAAAGGTAGGAACAATCTCACAGTTTCAAGCCATATATGGTCAAGAAACCAAAACAGTAGTTAATTATTCTCTATGCTAGTGTTTTTAAACACATAAGCCATATGTGGGTAATATTTGAGAGGTAGAATCAGAACTGAAAAATTCAATGCCACAGCCAGAATTTGAACCATGGGCCTTCTGCTTGACACCCGGCTGCTCTAACCACTGAGCTATCATGGCAAATTGACAGTATGGCATTAAATTTCCTAACCGATTCATATTTTTCCAATAGACCATTAGGGAATGTTACTTCTGAGATAAGCATCCCAAGGACGACTCACAATTGTAAACACTTTAAGTCCCTGGTTCAAATAACCTTTAGATGGTAATTATTTTTTTTATGCCAACAAACTTACTGCTAATTATCATTTCTCATTTTGTTGCAGTATCCAATCACATTGCATGTTAATGTCTAGCTTGATTCTAGCTTCAACTGTACATAAGTTCTACTTTATGTTTGGGGTCCCTGAAACAGGCTAACATTATAAAGGGTCTTTCAACCCTATCTTTAACATGTGATAGCTGCTGTTGTTATTGAGTTACAGCAGTCATTTTTTTCATGTGGTTACAGTTGTTATTGACAAATAGCATGGAATGGCACAGCATTCAGTAATGCGTAGAAATTGTGAAAATTTATTATCAAAATGGATCATCTATTCGCCAAACTTCCGTGTATTGCATGAAGTTTATGGTGTGCATAATTGTCCCTACAAGAGAAGAATTTGGCGTTTGATCGATAAATTTGAAAGAAGTAGTTCTGTTAGCGATCAAAGAATGCTTGTACATAATTGACTTAAGTGCTCCAATGAAAATATAGGTGCCATTCGTGAGAGTGTGCACAAGAACGGAAATAAATCAATTGCTTGTTGAGTGCAAGAGTTGAGGCTTTCACTGAGCACAACTTGAGGAATTTTGCATCTGGACTTGAAGTTACACGCTTACAAAATGGTGTTAACTCAAGAACTAAAGCCCCAACAACCATAGGTTGCACCGTGTATTCACTGACTGGCCTATGGAGCAATTGGAAGCTGACCCGAATTTTTGTCAAAAAATCATCTTCCGCGATGAAGCCCACTTTTGGATGAATGGTTTTATTAACAAATTGCTGCTATTGGAGCAATCACAATCCAATGCAGATTCAAGAACGACCACTTCATCTCCAAAAGGTTACTGTGTGGTGTGGATTTTGGTATGATGGAATTATTGGTTCACATTTTTTCCAAGACAAAGATGGAGAAGCTCTGTCAATGGAGAAAGATACCAGGCTCTTATAAGGGACTATTTTTGGCCTCATGGATCTCAGTCTAGATCTGGGTTCAGCAAGATCGTGCCACATGTCATATTGCTCTCGAAACAATCAATCTTTTGAAGGAGAAGTTCAGAGGTTTCATCATTTCCCGTGGTGGTGATGTTAACTGGCCCCCGAGATTATGTGATTTAATGCTGTTGGATTACTTCTTGTGGAGTTATGTTAAATCTTGAGTTTGTGCCAACAAGCCAGAAACAGTAAATGATCTTATGAATAACATCACGTGTGTTATGCATGAAGTTGGACCTAATTTATGTTCTTCTGTCATTGAAAATTGGGTCAACTGTGTATGCTCAACCCAACCAAGTCACGGCACTCACTTAACTGATGTTCTCTTCCACACATAATGACATTAATTATATTGCAAAATAAAAAAGGAAATAAGCCTCTATCATTTATAGAACGTGCTTTATTTAAGTTCAAATATAGGACACTCATGTTGAAAGACCCTTTACAGCAAATATTATGTCAACCATTCATTCAGTTATTTCGCAAAAAATCCCCTGACTTAATGATTTTTGCTAGTTTCATATGTGCTATAATTTGAATGTAGCTGTAGCTTGTAATTTATCACAGATACTGTCCTTCTATCGTTTTACCATTTCACATAGAATAAGATGACTGAAAATATTAGTTTCCCGTTCATGTTGAAAAAAGCTGAAGATGGTCACAGAGCATGTGCTGTTAATGTTTATGTAAGTAACAAGTCAGTAATATTCTAATAACTTCAGTTGTTTATCCATATCAATGATTCGCTTCATTAACATTTTTCCCCAACATATCAGTATCATATTAATATTTTGGAAGGTGATGACTTGTTGGTTCACATCAAAATAGAAAAATTGGTTGATTTAAGTTTCCCGGACCATGTTTATCAACCAGACATCGCCAGAGTAGCCTGCAGAAGGACCAACCTCTACAAACAAATTTAACTGATGTCCGGTTGATAATAGAGGAAACTATCTCTGAAATATGTTCCGGGAAGTTTAAATAGTGAGTGTTGTTTTAGTACTATTGATTGACCAATTTTTCTACTTTAGTGTGATACCAATAGAATTTAATGAAGCATTAGTTTAAAGGTTAAAATCATATACTTGGTTGTGTTTATCACTTATCCCAGTTTTTATTGCTGATGATAGGTTGTGCTGCCAAAAAATGATACACCCAATAAATTTTGGCTCTCAGTGGAGCCATACTGCTGTGATATAACAAATGAGGACCTTAAACTACTAGATGACCTCATTACTGAATATGATCGGAACTCGGATTACTATAAGGTAAGTAAATAACTTCATAAAAACTGTTTTTGGTATAAGGTCTTTTGGCACACATACATTAATAGCAATCACATCCTAATGAAAATAAGTAGAGATTAGGAAATGGAGTGAATTCATTGTTCATAAAATACATAAAGAAGGCAAAATCTGGTGTTATATGATTTTTAAAACAGTCCCAATTGAATTGGATGCTGTTGATCCATTGTGTCTCTCAGTTTTGAAAGATATTTAGAAACTCACTTTTTGACAGTCTTTAGAACCATCTTCACAGTTTTAGAATAACAGCTGTGGGTGAATTGAAACACTCTGCAGCTCTGATTTTACTCAGGGCAAAAATTCAGGTACCCAGGCTCAACCTTTTGGAGGGCATGGCAGAAACTAATCCTTTGAGTTGGTTAAACGTTTAGCCATAATTTATACATTTAAGCATATCATTGATTAAAGTGCTATTGCTTGTAGACCAAAAATGTTCTAAGTCTAGTTTTTGGTGCTTTAGAATTTATCTAGGAAATACACCCATCAGCCTCCAAAATCTTATAAACCACATGAAAAATAAAATACTTCACAATGAAATTTAAATTTAACATTTATGAGTTTTATGTTTGCTTACATTTTGCATTTATGGGTAATGTAGCCGATTGTATGTCCATAAGAAGAGAGACATCTGAGTTTCAGTTTGCATTCATCCTACCTCAGAAAAAGGGTCTCTTATTAACTTATTTATTTATTTCTTGGATTTAACCCAAGATACGAAATATTAACAGGAATTAATGATAATTGCTAGTTACAAGTAGTAATATTTAGTTGTTTATAAAATGTTGCCAAGTGTTCTTTTAAGAACTTGGATCAAAATAGAGCATAGATTGTTGATATGAGATCAGTATGTTACAACAGGACTGTAGGATAATCTCAGTTCATTTTCTGGTTTCCAATTGGCACTTTTTGTAATACTGGAACTCAGTCCAGTAAAGATCAAGAACTGAAGATGATTTCAATTGTGGTTTCACTAAAACTAAACAAATTCACACTCATAACACAAGAAACAATGAGGATTATTGCCAGTATAGCACTTCTAAGCATATTTGTGACAGAGATATACATATTCCAGGGATTACACTATACAACAAGCTGCCATATTCAAGGTCTTGGTTAACATCTGAAAAACTAGATTCAAAAGCACTTTAAAACATTTTCTATTGAGGAAATCCATTTATAATTTAAATGAATTGTGAACTAATATGTATGTATATATTGTAAACAATGATAAACAAACTTTGACTTAACGTTAGAGTCTTTATGGAGTCCTTCGAGTCCCAGGCCCTAAGTTCTGCAACTCACAAACCGTCTGTATGGTATCGCTATGTGGATGACACTTTCGTCGTTTGGAGTCATGGGGAATCAGCACTTGATGGTTTCCTACAGTATCTCAGCAGCATCAATCCACGTATTCAATTTACTATTGAGAAAGAAAAAGATGGACAACTGGCCTTCTTAGATGTTCTGGTCAGCAAGAGAGCAGACGGATTCTTAGACATACAGTCTACCGCAAACAAACCCACACCAACAGATATCTGAACAAAAGTTCCAATCACCATCCTAAGCAGAAACGCGCCATCATAAAGACCCTCACTGACCACGCTGCCCGCATCTGTGAACCTAAATTGTTAAAACAGGAACTCCGACATCTGGAACAGACTTTATATTCAAATGGTTACACAGCACAAGAGATTCGTAGAGCAATATGCCCACCTAGGCCTCACCCTGCCAACCTCGAATGGGATCCACCCAAGAGCAAAGGCACTGCTTTTCTGCCTTACTTCAAAACTGTCACGGATATAATAGGACGCCTACTCAAGCGCCACAACATCAGAACTATCTTCAAACCTACCAGACAGATTAATACCTTGCTTCGGTCGGCCAAAGATCCCAGGGACCTGCTCGCTTCAGCCGGTGTTTACCAGATTCCGTGTTCCTGCGGTGCAGTGTACATAGGTACCGCCCAATGCAGCATCAACATCCGACTTATAGAACACAGGAGGTGCTGCCGACTGTGACATACAGACAAGTCAGCGGTCGCAGAACATGCTATATGGGCCAACAGCGAACACATAATTCAGTATAAGGAGACTACTGTTCTTTCATCTATGCCATACTACCACGCCAGACTACAACGTGAAGCCATAGAAATTTTCAAACACCCCAATCATTTTAACACGAAGGAAGAAACTCTAAAATTGAACAAAACCTGGCATCCGATACTCAAACATAAAAAAGAAGCACTAATGCAGGACAAATCACGTAAACCAATCAGCAATGAAGAAGAAGCCAGCCAATCTGCAATCAGAACAGCCCGCCCATCTAACACACACCTTGCGCTCAAGCCCAGCCAATCCCCTGTGAGCGGCCCACATATAAATATTCCAGTCATAAACGATTCTGTTGTAACTGAACCTTTACCGAGAAGACTCAGACTATGCCACCGATGATGTCCACCGCAGGTGTGGATGAAACGTCTGGACCCCAAAACTCCAGCAGACCACAGCTTTTAAGCCCGGAAGAAATCTCTAACGTTAATTCTAACTCTGGCCGTGAAAGTTTCCGACTACTCAAAACTTCGACTTGTCCAAAATCAATGTGTATTTGATCTACTGGATTTATTATTATTGTTTTTTTTTCTTTCTTTTTTTTTTCTTAAGAACTACATTTAATTTTTCTTCACTCTTCTCTGTCTTCCCAGGACCCATCTTATAACCTCCTTTCTCTCATGGTTAGTGTTATTCCTTGTTTCCATGTTAATTTAGATCTACCCTCTTCCTACATCCCACTGGAGTCCATTCATATATCTTCTTTGGCAGTCTGCCCTTATCCATGCTTTTCACATGTCAAAACCATTTTAATTTTAATTGTTCTGTTTTAATTTCCTCTACCAATGAACCTTTTACTTTCATTTTTTCTCTTATAAGTGCTATTCTGATTTTGTCTCTCCTTGAGATCTTTGCACATCATCGCCAAAAATCCATTTCTGTAGAGTTTAATTTAGCTAGTGTTCTTGATTTCAAATGCCAAGTCTCTGAACCATATGCGATTACATTTTTATAAGAGAAGTATATATCTTTATGGTTTCCATCTTTCATTATTTTGACCCCTAAATATGTATATTCATTGCAATGTTTAATTGTTCCTTTACCATTTTCCAAGATTAGATCTTTTGCATGTATTCCTTTTGCCATATAATTAGTTTTGTTTATGCTAATGTTTAAGCCCCATTTTCCATATTCCTCCATGAGTTTTCTTGTCATATATTCCATGTAAGATTTGAAGCTTTCACAGCGAACGTTATTGATCAGTGCTTCACGGGTGATCAGCTGTGTTAAATTTAAGAAGGTCGAGCTTTCGGCCATTGTCCACTCCATGGCCATCTTCAGGACTAAAAAGATGAAAAAGTCTCCTCAGTTTTCCAAATATATACTATGGTTTGGAAGATGTGAGTTGTATTGTCCTAGCCAATGCGCAGGTGATGGTTTGTGATTGGGCCTGCTGTCGTGAGGTATGTGTATCCTTGGCTGAAGTGTTTTCCTGCGGGTACGGACTTTGTGCGGTGTCGCCGATTGGGGTGTCTTCCTGCGGGTACGTATTTTGTTCAGGGTCCATGGTGTTACTGTTTCAGTAGGGCCATCCACATCAAATTACACCCCAACAATTACAACAGAGATGGCGGACTTAAACTAAGTTCCGCGTGGACAATAGCCATCAGAAACACCACTGATAATAATGTGTATATCCATTATCGATTATTAACTTGCTCTGTGCTATGGTTGAATTAACGTAACTTGTATATTCTGACAGTTCGCTCAGTATGTGTTTCGCACGTGGTAAAGGAGGAGCAGAACGGCCTGTTGTCATGACAACCCGGTTTGACCTTGAAGTAGCCAATAGATTTTGTGGCCACACAATCCCCCCACAAAGTCTATTGGCTACTTCAAGGTTAAACCTGGTTTAAGAGGTAGAACTTGAACTTAAAAATTCAATGCCACAACTGGGATTTGAACCACAGACCTTCCGCTTGCCGGGCGGACGCTCTACCACTGAGCTATTGTGACAAACTGCCAGAATGACATTAAATTCTCAAGCCAGTTCGTATTTCTCCTGGTAAACCACAAAGGCAGTCTCACATCAGAGACAATTACCTCAATGGTGACTTACTATTGCAAGTACTTTATATCCCAGGATTAAATAACCTTCACATGGTAATTATTATTTATTTATGCCAACAAACTTACTGTCTCTGATGTGAGACTGCCTTTGTGGTTTACCAGGAGAAATACGAACTGGCTTGAGAATTTAATGTCATTCTGGCAGTTTGTCACAATAGCTCAGTGGTAGAGCGTCCGCCCGGCAAGCGGAAGGTCTGTGGTTCAAATCCCAGTTGTGGCATTGAATTTTTAAGTTCCAGTTCTACCTCTTAAACTTTGCCCACACACGGCTTGTGTGTTTAAAAACACCAACAGTAAGTTTGTTGGCATAAATAAATAATAATTAAACCTGGTTGTTATGACAACTGACCACTCTGCCCCTCCTCTACCTAGGGCGTGACACATGCCAGCGAACTGTCAGAATACACAAGTTACGTTACTTCAAGTATAATGTATATACACGTTATGCTGCAGTAAGAAACAAAGGTATAACTCTTAGTCAAAGACTTCTTAAGGCAGTTGTAACACATTGTATGCTTATGCCATCTGTTGCAGTGAGAACAAAGTGTTCTTGAGCACTATATTTGCCTTGTGTTGTCTTTCGAATAAAATATTTGAAAGTCTGCGTGATGCATATGTTGCGGCGCCATGAGCAATGCAAGCTTCATATTGCGTGATGTGGAGAATTACTGGACTCCAAGGGTGTGTAAAATTGGCTTTCTCAAGCAGAGCTTTAGGTGATGGTGAATTATTAGAAATGTTTAATGAATTACTGTCTGATTTTTCAGATTTCACTGAAAGTTAAGACAAGTGGCCAGTGGATAACCCTTGGTCCTGTGTGATGCAGGCAGTATCTTTAATGCTTATGTAAATTCAAAAATCTTCATGTGGGGCACTTTATGACTGTTTTAAAACATATACTTCAATTTTATGATTGTAATATTTATTTATGCCAACAAACTTACTGTAATATATGTTTAAGAGACGTTAATTACTGCAGAAATAACTTAACATAGAGGGGTTAGCAAGTTTAAAACAATGTAACAGTGAAAGAGTTAAGAGCCTAGTATATTATACATTGTTTACATTTTTATACTCTTTCATACTACAAAAAGTTTGCTCCATCAAATATTTTTATAGCCTTCATATTACATTGTTTTATATTTTGTGCAATCTTTTGTACATCACTTTTCCAATATTTTCTAATCATCTGTTATTTAGTGTGTCATTAAGTGTGGTCCTAAAATAATCTTGTATTTCTTATGTCACATGACATCAGAGTTGATGTCCGGTTGATAATGGAGGAAGGTCAGCCTCCGAAACATGTTCTGGTAAATTATAAGTAAGTGTTGTGTAGTGTTATTAAGCGACTCACCTTTTTGGTTTAAATTAATAATTCAATATTTGCACAAACCTCAGCAATAGCAAGTGTAGTAACTTGAGCCATGTTTATTAATGAAGATAAAACACCAGTAGAATCATAAACTTACATTAATGCCAGAGATTTCTTCCGGGCTTAAAAGCTGTGGTCTGTTGGAATTTAGAGGTCCAGACGTTTCGTCCACACCTGTGGTGGACATCATCAGTGGCATGGTCATAGTCTTCTCAGCAAAGGTTCAGTTACAACAGAATCGCTGGCTGGAGATTCTGTATTTATATCTGGGCCACTCACAGGGGATTGGCTTGACTTGAGCAGGAGGTGTGTGCTAGGTGGGTGGGGCTTCTCTGCTCTGATTACTTATTGATTTAAGCAGTTTCTGTGCCTTTGTGCTTTTTTTTTATGCTCAAGTATCAGATGCCAAGTATTGTTCAGTTTTAGAGCTTCTTCCTTTCTGTTAAAATTATTAGGGTGTTTCTATGGCTTCGCATTGTAGTCTAGCGTGGTAGTACGGCATAGAAGAAAGAACAGTAGTCTCATTATACTGAATTATGTGTTTTCCATCGGCCCATATTGCATGTCAGCAGTAGCACACACCTCCAGCTCAAGCCAAACCAATCCCTGTGAGTGGCCCAGATATAAACACAGCAACTCCAGCCAGTGATTCTGTTGTAACTGAACCTTCACCAAGAAGACTAAGACCACACCACTGATGATGTCCACTGCAGGTGTGGACGAAACGTCTTAACTTCTAAACTCCAGCAGAGTTTACTTCTAAGCCTGCAAGTAATTTCTAGGTATAATTCTGACTCCAGCTGTGAAAGCTTACGACTACCTAGTAGAACTGACACAGCTTCATCTGAATGACGAATCTGTAAAGCACAATTAGGGAAAAATTGTTACGATTACCTGTATAGGTACCTTTAGACATAACCAGAAGGTGTGTGAATGTCTACAAAGCAAATTGTGACCTCTCAATTGATGAAGTGACGATAGGCTTCATAGGGCAGTTCTTTCTTAATATATTGAGACAGAATATTAGAAGACCCCAAAAGAAAATTGTTTATGTGAATATTTGTTAAAAGTTTTTTTTTTTTTTTTTTTTTTTTTTTTTTTTTTTTTTTTTTTTTATACACTTGCAAAATTACAATCTGTTCAATAGTTGAACAATAAGTAGCAATGATAACATTAATTTTTCAAACTATGGCCCATTGGCCATAAATTTGCTTATAATTTGGGTGCAAATCTGTACTGCAATTCCAAGACTTGGTTTCTCTGTAGTCGGCTTGTTGTACTGCTGCTGTTGTCAAGTAGATTTATTGCCAGTGTATTGGGATGACTGTAGAGACGCTTTTGGTAGGACAGGCTGTATGCTGCGATTTCCTGTTTGATTGTTGGGAGTTTAAAATCATTGTAGATGTACTTATTACTGATGTACCAGGGGATCTTACCAATTGTTCGCAGAGTTTTGGTTTGAAAACGTTCTAGTATTTCGATGTTTGAGTTGCTTGCTGTACCCCATAGTTGAATTCCATATGTCCAAATTGGTTTCAGTATAGTTTTGTAGATGATTAGTTTGCTTGTCACTGAGAGTTGTGATTTAGGTCCAAGAAGCCAGTGCATTTTGGAATATTTTAAATTTAACTGTTTGCGTTTGGTGCATATGTGTTTTTTCCAGGTGAGTCGTCTGTCAATGTACATCCCTAGATATTTCACGTCTTGTGCTTCTGGAATAATCTGATTGTTAAGAGTAACAGGTGGACATGAGCGTTTACGCAGTGTAAATGTTACGTGGTGACTTTTAGATTCATTAACTTTAACTCTCCATTTCTTAAGCCACATTTCTAAGTCAGAAAGATGGTCTTGTACAATTTGGGAAGCAGTAGTAGGATCTTCATGAGCTGACAGAATGGCTGTATCATCTGCAAAAGTTGCTATAGTTGTGTTTTCTTTTGTTGGTAGGTCAGCAGTATACAATATGTATAGAATTGGTCCTAGTACACTACCTTGTGGTATGCCTGACTTAATAGGATGAAGCTCTGTAAGGCTATCTTGGAATTTTACTTGAAAATATCTGTTTTCTATGTAAGATTTTAATAACACATAAAAAGGATGTGGCAAAGATTTCTTCAGCTTAAACTTTAGTCCAGTATGCCAAACTTTATCAAATGCCTGACTAACATCAAGAAATACTCCTGAGCAGTACTGTCGTCGTTCAAATGCGTGGTTAATCACTTCAGTTATTCGATGTATTTGTTCAATTGTGGAGTGTTGGGGTTGGAATCCAAACTGGAAGCTGGGAATCAGTGAAGACAAGTGAGGTTTCAGTTTAATGAGAAGTAACTTCTCAAATAATTTAGAAAGCACTGGGAGCAAACTAATTGGTCGGTAAGATTTTACTTCATGTGGAGGTTTTCCTGGCTTTAGAATGACTATAATCTGTGCTATTTTCCAAGCTCCAGGGAAGTAACCAGTCCTTAATATAGCATTAAACATACAATTTATGAATATGACTGCTTTAAATGGTAGCTCCTGAAGCATTCGTCCAGTGATGAGATCATATCCTGGTGTTTTTTTTACATTTAACTGGCTTATGACTGTTCTTGTCTCTCTATATAATATAGGCGGAATTGGAAGTGCCATTTGAAATGGAGTATAGAGATATTCCTTAATCTCATCTTCGTCTTTTTTCTGGATGCACGAAGGAAAGGGTTGAAATACTGAAGAAAGATGTTCGGCAAATAGGTCCGCCTTTTCTTGACTACTTCTTGCCCAAGTGCCATCATTTTTTTGAAGTGGGGGTATCGGCTCCGTTGGTTGTTTCAACTTTTTTGTGGCCTTCCAGAGCGAATAATCTGTAGCTTCTGTAGGAGTTAAATTTATCAAGTATTCCTGGATATTCTGATTTTTAAAATCCTGTATCAGTCGTTTTAGCTCTTGTGAAGATCTGTTAAATAAATTTTTATCGCTAGGATACCTTCTATTTTGCCAGTTTCTTCTTAGTTGTCGACGTTCCTTTATTTTTTCACGAATAATCTGTGGATATTTATTAACAGTTAAGGAATTATTATGGTTCAATTCTGGAGTAGCCTTCAACACAGCAGAATGAGTTAGCGTGGTAAAGTTGGCTACGTGTTCTTCTATTTCTTCAGACGTTTTAAGGCTAACGTTTAGGTTTATGTTATCCTCTATGATTTGTTTGAAGTGATCCCAGTCAGTGTATCGGTTACTCAGAGTGAATGGTCGTTGTTTCAAAGCTACAGTGGTGCTCAACATCATTACTATAAGAGAATGGTCGGAAGACAGGTCGAAGCATGACTCTATTGTCACATAATCTGGTGAAATTCCCTTTGTTATAAAGAAGTCTAAAAGATCCGGTATTTTGTTTCTATCCGACGGCCAGTATGTTGGTTCTCCAGTTGATAAGGTCTGTAAATTATTGTTTGCTATTGCAAAATAGAGCTGTCGGCCTCTGGTGGAGGTTAAACGAGATCCCCAATATGTATTCTTTGCATTCCAGTCGCCGCCTGCTATGAATTTATTGCCTAGAGTCTCAAAAAACACTTCAAATGCCACTTTGTTTATGGAATGTCGAGGAGGACAATAGATGGACGATATAGTTAAGGGACCTTTTGGTGTGGTTACATTTATGCTTGTAGCCTGTAGGAAGTCTTTATCGTTTTTAGGCATTTCGTGATGAACAATTGAATTTCTTATTATAATGGCAGTTCCGCCATGAGCTCTACCTGAGGGATGGTTTGTGGTGTATATTGCATAACCTGCTATTCTTAAATAATTTTTGTTCGTAAACCTTGTTTCAGAAATAAGCATGATATCTATATCTTCTGTTTTTAAGAATAATTCTAGTTCTTGTCTGTGTTGAGACAAGCCATTGGCATTCCATGATGAAATTTTTAATGTGTTAATCATTTTGTTTTCTGCTGGCGATGGTCTTGATGAGATCGAACATTCTATCCATCATTTTGTCCATAATTTTTTCTACAGTTTTTTCAAACCTTGTGAACATCTGTTCCATAGCAGAAAGTAGTTGTGTGGTTTCATTATTATTTGAATTTATGCTTCCGTTTGTCATGTCTGCGTAAGTCTTGCCTGATACGGTAGGACTTTGTATGGTGATTTGTGCCGCTGCTGGTGGTGTGTTAGTTGTTAATGAAACACGTTTCTCTCTAAGTGGTGGAAATACCTTCTCCTTATATTCCTTATATGTTTGACATCCTCTATAACTTGCAGGATGGTTTTGGTTGCAGTTTACGCAAGTAGCTGGAGTGTCAAGCTTTTTCTTACAGACGGCAGTCGGATGATCGCCACCGCACTTAACGCATCTGAAAGGGCGATTACAGTGGTTCTTGGTATGCCCAAACCTTTGACAACGTTTACATTGAACAATTTCTCTTTTTGTGTGTGGTGGCTCAAAAGTTACTATCATATTGTTTAAGTGTTTCACCTCAAATATTGTTTTGTTGTTAGAAGCTGGTTCTAAATCGATAAAGAAAAGTGGTAGAGGCTCTTTTGTAACTCGGTGCAACACATTTACTATATTTCTTACTGTGTGCCCTAGTGTGCCTAGTTCTTCTTTAATCATGCTTACGTCCTCCGTGTAGTGCATTCCTCTAAGTACTACCCTATACGCTCGTTCGTGTTTCAGCTGATAAGTGTAGTGACTGATGTTTTCTTTTAAGAAATATTCTCTAATGAATTTGTAGCTATCTATGTCCACTGGCATCAATTTCACAAGATGTCCAGATCTCATTGTAGTTAATGTGTATTTCTCTTTAGAAATTACACAGTCCATCACTTTTTTAAATTCTTGGATATTCCTTACACCTGTTACAAAAATAGGTTGAGCTTTAGGTGTACATGTATCAAGCGTTTCATTTGTCTCCTGATTCTCCAGGTCGCCCAGTGCTGCAAATCTATTTGATGTTGGTAAATTATAAGTGCTACGCGATGTGGATGCATGTAACACTCCTGCGTTAAGCTTAATAGATGGCACCTCATCTTGCTGCCAATCCTTTGAGGGATTTAAAGGGCGCATTCGCTTTCTGTTTGGTGTTGTAGGAGAATGTTGGTAATCATGCTCCATTTCATGATTTACTGACTCCGTTAGTGAAGCATTTTCATTCATATCATCGTCTATATTTGACGGTATCATTGCTAGGCTAGTTGTTGGATTATCAGATTCGTGTAATTTTAAGGTTGGAGCACGTATGTAATTCTTAGTGGTCTTGCCAGGATCTAAATCGCTCTTGGTCCTCCCCATTTAATTCCAAGAGGAATAAAAGAAGAAATCCTTATTCGTTTATAAAACAAAAACAAGTTTTGCTTTTGTTTACTCCTCGAAGAAGTTGGCAACAGATATGGCAGCAGCTTATGTTTGGTTAGAAATCTGATATTTTTAGAAACCAAATAACTTATTATATTATTTAAGAAAAGTGTTGCTAACACTTACGTGATGAGACTGGTCTCAAGGCTGTAATCTAATTAGAAGATGGTGGTTATAAAGCCGATACACTGCTTTAAAAAGAAATATTTCACGTAGGCACTAATCTAGCAACAAACAATATTCGCATGGCCTACTCAATCGATCATTTGTTAAAAGTGTAATTTTTTTTTTGATGTTGGTATGAGTTGGTTAAATGACGAAAACGTGTCGCAAATGTTCATTGTTATGAACAACTAAGTTAGTTTAAAGACGTCATAAATATTTCCATATTTGATTTTAATATATATGTATAAATATTAGAATTATATGTGTTCCATAATAAAAGTAAGGGAGGATGGTTAGGGATCGCTTCCCTAACAAGAAAGAACTATTTGATGGACGCATACGCGGATGTATACGAAAAAGGCGGTGTCACGTGAGGTGACGCCATAATCTTCCCACTAGCGTGTGTGTATTCAAGGCGTAAGGACGTGTTGATGTAACGTGTGAACATTGTAGAACTTTCACCAGACTTTCATCAAGCATTGATTCCACTAAATGAAAAAGTGGAAAGGTTTTAAATCATTTAAAACGGTGCTAGGAGGATTTATTTTAATGTAAAATATAGAAAAAGTGTTAATAAAATAATACATTGTGGTGAAGAAACATCGTGTGATTTTTCATTCCATCCGTTACCACGCCCTGAGTTCACAAAGATTTCAAAAGCTCAAAGACACAACGAAGCATAATTATAAAAACCGCACCAAATGGCTTGCCCAACATGGAACACGAATTTGGATGGAATGGAAATTAACGGGAAATGAACTTACGCGAAATACCAACTGATGCCATATCTTCGCGCCAAAAAGAAAGAAGACGCCATTAGACCATCGTTTGAAATATACCATATCAGAACACTGATGAACGGATACTCAACGCGGGAAAACACCAGAGATCGTCTAGCGAAGTCAACTGCCCAGGAGACGCATGTAACTGGACAAATCAACGAGAAAAAAAGTAGGACCAAAAATTTTTATTTTTACATCCAGTTTATTTTTATTTTTATTTTACTGCGAAGCGGCAAAATAGTAGGACTTTTAAGCCAAAGTGAACTGAATAAAGAAACTAAAATGTCGCGAAAAGAGAGAGCTCTAGTAACAGGAGTAGGGGAAGGGGCAGATAGGCCTAGTTGTCAGATAGAACCAGAAAGCGAGGAACAGGTAGCAATAGGAAAAGACCAAAGGTTATTAATGATCATGTTTGAAAGACTAGAACAGAATATGAAGGAAATAGGTCAGAAAATGGAACAAAATAAGGTAGAATTAAAACAGGACTTAGAACATAATAAAAAAGAGATAAGACAGGATTTAGAACAAAATAAAAAAGATATAGGTCAGAAAGTGGAGGAAGTGAGAAAGGACTTAGAACAGAAAATAGAACTTAATAGGAAAGAATTAGAGCTAGACTTGGGAAAGAAAATAGAATTAGGAAGACAGGAGTGTAAAGAAAATATGAAAGTAATGGAAACTAATTTGAAATTAGTACATAAAAACATAAATGAAACAAAGAAAGCTTTAGAAGCTAGGATAGAAATCATAGGAGATAGGATGGGAAAAATGGAATCGGAAATGAGGGAAAATAAGATTGTATTAGAAGGAGAAATTGGTAAATGTAGAGATGAAATAACGGAATGTAATGCAAGTGTAGACTGTAAGATTACAAATGTAAAAGCAGAAATAACTGAGGAATTAAGGAAAGAGATTGAGGTAGTAAAGAAAGGAATTATTAATGAAACTGTAGAACAAATTGTCATTCCTAAAATTAAGATTATGGCCGATGTGGTGCAGTCGCAACAGGGTGCTATAAAAGATATGAAACAAAGTCACTTAGAAATAAAGAAAGATTTAAAATCAATTTGTGAAGAAATGAAAAGAGGAAAAGAAAGTTTGGCTAATGTAAATGATGTTGTGAATGCACTACAAAGGCACGATGATTTAGATGTAAGTAATGTACAAGATGAGAGTTATTTGAATAATGTACAAAATGTTGACTCACCATACAGAGAAAGAGGTTCACAATCAAACAATGACACAACACACAACACATGCTACACCAACAGCATACTACATGAAATCACACCACCTGCATTTGATGAGGAGAAGGGAGACAATCCAAAACTCTTTGTTAAGGAGATGGAAGAGTATTTTAAAGTGAAAAGGATACCAAACGAGCTTAGGATGATGATAGTTAAGAAAAGCTTAAAAAACAAGGCATTAGAATGGCTTAGGTTAACACTAGCTGGTCATGAATCGTATAGCTCATTTAGAAATCTATTCCTATCAAGGTATTGGGGCCCAGCTAAGCAAAACCAAACTAGGTGTAGAGCTAGCGACAGGTAGATATGATCCAACCAAAGGGTTATCGCTAGTCGATTATTTTATGAAAGTAGCCAACAAAGGAAAGCTATTAGACCCTAACCTGTCGGAAGCAGAGTTAATTACCAGCATAACAAGACATTTCCCAGACACAGTGAGAACAGGGTTAATTGTTACGAGACCAGTAGATTTTGCAGACATGATAGAATTACTGACAGCCTTCGAAACACAAAATGGTCGGCCTAATGAGCATAGACATAGGAACGGTCACCCAAACTGACCTATCTTAAACCGGAGCACGGCTACGAACAACCAGAATGAGGGAGAAGATAGAAATACTAGGAGCACCCATGACAGAGGGAAAGGGGCACACCAAATCCCACAACCACACAATCATGGCGAAAGAATGGAGAACACAAGACAGCGGTACCACGACACAATACCGAGGGGTGAATCGAGATACCGAATGCATAGATATGATCGGGGGAGACCAGGAGACCGTACCCATCAAGTGAATCACATACGATTCTGTAGAGAATTTTTGAACAACCAAAGACCGTCATACAACAGGGGTCCACACCAAAGGGGCGGAGACCAATGGAACACCAGCAACATAAGACAACAGGAACAGGATGAAAATGTGCCAAGTAGGGCAGATGTTGCACGGAATACAGAAACAACAACCACCACCACCAACACTCAGGGAAATTACCACGACTAAGTTCGTCCCAACAGAGTGGATGACCAACAACACAAAACCCAAGAGATTGACAATTGACATTGACACTACGATGGCTGCTCAAAGGAAATTGACAGAGAAGGAAAAATGTCAATTGGTATTCAGAAGGTTACAGCAAAAGGCAGAAAAAGGGAGAAACAAGGTAAAAAGATTTATCAGGAAATGGTCCCCACAAATTGGAGAAAAGGTGCTCTTAAGAAGCCACAAAGCATCCAAGGCATCTGAGAAAAGATCTGGAAAGATGGAACTACTATACACTGGACCACTGGTCATAACAAAACAGCTGGGTGACCATACGTATGAGCTACAAATGGCAAGTTGGTAGGAAGATATCATAAAAATAAATTAAAACCATACAAAGAAAGGACCAAATAGTCTTTGCCAACAAACATGTAAAGCAGGAATAGTAGAGATGATGGAAAATAATAATTTTTAATGGGTTACTTATAGAAGATTATGTTCAGATTGGAAAACACAACAAGAAAGAAAATCAACATAGTCATTGGCTATATTGACCACCAAGAGCATTGTCAACAAAGACAGATAAGGACACTGATTGTCATTAAAGAAGTGAATTATAGCGACGGAAAATAATGTGTTTTTGACATAAGGATGTCAGGGACAAAACAATAAAAAGGAATCAATTGTGATGACAAAGATAAAATATTTATGACACAAAGGTGTCGAGGGTGAATTGAGAAGAAAAATAATACAATTGCAGAATAATTGTAAGTATAGAAGTTTTCTCTTATAGAGATAAGAGATAAAGAGGTGACAATTAGTGAAGTAAGAAAAACCATAGTCAGAAAAGCAATGCCCATGAATTAAGATGGATATAGCCAATGCTAAGCTTGAAGAAATGTTGAACTAAACAATAATGAATAAGAACCCAATTATAAAAAAAAAAAAAAAAAAAATGGTACCATTAGTAACATCAGAGTTTAGGAATTGACTCAACGACCTGCCTATACATAATAAGCTTACAAGACAAAGAAGGCAAAGAACTGAATAAAATATTGCCATAAATATGATCATAATCATTAGCTCAGGATTTGTATCCTGTTTTTTCTCTCCTCATAACAAGGAACATAAGTCAAAAGCCACACAATAAACCATGATACACTTAAATTATATTTGTGTCAATGTCAAATGTAAAATCTTAGGAATATGTGTTGTATAATAACTGAATATGTGTTGTATAATAACTGAACATATGTTGTGTAATAACTGAATGTGTTGTACAATAACTGAATATGTATTGTATAATAACTGAATATGTGATGTATAATAACTGAACATGTATTGTGTAGTAATAATAATAATAATAATAATAATAATAATAATAATAATAATAATAATAATAATAATAATAATAATAATAATAATAATAATAATAATAATAATAATAATAATAATAATAATAATAATAATAATAATAATAATAATAATAATAATAATAATAATAATAATAATAATAATAATAATAATAATAATAATAATAATAATAATAATAATAAAAATAATAAAAATAATAAAAATAATAATAATAATAATAATAATAATAATAATAATAATAATAATAATAATAATAATAATAATAATAATAATAATAATAATAATAATAATAATAATAATAATAATAATAATAATAATAATAATAATAATAATAATAATAATAATAATAATAATAATAATAATAATAATAATAATAATAATAATAATAATAATAATAATAATAATAATAATAATAATAATAATAATAATAATAATAATAATAATAATAATAATAATAATAATAATAATAATAATAATAATAATAATAATAATAATAATAATAATAATAATAATAATAATAATAATAATAATAATAATAATAATAATAATAATAATAATAATAATAATAATAATAATAATAATAATAATAATAATAATAATAATAATAATAATAATAATAATAATAATAATAATAATAATAATAATAATAATAATAATAATAATAATAATAATAATAATAATAATAATAATAATAATAATAATAATAATAATAATAATAATAATAATAATAATAATAATAATAATAATAATAATAATAATAATAATAATAATAATAATAATAATAATAATAATAATAATAATAATAATAATAATAATAATAATAATAATAATAATAATAATAATAATAATAATAATAATAATAATAATAATAATAATAATAATAATAATAATAATAATAATAATAATAATAATAATAATAATAATAATAATAATAATAATAATAATAATAATAATAATAATAATAATAATAATAATAATAATAATAATAATAATAATAATAATAATAATAATAATAATAATAATAATAATAATAATAATAATAATAATAATAATAATAATAATAATAATAATAATAATAATAATAATAATAATAATAATAATAATAATAATAATAATAATAATAATAATAATAATAATAATAATAATAATAATAATAATAATAATAATAATAATAATAATAATAATAATAATAATAATAATAATAATAATAATAATAATAATAATAATAATAATAATAATAATAATAATAATAATAATAATAATAATAATAATAATAATAATAATAATAATAATAATAATAATAATAATAATAATAATAATAATAATAATAATAATAATAATAATAATAATAATAATAATAATAATAATAATAATAATAATAATAATAATAATAATAATAATAATAATAATAATAATAATAATAATAATAATAATAATAATAATAATAATAATAATAATAATAATAATAATAATAATAATAATAATAATAATAATAATAATAATAATAATAATAATAATAATAATAATAATAATAATAATAATAATAATAATAATAATAATAATAATAATAATAATAATAATAATAATAATAATAATAATAATAATAATAATAATAATAATAATAATAATAATAATAATAATAATAATAATAATAATAATAATAATAATAATAATAATAATAATAATAATAATAATAATAATAATAATAATAATAATAATAATAATAATAATAATAATAATAATAATAATAATAATAATAATAATAATAATAATAATAATAATAATAATAATAATAATAATAATAATAATAATAATAATAATAATAATAATAATAATAATAATAATAATAATAATAATAATAATAATAATAATAATAATAATAATAATAATAATAATAATAATAATAATAATAATAATAATAATCTTTATTAGCTTATAGACTTTGTTACAAGTTTCAAGCCTCGTCAAAGATAAACAAGCAAGATTTACAATCTATATACAAGCAGTTTTATACAATCTAGTATTTCATTTACAAATTATTTACAGTTCATCTATTCTATACAAGCATTTTTTAATTAAGTATGTTTTAAGCTCTTTTTGAAATATATTACCACTTAGCACTTTTAATTCATTTGGTAGTTTATTGTACAAGATTTTACCCATTATTAAGGGATCCTTCTCTGTGGCTTTTTTATTTACATTTCCTCTGTAATAATTGTGTTGTATTCTAGTACCATACTTATGACTGTCTTTTATTTGTAGAGGATTCTTATTTGCTACAAACATTATTACCTTATAGACATAGTAACTGAATATGTGAAATTTATAAAGACATGCTGTGTCATGCCAAAACAGAAGACAAAAACAAACAGCGAAGAAGACTGTAAAGAAAAAAAAAAAGTATTGTACAAAGTGATTGTATCAGAGGAATAGGGAGAAGTATTGTATTGTGTTTCAAGATTGTAAATATAGGTGACAACTTGAAAAACAAAACAAGGGGCATGTGAGACAGAATATTAGAAGACCCCAAAAGAAAATCGTTTATGTGAATATTTGTTAAAAGTGTAATTTGTTTTTTGATGTTGGTATGGGTTGGTTAAATGACGAAAACGTGTTGCAAATGTTCATTGTTACGAACAACTAAGTTAGTTTAAAGACGTCATAAATATTTCCATATTTGATTTTAATATATATGTATAAATATTAGAATTATATGTGTTCCATAATAAAAGTAAGGGAGGATGGTTAGGGATCGCTTCCCTAACAAGAAAGAACTATTTGATGGACGCATACGCGGATGTATACGAAAAAGGCGGTGTCACGTGAGGTGACGCCATAATCTTCCCACTAGCGTGTGTGTATTCAAGGCGTAAGGACGTGTTGATGTAACGTGTGAACATTGTAGAACTTTCACCAGACTTTCATCAAGCATTAGTTCCACTAAATGAAAAAGTGGAAAGGTTTTAAATCATTTAAAACGGTGCTGGGAGGATTTATTTTAATCTAAAATATAGAAAAAGTGATAATAAAATAATACATTGTGGTGAAGAAACATCGTGTGATTTTTCATTCCATCCGTTACCACACCCTGAGATCACAAAGATTTCAAAAGCTCAAAGACACAACGAAGCATAATTATAAAAACCGCACCAATATGCTTGCTAAATCAACAATATGGGGTATTGCAAATAGTAAAAGTGACAATTGGGATGTAAAATCTATCTGGTGAAAAAGAGGTGAGAAAGAGTGGTCAATTTGAAGAAGATGTTCGTTTACATATGGGTAAAAAAATACATGGGGTTGTGGCATATGTCTGTTTTGATAATTTTTTTAACTTCCACATGGCTAATGAATTTGCTTTTGGGTAAGAAATTATATGTGTAAGGCACAACTTGTGCTGGAAGGAAAGATTGACTTGAAGAACTTTCAAATGCGAAATACCTAAGGCTGAAAAGAGTCCAATCTTGCAAATTGTACTTAAAGGTGTAACTGCAGTTAACATGATAATATGAGATGTTCTGTTATTATACACCAATTCTGACCCTAGAACAGATGGGGAAGTAGAAAGGAAGAGTGATAGGGGAAAAGAATATATATAGATACCTTGTTCTAATGTGATAAACTATACTCATGATACAGCAGTGGTTGATCTCACAGACCAAAGGAGGGAGTGTTGACTTGCCCTCAAAAAATGATAGAAATACTTGTTTCATTTTATAGTGAATGTTGGTCTCAACAGTTTTATACCAGTACATGATGAATGTAACAAATATGTCTGATACAGTTATTGTCAACAAAGAGCCATTTTATTGAAAAAAAAAAAAAATTGTGTCAAATATTTGGAGTCATCTATTTTCTTGACAAATGAACATAAATGGTTTACTATTTCACTGTAACACAAATATTGTGTAAACAATGGTTTAATACCTTTATATCTTAATTTGAATGAATTTAGTCTCAATTTAAAGTTAAAATGTCATACAAAGTTTAATTTCTAGGCAAAAAGTGGCAATGCCAGATTGCATGTTCTTACCTTGGTTGATTGGCAAGCATATTCGGATGGAGGGGAAGTTATGGAGGTGATGCCTGGCATTACTAAAAGTGAGGGGGAAGGGGAGGACAGGTGACAAATTCATGTGCCAGGTATAAATATCGGTGGGTGGGGTAGCAGTTTCAGCTATCATTTATGACAAGGGTATCATTAGTTTTATTTCAGCCTGGTAATCTAAAAAAGCATGCAATTGTTTTAGGTAAATGAAGAACATTTATTTGTGTATTGAAAGCAACTCTTTTGCTTTAACTCATAATGGATATTAGGAAAATCTATTTTCCTTTATGTTAGCATTGTTTTAACCCTAAAAGGTGCTTTTGATTGTTTCATTTTTTTGCTTTCATACCTATGGAGAACTGAAACATTATTTCTTGAACAAATACATCATTTCAGTAACATTCTCAACATTTTGATTCATGTAGATTTGAAGTATATGGCATTTTTAATGTGTGACACGCATGACTTTAATCTCTTACATATGTTTTTTTAGAATATACACAAAGTAGTGATATCAATTACTAATATTTTACAGGTTCCAGCCCTTGGACGTCATTATTCATTACGATGGGCACAAGAGGACCTCCTTGATGAGCAAGACAGTGGTTCTGGGCAATCTGGACGTGCAGCAGGAAGAATGCGCACACAATCTGCAGATGTTGCCACTGGCATGCTGAAGAGAGTGGAGCAACGTGCAGCTTCCACTGAGGGTACGACTGGTCCACTTACACAGCGCCTTATTTCTGCACTCATGGAGGAAAATATAATGGTGCCTGTACAAGATTCTTTTGAATCTCCGGCTAAAAGGTACTTAAGTAGCACTAATATGGGAATTGTCTGAACTAGGGAAGCTTAAGCATAAAGACTGGTTGAAATAACCTGAGAATGGAAGTTAGTATGGGAAGCAATACAACATGCAACATTTGGTTGAAAATATACTGGGAAGCAGAAGGGTAATGCATATTGTAACTATTTGTTTTCAATTATTTATTGTAACTTTATTTTACAACCAATTATGAACTCACTTAGCGCAAATTATCACAAGGTTCACACTATAATCTTTGCAAAAGTTAAAGGCATATGGAGGTGGGCTGTACTGCAGACTCCAGCGAATCCTAAGCTTGCCCCCCCCCCCCCCCCCCCTACCAGTGCTGCGGAATGTGGTACATGCGTCTCACGCGCCTTATGTACAGAACCTCTGCTGGTACATGCTCTACGCTTGGCAACATCGCTCTGCTTGAGCATTGGCCAGCGTTCACATGCCTTTAACTTTTGCGAGCGGTATAACACTCTTTTTGTACATCTTTCATGAACTAGCCTGCAAATTAGTAACTATCTCTGTTACTAACTGTCCCCATGGCAGCGTTCTTGAAAACCAAGGAGCATTAATTTATATGGAGAAGTCTGAAGCCATGTCACACTGCACCCAACCAGCAACATCATAATTAGCCAGATGATCCGAATGTACCACCAGCATCTTCCCTCGGGGCAGCCTCTGAATGCGATAGACTACGTCGTTGATCCTCTTGACTACATGGTATGGTCCTTGCCATGGTTGTTGTAGCTTTGGGCAGCGCCCCTTGCTCCGGGTCGGGCGGTACAGCCACACCAATCTCCTTCCTGGAAGCCTAGGCTATTAGCTTGCCGATCGTACCTGGTCTTCACCCGGTCACTCTCTAGCTGGATGTGCAGACGGGTCATCTCATGTGCATCATGTGCATCCAATAGGTTCTTCACGTGATTGACTGCTGACTGTGCGGTTCTGGGGGGGACTGCCAAACATCAGGTCGCATGGGAGGCACAATTCTCGCCCAAATACCAAACTAGCTGGCGTCATCTTGGTGGTGTCATGGGTAGACGAACGATAGGTCAGCAAGAAAAGCGGTATTCTGACATCCCAGTCCCTCTGATGGTTGGCCACAACCTTCCTCAGATGTTCTTCGAGGGCTTTTGTGTACCTCTCAACCCTGCCATTTGACTGGGGGTGGAGAGGCATCATACGCATCTTGTGCATTTCTCTCATCAAGTGGAACTCGAAGTTTCTGCCCTGATTACTGTGTAATTCCAGCGGCACCCTAAAGCAGCAGAACAATTCTTCCACAAGACAGCCAGCGATGGTCTTGGCCTCCTGGTTCGGGATGGTGTATACCTCTGGCCACTTACTGAAATAGTCCATGACCACCAGCAGACATTTGTTGCCCCTGTCGGAGAAAGGAAATGGTCCAGCTACGTCAATGGCGATGCGCTCGAATAGTGCTCCAACATTATACTGCTGCATGCGACCCTGGTTCCTGGTCTGCGGACTGCGGCTTGCTGCACACATATCACATTGGTGGCACTACCTCTCAGCGTCCTCTCATAACCTCAACCAATAGTACCTCGGTTACAGCTTGTTGATTGTGTGGTTGGACCTAAGATGCACTCCGGATGAACCAGAATGTACCTCCTCCAGGGCCTCCATAACTCTAATCCAAGGAAGTACCACCTACTCTCTTTGCATTTTTCCATCCAGTGACTCCCAGATCCATTAGAACACACCGTCCCTGATCTTCAGCGAGTCCAATTGTGCCCAGTAGGACTTATATTCGCTACTCCTGGGGGCGACGTCCTCCCAGCTCAACCGAGTTCCTGTCTCCACTTCTTGGAGGAAGGGTCCCAAATGGGTGTGTGCCAGCTGCTCCCTCCTCAGGCCTGCACTATCCCATCCGTCTGCAGGCACCGCTGAAATCACACGAACAACTGTGTCACACTCCTCTTCCACCATATTGCAGTGACCACATTCCTCCGGGCAAGGTCTCCTCGACAAAGCATCTGCATTGGAGTGGCTCCTTCCTTTCCTGTGTTCTGAGCTGAAGTTGTACTCCTGGAGCCTCTGGACCCAATGGGCTGTCTGGCCCTCTAGGTTCTTGAAGCTCAGCAGCCAAGTGAGGGCAGAGTGGTTAGTCCTCAGATGGAATGGCCGACTGTGCTAGTACTTACAGAAATGTTCCAGCGACTTCACTACTGCCAGGATCTCATGCCGGGTAACAGTTCTTCTCGGCCTTAGAGAGTGTCTTGCTGGTGTAGGCTATCACCTGCTCTTATCCGCCTTGGGCCTGAAATAGCAAGCCTCCAATTCTGCTGTCGCTTAACATCAGGCGCTGACATATCTCTGCGTCAGGCATCCCATCGACAAACAAGTAGGCAGCTTTCTCCGACACGTATCCGGCCATCCTGTATTCACCAGAGCCTTGCTCACGATTTCATTGGCCAGGGCAAACTCCTGCAGCGTCTCCCCTGGCTGTTACAGCCTCGACTTGAGCTGACTGCGATAGGCTACTGCCAGATGGTGGTTCCTGAACTGGTTTTCTAAGGCTTCCCAAATGTCTCTGGACGTTGCCGACGTCGGAATCACGTTCAGTACCTCAGCCGCCCATCCCTGAAGACTAGCTGTCAGTGGAGCGGCTTCTTCTCCTACTGACCATCTGTTATGGGTGGTAATGGTGGCAAATCAAAAGTTGTCATCCTGTTGTACTTAGGCGGCTTGATGCACGTCTCAAACTTTAGATCCTTAAGCTTTTCGCCAATCATTTGTTCCACCCTGGCGTTCATTTCCTTGGTCCTGCCAATGACTCTGCCTTCCAGGGCACTAATGTGATGGTTAGGGTTATTCATCCTCCCGCCGAGTTGTTCTACCAGTGTCTTCATCCCAATCAGTTGCTCTTCAATTTATGCTGATAGCTCTGTCTTCATCTTCTCCATTCCGGAGTTAATATCTGTCTACACTTTTTCCTTTACACCTTCTATTTTTGCCTCGATGTTCTCTATTGCTGAATTCACTTGTTATTTTGCTTCCCATTTTGTCCATGCCATTATTCATTTCCATCTTCATTTCTGCTACACTAGACAATATTTTTTCTAGCCTTGCCTCCATCGTGGTTTTTACGTTGCACTTCTATTTCTTTTGTGGCTTTCGTCTCACTTCTGACACCAGTGTAACTTTATTTATTCTCAATTATTTATTGTAACTTTATTTTACAACCAATTATGACTCACTTAGCACAAATTATCACAAGGTTCACAGTGACACTCCTTTTGCACAACTTTCACAAACTAGCCTGCAAAACTGTGTTACTAACTGTCCCCGTGGCAATGTTCTTGAAAACCAAGGAGCGTTAATTTATATGGAGAAGTCTGAAGCCATGTCATAACATCAATAACCATAATGATAGCAAAATAAAAAGTTAATTTTGCATGGTGACATGTCATTAGTTTAACTAACCAAATTATTTTCTTCACCTGCTTCCATTAAACCAACAAAAGTTAGCTAACATTAAAATTTGATCGAGTGCACATTTTCTCATTATCTATAAACTATTTTACCAAGTATTGTTCCTTAATATTAAATAAATTAAAGTTACATTAATAATAAATTAAAATACATTGACATTTTTTTTATCTTTATTGTTTTCTGTTAATTGTTGCCTGGAGTTTTTGCTATTGCTTTTGACACAGTGTAATGAATTGCATATAAACATACTACTCATGCACTTTTACTCGTCATATATATTTACGTAATGTATATGTAATATATGCAAGTGATCCAAAAGACTGAACTGGCACATTGAGAAATGCTGGCAGTTTCCTGGCAGATATTTTGTTTTAATTCTTCCAGGGTGTGTGGGTTTGTCTTGTACACTTTATGCTCTAAGTTACCCCAGAGAGAGAAATCGCAGGGGTTAGGTTGGGGGACCGAGGGGGCCACAGATCTCTACCAATAATTCTGTCCTGAGACAACCTTTCAGTTGATCAAATTGCGTAAGCTTTCATGGCCAATGTCATAAAATAGAAAATAATTATCCGGGCTTATGGGCCATGGTCTAGTGAACCATGAGGTCCACTAGACCAGAGTCCACAAACCCAGATAATAATTTTCTATTTTACACTTTCAGTTGTCTCAACAACAATGGAATTAATATTCAATCCAAATGATGCACCCACTTACCTTCATTATAATGGTTCGGGTACAAATCCTGATCTTCTGATGGTGTCATCTGACATAATTGACAATACAAAAAGAGAAATAATAGAAGACCCAGGTTCAGGCCACAGAATCACCATAAACTCCATAAGAGGTCTAATAAATAAAAGTAACAAACCAAAAATTAAAACTTCTTGGAATTTTAAAAAAGCAGATTGGTCCAGTTTCCAAAATGAGATAGAAGGGAAGTGTAATATACTGTTAGAATCAAGAGTTCAAGTCAACAGATGAAATGAATAAAAAAATTTGTGAAATATTATTGACAGCAGCCAAAACACATATCCCCAAAGGAAAGTTAAAGAAATATAGCTACTTTTGGTTTCCATCTTTATCTAAGTTAAAACACGAAAGAAATATAGCAAGAGTCAAAGCCAAAAGAACCAAAGTGTCCAGAAGATGTGCAAAACTGAAGAAGAAAAGCAGCCATTTTTAAGAAAGAATTAATTACAGCAAAGAGGGCCAGTTTCAAAAATTTTGTAGAACATATGGACTATAGGAAAGATGGAAATAAAATATACAAATTCCTTAATAAAACAAAATTATCAAAAAATACAACTGAACCATTAAAACATAATAACAAAAGCTTAACTACAGATAGGAAAATAGCAGAATCCCTTAATAAGTTTTATGCTCAGTCACAAAGAATACCCCAAGCGTATAAAAACAAGATAAAACTATCAGAGAAACTAATAAGCCAAAAGATATACAAAATGATATTTTTATTCAGGATTTTAACGAAACAGAACTAGATTTAGCAATAGAACAATTACAGAACAAAAAATCTCCAGGACCTGACAAGATCCACCCAGAGTTTATTAAACACCTTGGCAGGAAAGGAAAAGAAATCCTACTTAAACTGTATAACGTGTTGGAGAATGACTGTGCCTTCCGACTGGAAAAAAGCCATTATCATCCCAATTTTAAAGAAAAACAAACCCTCAAACAATATTAATAGTTTCAGGCCAATATCTTTGACCAGTGTTATTGCACAAGTGATGGAAAGAATGGTGGCATCTAGACTTAACTGGTTCCTAGAATATTACAACTTAATTAATAGTTCACAGACCGGCTTCAGACAGAATCATAGCACAAGTGAAAAGGTACTCCTACTAAGCCAAGACATCAAGGAAGCTTTCAATAGAAAGGAGGATACCTTGGCAGTATTCATTGATTTTAAATCAGCATATGACTTAGTCTGGAGAAACAAATTAATTGAGAAGTTGCAATCAATAGGTGTGAAAAGTAACATGCTTAAATGGATAACTCAGTTTATTTCACAAAGATTTTGTGCCACAAAATATAATACATACATTTCCAAATATAAAGAAACACACCAAGGACTTCCACAAGGTGCTGTTCTGAGCACAGCACTCTTTAACATATATATAAATGACCTTCCATCAATAATAAAAACTTTAGAAACCAAAATTGCTTTATTTACCGACGATGTAGTCATTTGGACTCCAGGCTCTCCAAAAAAACCTGAATTAATTAAAGACAGAATAGAAACAGCCCTAAACAAAGTACATGAATGGAGCTCCAAAAACCTCATGACTATCAATGTGGAAAAAACAAATTATGAATTATTTACACTAAAATACAAACCAGTTAATATTAACATAAATTATAATGGTAAACCACTCAAAGCAGTTGATGATGCCAAATACTTAGGCATCACTTTCGACAGAAAGCTAAGTTGGAAAAAAGATATAACAAACATCTCAGAAAAGGTTGAAAAGAAACTGCAAATCCTGAAAAGGTTAGCTGGTGCTAAATGGGGCTGCTCAAGGAGAGTCCTTAACACAACATACAAAATATATGTTAAACCAAACCTCTTGTACTGTTCTGAAGCTTTAATAACAGCAGCAAATGCTAACATCAATAAACTTGTTAAAGCAGTTAAATCCACACCTATTGATGCCATGCTTGCCTTAACACGGACCCCATCAATAACAACAAAAATAGAAGAACAAGCATTGCTCCAACACGAGAAAATGTTACGACTGCCAAACTCTAAATGGACAGAAGAGAACCTCCCCCCTTCAATCCTTAAAACTCATAGTAGTTTCCTAGAAAGGGCAACACAGATTAAATCCAAATTGAACATTCCTAACACCAGAGAAAATCTACTTCCAAGAGAAAATCCATTGGAATTATTGCAACCTACCTTCAGTTTGGAATTAATAGAGGAAATAAGTAAATCAGACACACCAAAAGAAATACAAAAACTTGTAGCTCTGGAAACAATCAATACTAGGTATCCCACAGAAGAATGGCTGCACATATATACTGATGGATCCTCCATGGAAAACCTTACTGGAGCTGGAGTTATGTGTTCACATTTTTCCTTTTATCATTCTGTTGGCAGAGACACAACAAATTATGATGGAGAAATAGAGGCTATACACATTGCTCTCCGACAATTATTAAATCTTCCCTTAAATAAATTTAACAAGGCAGTAATTCTTTCAGATTCTAAAGCTGCAATTCAGGGAATATGTTCAAATACTACAAAGAAGTCAACAAAAATTAGAGAATGCTACAAAATGTTAACACAACTCCAAAAAGTTAATAAGACTGTTCATCTCCAATGGATTCCAGCACACTGTGGAGTCATGGGGAATGAAGCTGCAGACTCACTTGCAAAGAAAGGCACAACAGTAAAACAAAAGTCTAAATTCAATTTCTCATATTCCTCAATAAAACGCTTGATCATTAAAAAATTTTCTCATTCATACCTACAAGAAATAGAAACAAATGCCAAAGATAAAAAATGGATTACACTACTTTCCAACCCAGATATAATCCCCCAGAGACCAAGGAAAACAGCGGTTGCAGCCTTCCGACTACTGACAAATCACGACTGCTTAGCAAGTCATCTCTACAGAATAGGTATCTCAGCTTCACCAATATGTGTCCTGTGTAACGATCCAGCAGAGATGAACGAAGACCACTTGAAGACCTGTGAAGCATTAAGATCAGAAGTAACTACAGTTCAAAAGTATTGGAAAGCACGAATGCTAATGGCTTCATTGCCAGATGGCACTAGAAAACAACAACAACATATTTCTAAAATGTTCTTTTATTCTGGTTTCTAAATGACGTTTAGTTTTACCAATATAAACCTTATCACATTCTAAACAGCTAAATTGATAAATGCCAGATTTTTTATAATTCAATAAAAGTTTTAAACGAAGTACTGCCGCGATACATGTCCCCCATCTCGTTATGATAGGTTGGGGGGGGGGGGCGGCATAGTTACATCTGGTGTAATGTACTTAAATGTCAGGATTCTTGATGAGGCTTACATAAAAATCTTCTTAATACTGGAAATCCATTTGCCAACACCCAGAAACAAGCATCGTATACCAACACCCTGTGAAAGCCATGTACTACGCAGGCCATGTGAAGCATGTGTAGAAATAACACTTTTAACGGTATTCCAGCCTTTTTCATATATGATGCAGCGTCACTGATGAAAAGTAAGGTGTCGTATTGAACCTCGTGAGACCGCAGCAAATTTAATGAACTGGTGAATAACTGCTCAATAGTTTGATTGTTAACTTTCTCAAGACACTGTAGTAAGCAGGAATGATTTCATTGATTCATCTTCTGTAGGATCTAGTCATCCATTAACAAATTGGCAATGAAACAACCTATGGTATCAGTTGACTCGTCGATATTCGACAGTATCCTAGATCATCTTATTTTTCATTTTATCTTTAGTTATTTTCATTGTGTCATTGTAACCTTCGGTTAAGTAACATTTTCGCAAACTTGACTCGCTAGGTATAGATTGGTTAGTATACTTCTCCAAAAACTGTGATAATGTAGGATTCTGTAATTTCCAGAAAATGATTCTGGCGCTGAAGAAAGCTACATAAGTCGAATGCAAACTGGGATTTTTGACTCAATGTTGCAATTACTGTTGGAAGCAAAGGAATCTTCTGCCTGTAGCACTGTTTAATTGTGCCGATATGTTGTGATATAAAATACTTCTTTTCGTAGTTCACTGACTGCTCGTATATTTTGTATGTGAGTACTTTACCGTCGGTACAAAATATGCCGGATCCAAACATATTAACATAACTGTGTAATTTACTGCGTAAAGGAACATTGAATTTTGGCACCTTGCTGCTAGCTACAACGTCGCAATGAAAACTGAAAGAAAAACAAAGTTAGACCCGTACCTGCTCATTATTGCATTTTAAAATAAGCACATATGATAATCTAAATGCTTTCTTTATCTATACATTTATTTGCGCTGCAGCACTCATTGTTGCAAAGAAAATAATGAATTAAATGAGGGACGCCTATGTCGTCTGCAACTTACAAACAATAGTATACATTCGGCGAAGTAACTTTCATTGTCACGGTCTTAACGGTTGTTGAAATAAAATGTACCTGAAGAAAATGTTTAATAATTAATAAATAACACATAAATAATGAAATAAAGGCAACAAAAAGCATATATTTTGTAAAATAGACATATTAAAAAGGCAGAAAAAGGCAATATAAAACTGTGGCATTTTAATCACAAAGGTATAATTCGTACAGATTCACTTTCAAATTGAAGGTAAATTTGACGCATTTAAAAAGGCATTCCGCCTAAGTTCCAGTCTCTGGTTATAATTATTTCTACGATGGATATGTGCATGCCTGTGCATGTTTTAAATCAAAGTAAACATTAATTATAAGTTATTGGACTAAGGACTCACCATGTTTAATTACCCAAATTGTCGTGCAGAAAGAGAATAGAATCCACACTCTGGCAGCTCAGGATGGTACGACGTTCTTGAATAACTAATCCTGCTGCACTAAAATTTCTTTCAGTACTCACACTTGATGAATGCTACCACCTTTTCTACGAAAAGTCCCTTCAATGTCTTTGGTTACCAGTATCAAATGCTGACGAGATAGTTTTTTCTAAAAACTATCAAACAAAAACTTTTTGAGTTACTAAAGAAACTTGCAACTTATAAAACTTTATACTAGAAATTTCAAGCGACAAAATTTAAAAACTATTGTCTTTTGAGCTGAGGCTAATAAAACAAATTTGTACGACAGATTTGCACATTATAATCAGATAAATATGTTGTTAGCTAATGCTGGATTTCTGACAATGAAGTCATTAATCCTCTTG
This sequence comes from Tenodera sinensis, assembly GCA_030765045.1. Classification (NCBI taxonomy): domain Eukaryota; kingdom Metazoa; phylum Arthropoda; class Insecta; order Mantodea; family Mantidae; genus Tenodera; species Tenodera sinensis. Next base: position 104,938,182 of record CM060965.1, on the reverse strand, counting down.
CTCTCCAATATTTTTCACTGATGGATGGGGCATTAGAAGTGGCCGGGCATATTTGAAGGTGGTCTCGATCCATTTCTTCTTGCAGATCACATAGAGGACAGAGTGGTGAAGAATATATCCCAATTCTGTTTAAATGTTTTGCCAGACAATCATGTCCTGTAATCAACCTGAAGGTTGCAACTGCTGTTTTTCGAGGATACTCAGGAATTACTTTTTGAATGTTTGGTAGTTCCCATCTTTTATTCTTTGATTTTTCATAGTAATATTTTGCAATCATTTTTTTGAATTCAGAGTTGACTAATCTTTTGGCTGCATAAAATGGTAGATTAACTATTGATTTCTGCACATTGCCGGTACCCTTTTTTTGCAAGAAAATCAGCTTTCTCATTACCACTCAGTCCACAGTGAGCTGGTATCCATTGGAAGACTAGGTGTTTTTGAAGTGCTGTTAGATGGGTAAGGATTTTCCAACATTGTTTGAATTGTTTGGTTTTTTGGTGACAACTTGGAAGTAATTGCTATAATTGCTGCCCTGGAATCTGAGAGAATAACTGCTTGCTGAAAATGTGAAATTCTGTACAAAAGATTTTGTAGGGCCATTCGAATTGCTTCAATTTCTCCATCAAAGTTTGAAGTTCCATAACTTAAAGATTTGTAATAGGAAAAGATAAATATAATAGAACCTTAAAAATAGGCATTTTTTTAATTTCATTGTGTAGAGCATTTGGCATAACATTATAAACTCCGGATTCAACATTTCCTAACTCTGAAACTGTAGGATATATCACACTAAAATTCAAAACCCTATAATGCTGGTATAAGACAGCATTGAAAATAAATGTTTAGCTAACTTGGCTGAAAAATTTTAAAAATCCATTTTCAGTTCATTTTCTTATTTAACCATTTTCAGTTGTTTATTCCCTTAATTTTCAAGCCCGGGCCCGGCCCGAGGACTTGGCCCGACCCCGTGCAGACCTCTAACAGACACACAGAGTGACACAGAGACACACACACGGACCTTTTTCTAAAAATGCTTTATTTGGATTCAGGGGGCCTCAAAACAGATATTTCTGGTGAAATCTCGATATCAAATTTTTGGGTGGAATACAATACTTCCCGTACTTACCAGTAGAGAAAGTAAAAAGAGTACAAGTCCAGTTAACAGAGGGCATCTGATAACCCTAGATTTAACCAAACTGTAGCTCAGGCAGGTGCACTACTTTAGAACAATGGGCAGTAGATGGGGCCCAGAGCTTTCTTGCCGGGTAGTGAGCAATCATGTCACAGCAGTGGATAGCAGTAGTGGTTCAATTGGCACAGCACTACAGTGTTTCATTCTGGAATTCAGCTATGACCTTGTGATTGACACAAGTGAACCTGACATAGCACTCTATTGTTTTTTCCACTCACTCTGATGTTTTTACACCCTGCTTCAAAAGTGATTTATTCTTTCTTTCCCGGAATAATAAATATTATGCGAAGTGGCATCTCTAATACGTTATATTACCTCATCAAACAAAAACAAAGCTTCACTGATGATGATGATATAATCAGGCAATATCTTATTATGTCAGCAGAAGAATTTAGTAGCAAAATATACATCTGTTTGTTTGTCACCTAGAACAGTGGCTCGCAGGTTTCAAGATCTTGCTCAACTTGCTGAAGGTGTGGCAGTTTCATTACATTTTCATTGGCTCTGAATGAAGGCCCTGATATTTGTGGCATGGTGCAGCTTGCTATTTTCATCAGAGGGGTAAACAACGAACTGGAAATTAGGGAACTGTTAGTTGTAATTCTGATGAAAGAGAACAGGTGCCGACATCATAGCATGTTTAGAGGAAAGTGTGGAGAATTTCAGTCTTCCATGGGATCTGCTGTTTTTGGTTGCCACAGATAGGGCACCTGCAATGGTTGGTCCTAAAATTGGTCCAGTTGGGTACCAGAAACAAAAACTTAAGGCCACAATTCAGACATAGTGTATTTTTATTCACTGCATATTACACTTAGAAAATCTCAAACTCTTAAATTTGCAACTATTATGAGCTTGGTGATAAAAATTAAAAACTTCATTAGGCAATGTAGCCTCAACCATCATCAGTTCAAAGCGCTTCTTGAAGACATCACTATGGTGATATCCCTTACCACTGTGAGGTGAGATAGTTAAAACAGGGGTAAAGTATTCAATAGATTTTTTAACCTTGTGAAGAAATATCCATATTTATGGTTATGAAAGATAAGACTATTCCTGAGTTCAAGGATTCCAAATGGAACTATTACTACTACTACTACTCACTATGATTCTTGTTGATTCAACTTCGCATTTGAACGTACTTAACGTATCTCTACAAGGGAAACTACGTAATAACTCAAATGTGGGATACAATAAAGGCCTTCAAAATGAAACTTCTGTTGTGGGAATGTCAACTTAACAATACTTCCCACTTTCTGAAGCTTGCCTCTCTTCAAGATTATAGAGTACGCAGAAATTATTTTTAAATTGCATAAACAATTTGAAAGGTATTTCCTGGACCTGCAACGTCTAGAAACACAATTTTATATTCCCAGCAAATGTTTATTTGGTTTCTGCAGACTTACAGTTAGAAATTATTGACTTACAGTGTGACAGAGAACTGAAATACAAGTGTAATAAAGTGGATTTGATTGGTTTTTACCATTCTTTTCCTCGTTTATGATTTCTGCACCTGGATAATCATAATCAGCTAAAATCTTGTGTATGTTCAGTACTATTTATAAGTGTGAGCTGCTCTTCTCTTTTTTAAAATTGAGAAAACATGGACACCACAGTAACCTCTCTGATGAAAATACTTATGCAGTACTTAGAATTAAGGCAGCACAAAATATCTCTCCAAATATTCATAAGTTACTCAACTAAAATCTATCTAACAAAAAATAAAACATTTAATTTAAGGTGCAATTTAATTGTCTTGTATTTTATAATTTATTTAAGCTAGTTATTCATAATTCCCATCAGTAAGACCTTTAACTGTTCTAATTGTATTATTTGTCTTGGGTTTTTCATTATGAAATATACTTTTGTTTTGTTACGTTTCAGAGTTCATCAGTTAAATGTAGAAAAGCTGTTTCTGTTTTATGTTTTGCTGATTATGTTGCTGTACATATAGGTATAAAATAATGTTCATCAAGTAGATAAACACAGCAAAGATATTCCTTTGCAAGTGTAACCAGAACTATTTGTGATAAATTGCGTGACAAATTAGAATAAATATGTCTATAATTACATACACACACTTTGTAATACTATAAATGTAGAATATTGGTTCACTATTAACAGACTTTCAGATTAATATGACCTGCTCTGGCATCATTAAAACATGCCACTGAGGTAACCCTAGAGCCGTGCTGAGACTCTAAGCTAGCAGCGAGCTAGAGCAAGGCTCGACCGGGCAAACCCTGCCGGTGCCTGCTGTAGCTGAAATGTTTCTCTTATGTATACATTATGAATTGCAATGATTACTTCTAGTGAATGCATCATTCTAATCCATTTACTTATAATAAATAGCATTTAAACTTTGTGTTTTCTGTTCTGTGTTTTGTTTATTATTCTTTACTGTTTTCATTTGTTTGCTGTTCCAGTCTTGTTTTCCTTACCTCCAATGGTTATTCTATAAAGTGCGCAACATGAATATAAAATGCTGTAACTAGGAAGTAAAATTGGTTTAAACATGACCAAGTCTCTTTTTCTCATTTCATAGGCTTTCCTTAACTGTATATGTTCACATTATAACCACACCCATATCAGTCAGCTTTGTTCCCATTCCTCTACCTGTTTATTGTGAATCAACCTTAAGGAAAATGCTTTTTGCTTCATTTGCACAACACATAATGAGATTCTAAAGTAGAATTAGAAACTAAAACTTCACTTATCTTAGTAATGTTGCAAGTTCTTGTTGCAAAACTGACTCAAGTTTCGAGTTGACTCCAACTCATTATCAAAGCTATACAAACAAATTTGTCACCAAAGCTACAGATGTTCATTTTAATCACTAATCTCTGAAAACAAAAAACATAGATACTGATGCTCATTTTAATTACCAATCTCTGAAAACAAAAATTTATTAATACAATCTATAGAAGGTGTTTTGAAACTCATAACACGGTTCCTGTTTTTTAAAATAAAATTTTTTTCCCCAACCATTAAATCTATAGGTCCACTTAATTGTTTTAATAATTTAATTTCTGTATTAATTTCATGATTAAATGACCAAAAATGATCTGCCACAGCTGATTTATCAGTTTGTTTATATTTAATATTTTTAAAATGCTCTTTTATTCTGATTTCTAAATTATGTTTAGTTTTACCAATATAAACCTTATCACAATCCAAGCAACTAAATTGATAAATGCCAGATTTTTTATAATTTGGTATTTTATCTGTTTTAGAAAAAATTAGTACATTTTGTATATTAAATTTATTTTGAGGAACCAAAAATATTCCATATTCTTTAAAAATCTTTGTAAATTTTTTATTGGCCCATGGATGGTAATTAAACTTTTTAAAAATACAATTATCTTTTATTTTTTTGAGGATAGAAACTTCTTTAATAGCTTTTTGATACTTAAATTTTTCTATCTTTTTATGTATAAAATCTGTATTAAAACCATTAATTACTGCAGTGTTAATAATGTGTTTATATTCTGTGTCAAATTCTTCTTTATTAAGGGGTATATTTATTAACCTATAAATTAAACTATTGAAAACAGCAAATTTATGTGCAAAAGGATCAAAACTTTTATTTTTTATGTAATTATCAGTGTGAGTAGATTTTCTATAAATACCAAAATTCAATTTATTGTTATGTCTTTTAATTTTTAAGTCCAGGAATGGAAGGCATCCATTATTTTCGGTTTCCAAAGTGAATTGTATAGCTTTAAGTTTTAAAGCAACATTTATCTGTTTTTTAGGGACAACAGCAAAAATTTCATCCACATATCTATACCATATTTTAAAAATTAGAGGGAATGATTTTATAATTTGAGTTTCAAAAAAGCCCATAAAAAGATTAGCAAGGAATGGCGAAAGTGGACTACCCATTGCCAAGCCAGAAGCTTGTTGAAAAAAATTACCATTAAAACTAAAGAAATTTTGATCTAAACAAAGATTCGTAAGTTTTACAAAATCATCTATTAAATCTTTGTTTAATTCTAAAGAATTTAACCATTTTTTTAAAAAAATCAAAAGTTTTTTTCTAGGAATACTAGGAAATAAAGCAGTTACATCAAAAGAAACGAGTTTTTCATTATCAGTAAGGCTCGGAAGTTCATGCCCTAAAAACACTGAAATATGCATGCAAATATGCTCTTAAAACTTGAAAATATGCCAAGAAACATGCACTATTTAATTAAAACGATTGATGTCCCTTTGCATTAGACAAGAGAAGTTAGTATAAATAATAAATAAAGTTACCTTATTCCTTAGAGGTTGAAGCAGAAATGGTCCCGCTGCTAGTATTAACTGCTAAATTGCAGTTCACAACCAACCCTTTGCACAAATTTTCAACTGCAAAACATTGTCTGTTGTCTCGCAAAACACTTTTGTAACGTGAAAAACTTCTCCACATCACAAGATGTTATCGGGACATATTTAAATGATGTTAACTGCTTCACAGAGAGAGTCAAGTCTCTTGGTGTGACAGATGGTTTTCTTTCGAGGATGTCTCGAATATCGCACATCTGTTTATAACCAGAATTTTTTGAAATTACATAATTTACTTTCTCTTTCACTTTTTGTCCTATGCTACCAGGAACCGAACTTAGATCACATATTGTTTTTTCAAAGACAGTAAGTGATTCATGCAAAGATCCTACAGCTTCCAATTTTGTAATGGCTGTTTGTAAGAAAGAAAAATGGGCGGATATGAAATTAAGATCCTCTTTTAACCCAGTGCCTGATAGAATATTTTGCAGAGTTTCTATTGATGAAGCATCTTTCAAGTCCAATGAATTAACAACCTCTTCGAATATTTCTATGTGCTCATTATAACATAAAACTGCATCAACCCATGTTCCCCATCAAGTTAACACTGGTACAGGAGGAAGTCAGATATCAGGTACTGTTGATCTAAAGAACTTAACTCTTTTAGGAGATTTAACAAAAATTGTCTTTGTACTGGACACAAATCTGTCTACCAACAGGAAAGAATCACATATTGTCTCAGAAATGCGATGAAGAGTGTGTGCCAAACAAGTTATATGAATTAAGTTAGGAAAAATACCTTTCAGAGTTTGTCCTGATTTTACCATATAAGGACCTGCATCAGTAACAAATAAAAGTAGCCGATCGTATTTGATTCCACATGGCCATAGTAATTTCAAAGTGTCCATCACAAGCTGGGTCACAGTTCCATTGTTAGTGGCCGACAATTCGCACACATTAAGAAGATAAGGTGTAGTCTTTTGTTCATTATTTCAAGCATCCACGATTATATTAGCAATAGAACGGCGCTCAGAAACAGGGGTTTCACCAACAGACAACCACAAAAACTGATCCGCTAATTCATTTTGTATATTTGACAATACGTTGTAACAATGTCCTAGATAAGTCTTATGCAGTTCACTTTCTTCAGGCACATGTTGTCGAGTGTACTTGGCAATAAAGTTTTTAAATGTCAGATTATTCATTTTGCGCAAGGGAATATCAGCAGCTAAAAATGCTTGGCACAAGTCGTAGGAAAATTCAGTAACCCTACTTCCTAAACACTCTACTGGCTGTTTTTGAACAGGTCTTTGTTTGCGAGTTTTCTGATTAAATTCTCCTTATGTTTTCCTGTGTTTATGTGCTGAACTATTTGAAATGTTTTCTCACTCCCTACATTTTTCTCACACGCTCCACAAAACAGTGCCCTATTATCTGTAGATATTAAATCACCCAAAAACTCGTTCTGTAAATTAATTAATCTAGCACTCGAATTTTGTTTTATTTTCGACATTTGAAGAGCTCTTTAACATTTTATACGCCTAATTTAATTTGGTGGGAACCAGTTCACAACACTGTTATGTTTGAAGACCACTACTGGTGTGCAGGCAAGCGTTGCTATAATCGTGCTGTTCAAAACGTTAACCTGCACTTTATCTTTGTTAATATAAACCTCTCAGATAACGCACTGATTATTGTCTACGTACATATTATGAAAGGATGGAAACGGGTGATTCACTGCATGACAACATGACTCAGCATTACTTCTCGCCACCTCGCGAGTTGCATCATCATGTGCAATACTACCAATATGAAAAATACTATCCAGATGGAAAACAATAATAAAAAACTTAAAATCAAGAAAATATGCAGTTATATGCACCATAAAATCTTATCTAAATAACTGAAAGTTCCATAATTCGTGCACATAATGTAAAAGCATACATTTTTAACCCCTATGAAAAAACATGCAAATGCATGAACTTCCTAGCCCTAATTATCAGTTTAGTTTCTAATTTGTTCTTACTTTAGGATGTTATTGTTTCACTGTTAATAGCTTCAATTTTCTTAATTAACTAATGAGATTCTTCATTGTAATATTATTATTTTTATCTTTTTTTTTTTTAAAGAAATATTCCACAATACAATGGGTGTCCTTCGTTCCAAAACAATCTTCTGCCTCCTTAAGTCCCTGTCGATAGCATCTTCCTCCTTTAACCCTCTTCTCTTCATACTCCTTTTTACCCCATGCATCTAAGCATTCCCTAGGTTTCCCTCTTCTTTTCTTGTCTACTTTCCAATTTAGAATTTTATTGGGTATTCAGTCCTCTGACATTCTAAGTACGTGTCCATACCTTTTCAGGTGTCTTTCTTCTACAATTTCCAAAATGTTTTTGTCAATTTGCATAATTTCCCTTATTCTATTGTTCCAAACTTGGATTTTGTGCTGACCGTCTCTAAAAGTTCATTTCCAATACCATTAATTTGTTTGCTTGTTGTCTCTTTATGGTCCAAGCTTCAGTGCCGTATAATGTTGTACTTTGGAATAGTGCCTGATTAATTAATCTTTTAGTTCTATGTAAAATATTTTTACTCCATAAAACTGAATTGAGAATTCCTATAATTCTTCCCATGAGTTATTCTTTGAATCTCTAAATTTGTTGTTGCATCCTATTGTATTAGAGACCCAAGATATTTAAAATAGTCAACATGTGCTGTTTCGTCTGTATTGCCCGAAAGCTTTTCTTCTAAACCCATTGATGCATATTCAGTTTTATTGAAATTTATTTCTAATCCCCATATCCTGTACTCTTGTACTAATTTTCTGAGCATATATGACGCATCATGCACAGTGTGCGCACAAAGTCTGTATCCCCCTATATTAAATTAAAACTGATGTGAAATAAAAGTAAAAATTTCCAATATTTATGTAATTAAATGTTTCTCCTTACATCTTAGGACTCCAAAACATTGGTATATGTCCCCCCATTGTCTCTGCACAGCCGAATATGCCACCATGTTCTCGTGTTCGTCTTACTCAACATCATTGTAGTCACTGTCTGGAAAGCTACTCGCACCACATTTTGCAGTTCACCAGTTGTAGCATACCACTGCTTCCACACCTTGTCTTTGATGTAACCCCATAGTGCATTATCTGGAGTTGTTAGATCAGGGCTCCTTGGAGGCCATGTGAGATTGTCCGATCCTCTGCCAATCCAACGATTTCCAAAGACTATGTTCAGACGTCGAGCAGCCACCGCAAAGTGAGCTGATGCCCCATCATGTTGAAACCAAACACTGTTTAAGATTCCCACATTTTGCAGCTGTGGGAGGAGCCAGTCATCAATCATCTGGAGATAAGTGTTCTGATCAACAGGACCATAAAAAATATGGGCCAAGGAAATGAGTTTGTGTCATTCTGGCACAGACCATGACATGTGGTGGGTTGCACTCAATTTCTTCGAATAAATTTGGATTTTCTTTTCTCCAGAAATAAACATTGCGGTTATGGAAACTGCGATAAATCGCACATTCGTCTGTGAACATGACTTTTGCCTTCTCAGACATTCTTTGGAATTGTTGTAGTATCTGACCACAAGCATTAACACGTGTCTCCAAATCAGCATCTGATAATTCATTCACATTCAATGGACGCCAACACTTCATTTTCAGATCCACTTTAATATGTTTCCTCATGGTTGATTCCAGTACCCCTAACTCTGCAGCACATTTCCATAAGGATTTAACCAGAGATTGTTGGATAGATTTTTCCATGTCAGCACAAAGTCCACATCTAGTGTATGGTACTGCACTTCTTGTTGCGACACAAACACTGCCAGTTAAAAATGTTTTCTGTTCCCATGCTAACATCTTCTTTGTCGGTGCTGCTTTCACAAACCGTGCAACGAAATCATCCATGACATTTTTCATTGATTTGCCATTAATTTGATGCTCATGAACCCACCCAGCGGACACTAAGCATTCCTCAATTGTGTAATCACTTGTATCAGCTATTTTTTCTCAATATCTCGGCATGAAATAATTTGATTCATAAGATTTGTTGTCATAAGAGCGACAACAATTGAACCATCGAAGTTGTCAACAATGGATATCTGACAGGAGAATAATATGAATATATACCAACCTCAAAAAAAAACATATTTACTCACGCAATCACTTTGTGCGCACATTGTATATCCTCGGTAATTATAACTTGATCATCTGCAAAAAGCAGATTATGCAGGTCTGCAAGAATTTGAATGAGTCCAGTTTTGAAGAGCTATATTGATATATTATTATTATTATTATTATTATTATTATTATTATTATTATTATTATTATTATTATTATTATTATTATTATTATTATTATTATTATTATTATTATTATTATTATTATTATTTGTTATTATTATTATTATTATTATTATTATTATTATTATTATTATTATTATTATTATTATTGTTGTTGTTGTTGTTGTTGTTATTATCATCTTCGTTATATAATGTCTTGTATGCAGGTTCTTGTTAAGATGGTCACAATGCTCTAGGTTGACATTCGGTTTGCTTATTCATTTATTTGTACTAAGCTCTTTACAGTGTTCATGTGGCCTGGGGCTAACCTAAATTCTATTCCAGTTATTGTTGTTGTTGTTATATAATGTCTTGTATGCAGGTTCTTGTTAAGATGGTCGCAATTCTCTAGGTTGACAACATTCAGTTTGCTTATTCATTTATTTGTACTAAGCTCTTTACAGTATTCATGTGGCCTGGTGCTAACCCAAATTCTATTCCAGGCCACACAAAATAATAACACTACTTTCTACTACTATTGTTTATAGTTCATACATTGTTTTGGAACTGCGATTGTACTTTATAGCAAGCAAACTAGTTATTCAGTAACATATTGTGATAATGAGCTGACTAGGCTGTAGAATCTATTGATGAGCATATCAGTCATAAGTCCAAAATTACAAGGCAACTAGCCATCTGGAAATGGAAACCTCTTTAAGCAAGAACAATTGAAGATTGGAGAAGTTGCAAGAAGGAACATCATAATCCTGAAAAACCTATATAAGGATGAAAATTAACTGTAGTGATAGTAGGGAGCAGAGTGGTTCAGCTACTGGGGGCAGGTCAAGTGAATATTATTGTGAGTGCTTAACAGCCAGTGGAGTCCTGTGAAGTACTGTCATTAGTTGGAACACCACAAATCACAAAATGTTATATGGTATGATACATAGAACACTGAAAAAAAAAAAGAAAAAAAAAAACTATTGCAAATGGAGCTGGTGATGTTCTCTCAGTGCTTATTTTTACTGTACTGTACATGGAAAATCACAAGGTTGCACAGTAAACATCTTAAGATTTATACTGTTTAGTAGTTAAATGAGAAGAGGCTAAATGGTGGAAACTTCCCAAAAGTTTTGTTTTTTGTGAATAAACAAGCATTTGGAAAAATTAGGTACATTTTTTAACATGAGTTTTCTTCATCCATGTCTTTATTCATATTTTTAATTCTTACTAATATATACTTAAGGATACAGAATATGAGAGTGCATGCAAAATTGAGATCTTTTACTGCATAAATTTTCCTTCGGCTCAAAATGTTAAGAAGATTTTAATTATATGAACGTTTTGCCCGTTATAACAGAAAGAGAGATTATTTTTTAATACTTTGTGCCACTCAATGTTTGCTGAATGAAGAAAAAGATAGGTTATAGTTGTGTTTGCGAACATCAGTTAATGTACCACAAAATTTCAGAAAATTCCTCAATTTTTGCTTTCTCTGGTGACATTTTGCAGATGTCGTGGGGCAGAAAACACTACACCTCGTTCAGGAGGAATGTTTCGTAGCTTTGCCATCAGCAGCTCAGCATCCCTGGAGAGGAGGGTTCGCAAAGAACTTGAGGAGCAAGGTATACTGGATATGAGTGAACATAAGGATATTGCTGATGATGAAATTCTGGCAGAACTCAAAAGATGTCAGGCAGAACTCAAGGTATGTGAAAGGTCATTAAAAAGTTAAGAATAGTTAATGCATCACTGACTTTTTTGATTTTGAGATCTAGGAAAAGAAGTTGTTTTTCAGGTTCTCTTTTTGGTGCTACTAAATTATATCTTTGGTACTTTATGATTTAGAATTTCAAGGAGTCCTCAATATGTTTTTTGGGAATGATGACAAATAAGTTGTCCACATATAGGTGCCAGGTCTGGAAAATCTACTGGAATGCTTTAGTAATCCTCATTTCCAGGTAACTCATAAACAGGTGAGCTAAAATCGCCAAAAGTGGGTTTCCTATTGCTAGACAGTTTATTTTTCGTTGGAAAATCAGATTGTTAAAGATAAAAAAGTTGTCAGATGCATAGCGATCTATTCTTCTATTTCATCTTGTGTAAGTTCTAAGGATTTCTGCCAACGTTTCAAAGGTATTTTTAACTTTCCGGTGGGTATGCTAGGGAACAGTGACTCCACATCAAAAGAGACTGGTGTGTAATTTTCTTTTGTGTGAACATTTTCAAGTTTGTTTAACAAGGTTTGATTAATTTGTTGTGCTATGGCTTTCAAATTTAGGCAGAGAGTTGAACTTCAATAATCTTAATTTGGCATATATAGAAAACCCATACATACAGAAAACTATAAAATCCAATGGTTATAATCCAAAACCACACCAGTATGCTGTTTTTAACAGTTTGTTACTTATTGTACGGCCAGTGGATCTCCGGCCTTGACGTTTCACGCCTGTGATGAGTTGGAGGGGGAAGGTTAACGTTGCCAAGATATAGTAATGAGTTTCAGAAAATGGATTCTCAAAATTATCTTAACAATGAAAGTATATGATATTTATTAAGTTTAAAACATTGAAGTACAGATTTTGGTTTTATTTTCATGCAATATTTCCGTTAAACCACTATTCTGTTCGAATATTACGTTTACATCTGTTATGGGTGGTAGCTGTTACTTTTGGCAATACTGGAAGTGAGTAACACACTGGATGTTAAAACTTTCTGCTAGCACCAATCTGCGGTCTCACTGCTAGGCGTAGCTTCCAAATATAGCACCGTGTCGGCAACTCCAGTTTACAAGGACCATGATGTTTCAATTGCTTTGGTGTTTGTGCAGGGTTTTTGCTCGGTAGGTAAACAGTGTAACAATTGCCTCCATATTCTACATATTCTGTAATCATTTATATGCATACTGTCCACATAAATTTACCAAGTAGTGATGCGATTTGCAGATGTATGAAATGTTTCAAATACCCTGTTTGAAATTCCCACTAAAGAACTGGCAACGCTGTGTCCAATCGCTGTACAATAGGCTTCTTTACCTACCTCTCAAAAGAGCCGAATTTAACAAAGAAAAAGAAATGATCTGCAGAGTAGCAGAAAACAATGGTTTCAATAGAAAAGCTATAGCCAAAAGATCCAAAAGGCACAGAAATGGAAGAATTTACAATCCCAAAGCTCATGCCCAATTCTAGAAAATACTCAAAGATCACAACATTTTTCTGGCACCTAAAAACCCACACTCCATCTAAACCCTACATTGTGAACTGAAAGACAGGTAAATAGATAGAAAAATCAGGAATATACAATTTAACTGCAAAGACTGCAAGAAAATTAATATTGGGACAACAAAAAGAAAATTGAAAACAAGGCCTAAGGAATATCTCAGGAATCTTAAGTACAAACTAGTGGAAAAATTGGCAGTAGCAGCACATGTTTGACTAGAAAACCATAAAATTGATCCTGAACCTATACTGTTAAAAAGCATCTCAAACGTGAAAGAACTAACTACCTCGGAGAATATATTCATTTTGAAAAATAAATATTGAATTTTCAACTTTGAGTTACCTCAAAGTGACAATCTCAGCAAGAAATTACTGGAAAAGACATCAGAGGACGACAGTGCTGTAATCTCCAATACGATGACACCATGCTCCAGCAGTTGGCATCAGGTTGAGGATGAGAGAAAATGAGCTCCTGAAACATGTCCTTTTTTTAAAAAGTAAGTGATGTGTCAGTAAACCGGCTCACTTTTACTATCTAGTAATTGATAGTAATTTAATTTTATAGTAGAGTAAATTTGAAAAAAAAATAGTTCAATTTAAGCTGGGCTTCAGAACATGCATTTGTAGGTTTAAGCAAAATTCAATAGTATATAAGGGTAATCAAAGCATATATGTATAAACATATTTTTAAAAAATCTGATGTGTTGCACAAGCATGACTTTCTCTACTCTTACACTAAACATTCTTACAAGTTCTTATTCCTATATCTTCTTTCTGTTAGTTGAGATAAACATTTGCTGAAATTATCTTACTGCTTATTGTAGATATAAGGGGAATATGGGAATGCAGTTAACTTTGAGTAATAGTCAAATCTTTTAAAGGTTCCATTCTCTTTGGATGACTAACATAAAAAAGTGACTAACGATGTTCCATTTGACGAAAGTTTTAAGTATTCCAAAAGTTGCACAAATAACAAGGAATATCTCCATAATGGTTCACTCTACAAAAAAATTTATTTGGACATAAGTTGTGTGGTTTATCAAAATCTACATTTTTTGTACAGAAGATTTGGTCTATCTCTTATGGTTTCCCAGCTACGCAAAAGTCATCAAGACTAAACAGGACTACACGGGCTCTAGCCATAAAATTGAAAATATACATTTCATATGTCATCAAAACATCTTAAACATATGACATTTTAATCAAAATCGATAGCTATTTTCGAGAAAATAAAATCTTTTCCAAAAATTTTCCATGTAAAGGGTAGTTTAGGGTGGAGGGATTTTCCTCAACATCTTCATATCACATTCTTGAAAAATGTTAAATTTGAATACCAACTTTGGTTTTTAACTGACTTTTCTTTTTTGAGTTACGTGTCCACAGACACACACACAGACCTTTTTCTAAAACTGCTTTCTTTTTTTTCTTTTCTTTTTTGTTTTTTTGGATTCAGGCAGCCTCAAAACATATATTTCTGGTGAAATCTCAACATCCAATTTTTAGGTGGAATACAATACTTCCTCTATTGATTATACGTCTTAGAGAAAGTAGAAAAGAAAATCAATAAATAATCGTAGGAGATTAATCAGGTAACTTAATCAGTAAGACATAATATAGGCCAAAGCTCACAAAGGCATTAAAATATAATTGAGAGACATGTGTGTTATTCAGCATCAAGAACTGCTAAGCATTGTATTATCATACCAAAACCTGAACTTCTAAGGATCAGACCTGACAATTCCACATGCATTTATAGCCTACCCAAAATATGAGATGCACTTCAAAATTAACTCAAAATTTTACTGGCAACTGTACATGTTGGGTAGATGCATAGTGGTAGTAGGGGATGCAAAGCTCTGTTAGCAGCAGGATTACACGATTTTAAGATTTGTTCATTAAAAAAGCAAATTTTGACATTTTCCCATTATTTTCATGAATTATTTTTACTTTCTCTACTGGTAAGTAGGGGAAGTATTGTATTCCACCCAAAAATTCGATGTCAAGATTTCACTGGAAATATATGTTTTGAGACCCTCCGAATCCAAAAAAGGCCTTTTTAGAAAAAGGTCTGTGTGTGTGTCTGTGGACAGCATAACTCAAAAACGAAAAGTTGGTTAAAAACCAAAGTTGGTATTTAAGTTTAATGTCTTTTAAGGATGCGACACGAACATTTTGAAGAAAATAGCCCCATCTTAATCTACCCTTTACATGGAACATTTTTAGAAAATTTTGATTTTCTTCAAAATGGCTCTAACGATTTTGATTAAAATGTCATATATTTGAGATATTTTTAAGACAAATGAAATGTATATCTTGAATTCTCTGGCTGTAGCCCCTGTAGTCGTATTTACTCTGGACGACTTTTGCACAACTGGTAAACCGTTAGAGATAGACCAAATCATACTATACAAAAACTGTAGATCTTGCTAAAATACACAATTTATGTCTGAATAAATTTTCTTGTGAGGTGGACCATTTCGGAGATATTCCTTGTTATGTGTGTGAGTTTCAGAAAACTTAAAACTTTTGTGAAAAGGAACATCGTTGTTCATTTGTTTTGCATGTTAAGCATGCAAAGAGAACGAGATCTCAAAGCTGTAAAATATTTGACTATCGCTCAGCCTACTGTATGCTAATATTCCTCTTACAGCTACAAGGAAATAAGCAATAAGATAATTTGTACAAATGTTTATCTCAACTAACACAAAGAAGATATAGGAGTAAGAGTTTGTAAGAATGGTTCGTACAAGAGTAGAAAAAGTCATGTGAGTGCAACACATCAGATTTTTATCTTTAGTTTTTATTAAGCCATCATTTTTACATGTTGATGCTTCCTGAGTACAATAATTTTAAATGACTTGGTAACTTTATCTGCATATACTTTTCCCTTTATTTTGATATTATATAAAGTATGATGTGGGTGATGACAACCAATGGTTATGGAAGAACTGTTCAGAGAAGCTACAAGTGGTTTTTGTTGATGTTCAATGTTGATAGTAAGGTACATAAACACACTCATCCAGAAGTCTCGGAGGTTCTCTGTTAATGCATTGCCTAGCGTGTCTGATTCAGTATGTTGTTTGTTTCTTCTACTTGTTCCTTTTATGTGTTTCTGGCTGCGTACAGAAAGCGGTCAAAGTTGTTGTACTTTGTCACCGGAGATACACAAGCGTAAACTTTGTGTCTGCTCTTATGCACATAATATTTGCGTGCATAGGAGATCTAAACAGACATAGCTGAGGTACTTACGTTCTATTGTCCGTTCAGTTCTCCAAGATGAAAGCTGATGAAGTTATTGCTGTAGTAAGTCTTGCCTATCTCATATTAAAAAGAAGGAACAAAGGAAGAAGGTGGTGGGTACACTCAATTAACAGCAAGAGGCATTTGCACGACAATTTTTACACATTGTATCCTCCACTCCGTGAAGATGACATTTTTAATTACTTTCTAATGTCAGCTTAATCATTTAATGAACTTCTTTGCATGAATACATCACAAGCGGTATCCCATAACACAGGACAAATTTGAACCTCACTTATTAATCCCTTTGCATCCCTTTTGCAATTGGAGAGGCTCTTGGAGAAGCAGAACATAAACAAAATGCACTGAATGTGAAGTGTTTCACTTGTTCTCTGGTTATACTAGTCAGTTGAATACACATGTAGCTTACAGATTGCATGCATTCTAGCATTTCAATCTTACTCTCCGCTAACCCTGAGGACACTTGAGCATTTATTTTGTGTGAGCTTTAAGCACATAATATGTGCACAGCTTAGCTTCACTAGGCATCTAATGGAACAACACATATGCTCAGTGCATAATCAAGATCACGAAATCAAAGTGCATATAAATGTACGTCTTACCTGAGGTTACACAAGTGTTTATTTTGCATGCACTTTATGCATGTAATATGCACACACTTCGCTTCACTAGGCATCTAATGGAACAGCACACATGCCCAGCACATAATATAACATCAACTTCAGCACAGCATTTTATGTAAATTATGGTATAATGGAAAATTGCTATTCTTCACTTTCGGTGGCAAGGTTCATGTTTAACTTTACTTAAATGTATGCAGTAGTGAAATATCTGCAGCTTACCAGTATTTTGATAGAGATGTAGTGGAAGAAACCTTATTCAGAAAAACAATGTTGTAGGGTTTCGAACATGAAAAATCTAAGTCCAAAAACACTCCAAAGGACAAAGCATCTCCATATACTGGAAAATTGTATTTAACTCCCTGTCTCTAAACTCCAACATGTGATTTCATTCCTAATATTCATTCTTTTCTACAGGAGCAGGAATTTACCACAAACCCAAACTGTTCGTTAAAAGTATATAGGGAACTTGGCAAATTCACAGCTACAAGATGTGAAAGGAAAATTGGAGGGGAAAGATATTAAGGTTTTCTGTAATGAAGCCATTGATAAAATGGGAAGATGTGTATTTATTGTTCTGTTCAGAATTTTTACATCTTTCAGGCCTGAGCTTTTTATAGCTGGTGTTCATTTTTTGGATAGTGCAAATGGCCCGCACTGCATTCAGGCCATTCTTGAGAGTTTCATTTGAGAGTGTTTAATATCTATTGGCTTTGTTGGTATTTAGCACTTGAACATCAGATCTATACTATGCTTTATTTTGACGCTTTACTTTCTAATTTTGATGCAATGCATCAACATGTAACTGGCATTTGTATTTATGTTTATTAACAAGAATATATGTGAAATATGTTGATAATTGCTTGCCTTTGATTTCATTCTTTAATTCAACAGTCAGTACAATTACATTAGAAATAACACTGCTTTTGTGGAAAAATAACACAGCCTTTGACCAGATTATAAATACACCTTTTGCATGCCCCTAGTGATGAGAATCATTAAAGAGGACTTAAAAGTTTTTAATCTGAGTGCACGTTAGATGCTAAGGAGACTGGCTGATGGAAAAAAAAGCAAAGTCAAATGACTTGCTGTGAACAGATATTGACAAGGCACCCCAAGGGTGCACCTGACAAGGTGATCACTAGGGCTTGGATTTTTAGGTTAACGCATATTTTGTTAATATGAACTTGAAACTGAGCTTAATGTTCTGGATATTTATACTGGAGCAAATATTTTAAGTTTTGTTGCATCTAAAGATGCATATTTTGTGATCAATTATGTAAATAAATATTTTTGGATATTCGCATAAATTACACAAAAATTACATAAAGAATGTCTTTTTTAAACTTTTTCACATATTTATTTAGTCACAAAAGCAGCAGTACAATTATTTTTAACAGCTCACTATCGAACCTCTTTAATGCTCAATTACAAAGGCCAGACGAGGCAATTTGTTATTCATTGTTGGAACAACTGATGTCAGCTATAGCATCCCTTTAGTTGGAAGAAAATATAAATATTCTCTTTCTCAGGCTACATGAGCCTGCAAGATAAGAATGAAGAATTCCTCCAGTGTCATGTACTTGATTAAGCATCTGCACTTTGGTGGTGGCTATTCAAGTATATAGCCAATTAGTCACTTGTGGATCCACAAAGTTGTACCACCTTCTAGTGTTGTGGTGTTGGGAAGTAATATATCGACCGTTTTGAGTTCACAGTGGTTTAAACATGCCTAGAGTGAAAAATAGTCCAAGTTGCCATGTGTAACAGTGTGCCCCGGAATTTAAGGGTATTTTCATTTGTGATGGTAAAATCCTGTATTGTCAGCCATGTGGTAAAGCTATAATGGCAGACCAACATTTGCAAGTAACTCAACATATAAGTGGTAACAAACATAAAACAGCTATTTCACATTTTACAACAACAAAAAATATTTTTCTAATGAATCAGTGCCAAGTAATTCAGCAGAAATAGATACTCATGTAAGTAAACCAACCTCAGTTTAAAACATTCCTGACTAAATATATAAATATTGACACACCTGATGAATGAACTTTGCAAAAACATTAGCTTCCCAAGTACTATAAAGATAGTGTGACGAATTCATGCAAAATTTGTGCTAATGAAAAAATATGCGTGAGCATAGATAAAACTCCAGATTCTACCAACAGGAAAATTGGAAACATTGTAGGTAGGGATATTGAAGAATGATTCTGAAATTTCAGTCATTGTTTCTACTGACCTGGCAAGACATGCCTGCTGCAAACCCTGTGACTATTGCCAGGTTACTTAATGAAGCAATGCATATGGGTATTGAGACTAGATGTACTATATGACAGTATTTTTTAGTGTGCTGTACCATGTATGAAAAAGACAGCAGTAGTTAGTTACCCTAAAATGATTCATGTCACATATGTCATGCATGGATTGCATAGAATAAACTAAAACTAAATCCCGATGCAACAGCCCATGAAGGGCCAAGGCCTGCTGTCTAGCCGCTACGTCCCCCACCTCTGCCCACTACAGGCATCATTGGTGAGGTGCAGTACTGGAGGGTGGGATGTGGTCAGCACACCAAGGCTTCCCAGCCAGTTATGCATTCTTCTCGACCTTGGGCCGCTACTTCTCCATCAAATAGCTCCTCAGTTGGTCCCCCCTGGGACCTAACGAGGCTGAGTGCACCCCGTGCTAGACCTCCCAGAGGAGATAAAATCCCCATGCTGGTACCGGGGATCATAGCTGGGTCCTCCGCGCCAGAGGCAAGCACACTACCAACTGCACTATGGAGGCAGGATTGCATAGAATATGTGAGGAAATTAGAACCATTTTTTCTGGCATTGGCAAATTGATTTCTGATGAGGAAAAGAGTATTTAAGTCATCTAAAGGGTTGAAATTTTCCAAAACAAAAATCCAAACACTCTGCTGCCTCCTGCACCTGCAGTGATTCTCTGAGGAACATAGTTGGCTACAGTTTAATACTGCACAGAACACCAGGATGGTTTTGCTGCTGTCATAAATGAATTCAGTTGTAAAGCTGCCAATTAAATTTAAATTCTTCATCAAATTTTAATTGACACTATGTTAAGAAATTACTTAGCATAAATTTCTGCAAATTTGTGATTCCATAAAGAAACTGGAATCAGTAGGAATGACTTTGAGAGAAGCAGTTCAAGTAGTTCAGGGTGTGAAAAAAAGCTGAATGCTCTTTCTGGTTCTGCAGCACAAACCTTAAAAACAAAATGTGAGAAATGTTCGAAAATAATACCATATTTAATTATTATTTTGTAATTTATTTCTTTAAAGCATTTTGGAAATTTAAAATCCATATGTAGATGTAACATATGAGACAGAATATTAGAAGACCCCAAAAGAAAATCGTTTATGTGAATATTTGTTGAAAGTGTAATTTGTTTTTTGATGTTGGTATGTGTTGGTCAAATGACGAAAACGTGTTACAAATGTTCATTGTTACGAACAACTAAGTTAGTTTAAAGACGTCATAAATATTTCCATATTTGATTTTAATATATATGTATAAATATTAGAATTATATGTGTTCCATAATAAAAGTAGGGGAGGATTGTTAGGGATCGCTTCCCTAACAAGAAAGAGCTATTTGATGGACGCATACGCGGATGTATACGAAAAGGGCAGTGTCACGTGAGGTATGCCATAATCTTCCTATTAGCGTGTGTGTAATCAAGGCATAAGGACGTATTGGTGTAACGTGTGAACATAGAACTTTCACCAGACTTTCATCAAGCATTAGTTCCACTAAATGAAAAAGTGGAAACGTTTTAAATCATTTAGAATGGTGCTAAGAGGAATTATTTAATGTAAAATATCGAAAAAGTGTTAATAAAATAATACATTGTGGTGAAGAAACATCGTGTGATTTTTCATTCCATCCGTTACCACGCCCTGAGATCACAAAGATCTCAATAGCTCAAAGACACAACGTTTTTAATAATTACAAAAACTGCACCAAATGGCTTGCCCAACGTGGAACACGAATTTTGGATGGAATGGAAATTACGGGAAATGAACTTACGCGAAATACCAAGTGACGCCATATCTTTGCGCCAAAAAGAAAGAAGACGCCATTAGACCATCGTTTGAAATCCAATACATCAGAACATCGATGAACGGATAAAATCAACGCGGGAAAACACCAGAGATCGTCTAGCGAAGCCAACTGCCCAGGAGACGCATGTAACTGGACAAATCAACGAGAAAAAAAAGTAGGACCAAAAAGTTTTATTTTTACATCCAGTTTATTTTTATTTTTTATGTTACTGCGAAGTGGCAAAATAGTGGAACTTTTAAGCCAAAGTGAACTGAATAAAGAAACTAAAATGTCACGAAAAGAGCTAGTAACAGGAGTAGGGGAAGGGGCAGATAGGCCTAGTTATCAAATAGAACCAGAAAGCGAGGAACAGGTAGCAATAGGAAAAGACCAAAGGTTATTAATGATCATGTTTGAAAGACTAGACCAAAGTTTAGGTCAGAAAATGGAACAGAATAGGGAAGAGATAGGTCAGAAAATGGAGGGAGTGAGACAGGACATAGAACAAAGTTTAGGTCAGAGTATAGGCCAGAAACTAGAACAGAATAAGGAAGAGATAGGTCAGAAAATGGAGGAAGTGAGAAAGGACTTAGAACAGAAAATAGAATTAGGAAGACAGAACTTAGAACAGAAAATAGAATTAGGAAGACAGAACTTAGAGCAGAAAATAGAATTAGGAAGACAGGAATGTAAAGAAAATATGAAAGTAATGGAAACTAATTTAAAATTAGTACATAAAAACTTAAATGAGACAAAGGAAGCCTTAGAAGCTAGGATAGAAATCATAGGAGATAGGATGGGAAAAATAGAATCGGAAATGAGAGAAAATAAGATTGTATTAGAAGGAGAAATTGGTAGATGTAGAGATGAAATAACAGAATGTAATGCAAGTGTAGACTGTAAGATTACAAATGGAAAAGCAGAAATAACTGAGGAATTAAGGAAAGAGATTGAGGTAGTAAAGAAAGACATTATTAATGAAACTGTAGAACAAATTGTAATTCCTAAAATTAAGACTATGACTGATGTAGTACATTCGCAACAGGATGCTATAAATGATATGAAACAAAGTCACTTAGAAATAAAGAATGATTTAAAATCAATTTGTGAAGAAATGAAAAAAGGAAAAGAAAGTTTGGCTAATGTAAATGATGTTGTGAATGCACTACAAAGGCAAGATGATTTAGATGTAAGTAATGTACAAGATGAGAGTTATTTGAATAATGTACAAAATGTTGACTCACCATACAGAGAAAGAGGTTCACAATCAAACAATGACACAACACACAACACATGCTACACCAACAGCATACTACATGAAATCACACCACCTACATTTGATGAGGAGAAGGGGGACGATCCAAAACTCTTTGTTAAGGAGATGGAAGAGTATTTTAAAGTGAAAAGGATACCAAATGAGCTTAGGATGATGATAGTTAAGAAAAGCTTAAAAAACAAGGCATTAGAATGGCTTAGGTTAACACTAGCTGGTCATGAATCGTATAGCTCATTTAGAAATCTATTCCTATCAAGGTATTGGGGTCCAGCTAAGCAAAACCAAACTAGGGTAGAGCTAGCGACAGGTAGATATGATCCAACCAAAGGGTTATCGCTAGTCGATTATTTTATGAAAGTAGCCAACAAAGGAAAGCTATTAGACCCTAACCTGTCGGAAGCAGAGTTAATTACCAGCATAACAAGACATTTCCCAGACACAGTGAGAACAGGGTTAATTGTTGCGAGACCAGTAGATTTTGCAGACATGATAGAATTACTGACAGCCTTCGAAACACAAAATGGTCGGCCTAATGAGCATAGACATAGGAACGGTCACCCAAACTGACCTATCTTAAACCGGAGCACGGCTACGAACAACCAGAATGAGGGAGAAGATAGAAATACTAGGAGCACCCATGACAGGGGGAGAGGGGCACACCATTTCCCACAACCACACAATCATGGCAAAAGGATGGAGAACACAAGACAGCGGTACCACGACACAATACCGAGGGGTGAATCGAGATACAGAACGCATAGATATGATCGGGGGAGACCAGGAGACCGTACCCATCAATTGAATTACATACGATTCTGTAGGGAATACTTAAACAGCCAAAGGTCGTCATACAATAGGGGTTCATGCCAAAGGGGCAGAAACCAATGGAACACCGACAACGTAAGACAACAGGAACAGAATGAAAATGTGCCGAATAGGACCAATGCTGCACAGAATACAGAAACAACAATCACCTCTAACGCCCAGGAAAACTAAGTACAAGTCAACTTTGTGTCCCGGAAGTTGACCTGTGTGGCAGTAGGGGCAATATTGACCAACATAATATAGGTACCTTGAGGAGACAGGCAAGTGAAAGGAAGGAAATAACCAATCCACCAATGGTTAGGCTTGAGGTATGGGGTATCGAATTGCCAGCAATGATTGATACAGGAGCCAGCACATCAGTATGTGACAAACAGCTAATCCAGGAATTAATAACAAAGAGAAATGCTGAATTCTTGCCTGTGTGTGGAGTGTATTGCAGCACAGCAATTGGCAAGAAAAAGGAACATGTTAAATACCAGGTAAGGCTGGTAATAGAAATCGGCAGCTGGAAGTTCGATTTTATTGCCCTGGTAATACCTAGACTAACAGCTACCCTAATCATTTGGTGCAGTTTTTGTAATTATTAAAAACGTGTCTTTGAGCTATTGAGATCTTTGTGATCTCAGGGCGTGGTAACGGATGGAATGAAAAATCACACGATGTTTCTTCACCACAATGTATTATTTTATTAACACTTTTTCGATATTTTACATTAAATGATTCCTCTTAGCACCATTCTAAATGATTTAAAATGTTTCCACTTTTTCATTTAGTGGAACTAATGCTTGATGAAAGTCTGGTGAAAGTTCTATGTTCACACGTTACACCAATACGTCCTTATGCCTTGATTACACACACGCTAATAGAAAGATTATGGCATTACCTCACGTGACACCGCCCTTTTCGTATACATCCGCATATGCGTCCATCAAATAGTTCTTTCTTGTTAGGGAAGTGATCCCTAACCATCCTCCCCTACTTTTATTATGGAACACATATAATTCTAATATTTATACATATATATTAAAATCAAATATGGAAATATTTATGAAGTCTTTAAACTAACTTAGTTGTTCGTAACAATGAACATTTGTAACACGTTTTCGTCATTTGACCAACACATACCAACATCAAAAAACAAATTACACTTTTAACAAATATTCGCATAAACGATTTTCTTTTGGGATCTTCTAATATTCTGTCTCACATATAAATGACCAATGGCATAAAATAGCACAACTACATATTTGGTTCTCAGCAAAACTAAATAACACTGCCTTATTTGCTGTGATTAAAGATCAGGTGAGGATATTTACTCTTTTTTATGCCCCGCAAATATCTTTTCTAAGTTTTGACATCTGTTGTAACATTGCATTCTATAGAAAGTCACAAATATGATTCAAACATACAAAAATAACTTTCAATATTCTCTAAACGATCAGAAACATAAATTTATTTGAAATAAAACAAATAAAGTCTAAGTTCAAATGTACTTACTGCACATGTGCCGACATTGGTAGCACATAAGTTGCCTTGCTTCCAACATTGCTCCCACAGCCACCTTGGTCTTTGTTGCCAACATTAAAAATGCCAATAGAGTAACTGTTCATACTTACTTAACTTATCACTCATCCCAGGAATCCAGTTTCCTTCCATAATGCAGCCGCAGTGACATTTCCTCCTTCCAATTTTGCATTCGTTGATGTGAACCACATGGGCCCCTGCTGTATTTGTACTCCATTGTGAATATGCACATCTCCCAAGAATAGCTGAACAAATCAGCCTTTGTTTTGCAATTAAGTTTGTGTCCCTAAGAGAACCATGGATAACAGGTCACTCGTATGAAAACATGTGGGCATAGCTGAATGTAACTAAAGCGCATTTCACCCTTAGAAGACAGTACACGTTAAATGGAGCGCAGTGTTGCAACATGTACTAGTTGCGAATCTTTCTCCGCGCACGACCCCGAGGTGACCAGAGTCCTGTACTTAGTCCTTCAATTGCTGCTTGACGAGATGGGCACTTTTAACTTTGGTATCCCTCCATGCCTTTGTTACTGTATGACCTAAATTTACAAATGACTCGTCTGTATAAACAATTGATTTCCCCTGGTCCCTAAACCTTTTTACGTATTTTAGATATTTATGTCGCCATCTGATGGTATCGGCTCTTTCTATTAATATGCACTTGTTAGCCCTTCTTTCATATTCGAACCCCAAATCATGTAAAAACCGACTAAGAGTGGCCCTTGAGAAATTTGGTAGGGTCTCATCACTGTTGACCCGTGACAAAATTATATTCAGCGTGGGTGGAATATTTGCAAACAGTAAAGAATGAACAATTCGCCGCAATCCACCTTGCACTATTCAATCATATTGCGTTAACCTAGCGTTTTGTGTAGTCCCACCCTTTTTGCTTTCTTTTTCGATGGCGTTCTTAGAGGTCCTTTCATTACTTCCTTTTTAATCCTATACACTACTGCTTCTGAACACTCAATAGCCTTAGCTGTTTCTTTTACTGCCTTACACACATTTTACTTCAAAAATAATCTAACACATTCATAATTATTTGGCGTTCCTTACTTCTTAATTTACCAACATACCGTCTCTTCCTAGCTTCCCCCTCCATAACTACAAATATTTACAAAAATATTAAACAAATAATGCAATAACAGCTCAAAGTTACACACACGGCTTCATTC
Source organism: Tenodera sinensis (assembly GCA_030765045.1). Classification (NCBI taxonomy): domain Eukaryota; kingdom Metazoa; phylum Arthropoda; class Insecta; order Mantodea; family Mantidae; genus Tenodera; species Tenodera sinensis. The sequence goes on along the minus strand of CM060965.1, from coordinate 104,912,467 downwards.
GAACTAATGTTAGTGCTGCTCTTTATACTATTTTCTGTGTCAGGCCTGGCGCTGAATAGATGAATACCTTTTGTTTGCCTTACTGGATAAAAGAAAGAGGTTACTGCCTTTTGGTTTATTTTAAAAACTTTCTCCAACCTTCCTCAACATTTGCTCTCGCTGGTTCCCTGATGTAAACTCAATAACAAAAAAGTTTCACACTGCGTAACTTTTGCAGTGCACAGATATAAAATTTTCCGAAAACATTTAATTTAAAAAATTATAACACTTAACTGGGTAAACATAGAGAATTCAAAGTAGGCAGGTAGTAGCACTATGGTCTACTCTACCTAAGTAAAAAATATATATGCATTCTAGCAGTTAGTTTGTTAGTGAGCGCGTGATGAGTGTAGAAACAGCAAATATCGGACTTCTATTGAAAAAAACGTTTTCTGAAGAAATTTGGGCATATAGAAATGTATAATGACTCTGAAAAGGATATAACCTGATAGAGAAAAAAATTCTGCATAAGATAATGTGTTCAAACCTGAAATTTATAACAAATGAATATTTATACCATGCTATTAGTAATCTGGCAACAGCGCGAGGGTAGAAAAGGACGCGGCTAATGGCAACTTTTATGCGCTAGATAGAGACAGAGATGTCCCATTTAACTCCATACTGTCTTCTAAGAGTGGAACGCTATATAGAAGTACTGGGCAGTTGGTAACCTAGAGTTTTCAAACCAAGCACCCTGTGCCACAGACTCCAAAAACTGCTCATGCCTTGACTACATGAAAGTAGCTCTATTGGCGATGCCGTTTCGTAACAGGGTGAAGGGCGGTATCATACTCCATAGCATGAGCATTCTTAATACATTTTTGTCATATAGGAACTGCATGTATTATCCATTGTCGTGACACAGTGGTGCGAGATCAATATTAACAAATCTAGCCATAGCAATGAATCACAGCTTACCCTTACAAAGTTTGTTTACTGAATGGTAGGGGCCAAATACAATTTTTATTTGCACAATAAAGAGTAAAGTCCCTTGCTTTTAACAATGGCACATGTGGTGACATGTAGAGCTTTAATATTATCTGCAAGACATGTCTAGGGCATTGGTGCAGAAGTTCGTAGTATATGACTCTGCAAGTATTGAGATTACCTGCACTGTTATTCCTGGGAAACTTCAGCAGTTTCTGTCACCCCTCATTTATGCCTGTTTGGTGTAGCACTTAAAAATTTTTTGCAGGACATAAAGTAAAGAATATCTGTTATTGAAACTGTGGAAACTACAAGCTAGTTTGGCTGTGAGTGTCTCTCACAAATATTGCTTTATTGTAAAGCAAAATATATAATGGTTAATAAAGGAAAAACAAATGGGGAAATGATGAACAAACTGAAGCTATTAACAGTAAAACAACGTAAATCTATAATTGTAATAATAACTTAGATTATTGCACCAAAGATAGGAATGAGTATTCCAGAAGCTGCAGTCTGCAGTAGTCAAGAATTTTCAGCAGATATTAAGATAAGTGAAGCTTGTAGTCTCTAAGTTATTATTACAATTATAGATAAATAGGAAAGTGTTTGATTTATTCAAGTGTACATCCTAAGTAAAGAAGTATATTACTGTTGCAGGTAATCTCTTCACATAATCAGCAGCAGCTACGCAGACTACGTAAACTGGCTGCTGAAGAAATGACAAGGCAGGAATTTAAGCGACAGCTAGCACAGGCAGACCAAGAAGTATTGGAAGTGTACCGTCGCATCACAGCATCCAAACAAAAGAAGCGACCACCGACAAAACGTGAGATAGATCAGGCTTGGAAGGCTTTGCGTGATAGAGAAACACTACTCAAACAGATAGATTCACAGCAGCCCCAATCACACACTCAAGTGCAACAATGAAGAGAATGAAGAAATATCTTATAATGGTTTTTCAGTCAAAACCAAATGGACTCTAAACAAATGTTACTTTAAATAATAAAAGGACATTAACTGTCAAATAGTATTTGATTTATTTACATTTGCTGAGAATAACACAGTCTTATAAAGTGAATAAAACAAATGTCTAATTTGAAATTAACACATTTTTAGATATTCAAATAATTTTAGCTTTCTTTCCCTCTTCACCTGTCTGGAAGTATTGTCTTGGAAGACATGGAAAAACTGAATGCTGCTTTATAACCTTCTCCAATAACATTAAAAATGTTGTAAGCATATTCCTAGAATAGTATTGTGTGTTAATAGTGGGTTTTTGTTGTTGTTTTTTTTAACCTTGTCAGTGGGTCCACTTCTTGTCACCCAAGTGTTGATACCTGCCCATGCAGGCATATTATGTTCCCTAGGTACATGCCTAAATTTCAACAGTGATCCTTGATCTCCTTGTCAGGTCCAATGAGGATTTGATGGGATATATGTATATGGATATATGTATATTGGGTGGTATAAATAAAAACTAACTAGTGCTTGTGAGCTGCAGCTAGTAAGGAAGCTTAGAATCAAGCAAAGGTGATTTGGCATAAATAAAAACTGTCCCTCTTCATACAGCTCTTGGTATCAACACTAAGCTTTAGAATTAAAGCTAGAGATTTCTTCTGGGCTTAAAAGCTGTGATCTGCTGGAGTTTAGAGGTCCAGATGTTTCGTTCACACCTGCAGTGGACATCATCAGTGGCGTGGTCTGAGTCTTCTCGGTGAAGGTTCAGTTACAACAGAATCGCTGGCTGGAGGTACCGTATTTATATCTGGGCCGCTAATCCCCGCTAACAGGGGATTGGCTGGGCTTGAGCGGGAGGTATGTGCTAAGTGACCGGGGCTTCCCCGTTCTGACATACACATACTGAGGAGACTGCAGTGGCCAACGCTCCTCCTAAACCCAAGCGCCGAAAGAAAAACGAAGAGCAAGCACCAAGCCGCAGAGAGAGTGAAGACAGCTCCTCAACAGCCACCCAAGGTGCCAGCTGAGCAGTCCACTAAGGCAGCTCCGGCACCAAGGGTTACTGCTGTTACAGCCGGTCCACAGGTAGTACCTGTGTCACCCGCTGTACCCATGGCCCCCCGGCTTTAGGGGGAACGCTCTCGCAGGCGGACCTGGAAGAATTTCAGGACCTAACCCTGTGGTTTAACAACATTATAAATAGAATCTTGCCTGCACTTAGAAAATTCAAGCTGCAGTACAAAAGCCCTAACCTGAGCCCCATGCAGAAGCGTGCCATACTGGTCCAAACTTTGGCCCAGCTGTTCCCTAACTCAGCCACGTAATGGCCTCCAGACTTGTCCAGAGACCATTCAGAGCTTCGTTCTGGAACGCAAACGGCATAAGGGGCCATTACCCAAGCCTCACTGAGTTCTTACAATCATATGGAATTTACTTTCTAATGGTCTGTGAAACCCACTTGGATGTTGCAACCAACTTCTCGCTGCCGAGTTACTTCACCCATTGGTCTGATCGGGTCAGCCGACCAGGGGGTGGTACAGCTATTTTTGTTAAGAATCCCATCACGCATACATCCTTTCCTCTCCCACCACTACAACATGTGGAGGCCTGTGCCATTAGGTTTGCCATTGGTGGGGTGGACACGGTGTTGGTAGTGGCATACGACCCTCCTGATAACTGCTTCTACGAAGCAGATATTAACACCCTACTGAACCTGCTCCCAGCGGTATGTATCGCAGGCGACCTCAACACGAAGCATGCACATTGGCAGAGCCATGTCAGCAATGCCAAGGGGCGAGGGCTTTATCGCCTGATCAGCGGTAACCCAAGCATACTTATGCATGGACCGAGAGGACCTACGTTCCATCCGGCCCGAGGGAGGCCGGACATGCTCAACATCATGCTCACCAAGAACATTCCATTCCATATAGACCTCTCAGCGGTCAATGAGCTGGACTCTGACCATGACCCAGTCTTGGTGGATTCCAACATTGACCTGCCAGCTCTGGTTACTCCAGACTGGACATACGAGGTCGACTGGGATGCAGCCATCCTTGAACTTAACCAGTCTGTGGACCCGTGTCCGCATGTCGATTCCATCGATGCACTGGAGGCGGCAGCCTCGGCATTCTCCCAACACATCCGGGATGTGGTACGTGCCCATACGCACCGCGTTCCAACCGACATACCTAACCCTCGAACCATCCCCATTGAACTCAGACAGTTGATCAAAGCCAAAGTAACTGTCCGCAGGCTCTCGCAGCGTTTCCACCATCCCAGGATACAGGCAGTCTACCAGCGGTTCAAGACCCTGGCACAGCGTCTGTTGGAGATACACCGCAAAACAGCCTGGGAAAACATGATGGCAAATGTAGATCTTTCAGAGAAGCAACCATGGCAGATAATCAGGTCCCTTAGAAAGGACAAAAACACACATCAGCATCCTCTACATGGCATTCGCGGGAGACTCTCTTTTGAGCCCCAAAAGAAAGCCACAGCTTTCGCAGACCATCTGGAGTCCCAATTCGAACCCCAGGACGAAGAGTTTACTGAACTCGTGGAGGCGACGGTGGATTACCTCTGTGAGGCACCTCTGCCACCACATGCAGAGATCCATATCCCCTTAGTCACCCCAAGACAGGTGGCTTCTGAAATCAAAAAGTTAAAACCCAATAAATCCCTGGGGCATGATGGCGTCACGGCACCCATGCTCCAGCACTTCCCCCGAAAGGCCGTAGTCCACCTGACGAGGATTTATAATGCTTGTCTGCAGCTTCGCCACTTTCCAACCTGTTGGAAAGAGGCGAGGGTGATCTGCATTTTAAAGCCCGGCAAGGACCTGGTCTTCCCTTCAACTACTGTTCTATCAGCCCGCTACCCATCGTTTTAAAAATTTTTGAACGATTATTCCTATCCCGCTCCACTCCTCTCTTTGAGGAAAGGCAACTCATCCCAGATCATCAGTTTGGTTTTCGTCATGGACATTCCACTACACTACAGCTACTGCGGCTGATTGAGAAGGTTGCCCTGGGTTTCCAGGAAAACTTCAAAACAGTCACGGTGCTTTTGGATGTAGAAAAGGCCTTTGCACCACATGGCACCAGGGGTTATTGTATAAACTCAGAGAGGCAGAAATCTCTCCCCCTACCTCACCCTGATCGGTAGCTTCCTTCGCGATCGCTCTTTTCAGGTACAGGTAGAGGGGAAGTTATCCTCGGTCAGACCCATAGCAGCTGGAGTTCCGGAAGGTAGCGTGCTATCTCCGCTGCTCTTCGCTGCCTACATGTCTGACCTACCCGTGGAACCGCATACTGTTACGTGCCAGTATGCAGATGACGTCCTCATACTGGCACAGAACAAAAATGTTCGGCACTGCTTCCCTCCACTACAGCGACAGCTTAACACCATCGGCAGGTGGAGTGAATAGTGGAGAATGGCCACTAGCCCACAGAAGAGTCCGGCTCTTCTATTGGGCAAAGTTCGAAACTGGCGGCCGGGTGTATCCCTGGCACTGCGGCGGAGAATAATCCCATGGATTAACTCCGCCAAATATATGGGGGTACTACTTGACCATGGTCTAACCTTCACTCCACATGTCAGGGCAAAGGTCGGTGTGGGACATGGCGCCCTGAGACAGCTATATCCCATACTCCACTCAACCATGCCTACTCACCTGAAACTATGCTTGTACCATGTGATCGTCCCGCCCCTGATTCTGTACGGGTGCGAAGTCTGGGGTACGGTGGCTCGTTCCACCATCCGCAGGCTGCAGGCCGTGCAGAACAGGGCGCTTAGGATGATCTACGATACCGACCATAGACTTCCATTACACATCCTCCACACTCATTCCAACATACCTTATATTGTGGACGTTGTGCAGGACAGGACTCGCACAATGTATGCCAAACTCACACCTCACCCAAACCAGTTGGTCAACACTCTGGGGCAGTATGATCATCGCCTACCTAGACGGCGGCAGAGCTACCGCTTGCCCAAGGACGCCCTTGGCTGGTAACTACCGCCATCCCTTCAAACTCCTAAACCGCCAAATGTATTTCACACTTGGTACCACCACACCCTTCACCTATTCCTCTCGGTTTCCTGTCACTGGCACTGCATTGCTCGATGGTTCCACAAGCGGCCGACGAAGTAAGCTATAGGGCAACGGTCGCTCAGATGGCTAGACATCCAAGATCTGACATCCCACCACCAGTGACAACATAGGAAACTAACCTGCACCATTAAAGACATTGCACTAAAGCTTGTAAAATTAGACATAACCTATACTACCTCACGGATAAATCCGTAATTAAACGGATAGGTACCATGGCCACCTCACCATCCACCTGGGTTAACCCAGGCGACTCGTACTCACTCCTGGACTCCCCGTTCTGATTGCTGAATGGTTTATGCGATTTCTGTACATTTGTGCATGTTTTTTTGCTCAAGTATCGAATGCCAGGTTTTGTTCAGTTTTAGAGCTTCTTCCTTTCTGTTAAAATTATTGGGGTGTTTGTAAATTTCTATGGCTTCTCGTATTCTGGCGTGGTAGTACGGCATAGACGAAAGAACTACCATGCCAGATTACAATGCGACATCAATTGAGTAAATAAACATGCCTATTTTTCTGTCTGGAGGTGATTTAAATATTTGCTGGTTTTAAATATTCGTATACATAGTCATGTTGAACATATCCTCGTTTAATACACCTAATAGAGTTACTGATTTTAAATAACGAAAATTAAGAGGTAGAACTGGAACTTAAAAATTCAATGCCACAACTGGGATTTGAACCACAGACCTTCCGCTTACTGGGCGACTGCTCTACCACTGAGCTATTGTGACAAACTGCCATAATGGCATTAAATTCTCAAACCAGTTCGTATTTCTCCTGGTAAACACACGGCTTGTGTATTATAAAAAAAATTTAAAAAAAAACACCAACAGTAAGTTTGTTGGCACAAATAAAATAATAACGAAAATTAAGTAAAGATTTGGCAAATGAAATAAAATTGAGATCCACCTGACATTTCACAGATAACATTCATACACTTTCTAAATTCACTCCGTGATTTTCTTAAATTTTGTGGCATTGAGAACTTGCTGTCAACTGATATATTGAAAGTGCATAATTTGTACTCATGTATTTGCATGGTTATATTGATATCCTTTACATCTATGTAAAATATCAATAACTAATTCCAAGTTTCTATAGGTCTTTATCATGAATTAAAGTTATATCGTATGAAGGAGGTTCATTTCATGGAAATTTAAATTTAGGATCAGTTTTATAGGAAAGTCTTTAGTTTTAATCTGGTTTTGATTTGCACAACATTCTGCTCTATGTATCGCTTTGATTATACTATCAGTTTCCAATGAAAGTGGATCACTATTACGTCATTCACATTCGGTTTAGCATTACTGTACACAGGCGAGATGAAAACACCTTAGGATGTTTTCAGCATTGTTAAAAGGTCCCCTTTGTGTTTCATTTCCCTCTGGAAGAAAATGCAGAAGCAAGTCTACATTTTCACTTTTAACACAATTATAATTGTTTATATCTGCTCACATCCAAACTCCTGCGTATTGTATAATTTTTTAGTTTCTCAACCACCTAACGTATAGTAGAGGAATTATTGCATTCTGCCCAATAATTCAGTATTGAGATTTAGCCAGAAATGCACCTTCTGAGACTCTGTGTGTGTGCATGTGTGTGTGAACATCAAAACCCAAGCAGTCACTTAAATACCAAATTTCGTATTGAAGTTTAGTATCCTCCAAGAGTGTGACATGATTTTAAAGAAATCCCCCATCCAAAACTACCTTCTACATGGATAAACATCTGTAATTTTTTGTTTTCTCAAAAATGGCCACTATACTCCTATTTTTATTCAAATGGCATATGTTTAAGATACTGTTGTTAGCTAATGCTGGATTTCTGACAATGAAGTCATTAATCCTCTTGCTCTCCAATATTTTCCACTGATGGATGGGGCACTAGAAGTGGCCGGGCATATTTGAAGGTGGATATTAAAAATTAAAAAATAGCTTTTCCCATCGGACTCTAAAATTTATCCCAAATATATACATTTATCTACTTTCTTAATTTCCTCACGTTTAATTTGTAATTTTTCTTCATTCTCCAGTTCAGTTCTGAGATATGCAGTTTTCTTAGTGTTTATATTTAATCTCCTGACTCAGGGGTCTCAGTCTAGGGGATATGTGAATAGCGACCACAAGGTACCCAAGCTGAGCAGAACATTACTTCCACTTACTGGTGTTTTGCTCCTCACTGTAACTTTTCTATCTGACCTTACCTTGGTCATCTCTTGTTCTCTTCTGACCCTGATGCTATTAGGGTTCCCGAGGGCTAGGGAGTCTTTATTTTTCCAACCTCTCCATTTATCTAATTTCTCTATAAAATCTTAACCCCTAACATGCTGACCTGTCATGGCATGTAATACGTCCTCTGATTGGTAATCAGAGGATATGGTCGGTGAATTTATTTTGATACTTCTCCCGGTCAGGTCGGTGAGACCCGTAAACCGACGACAGGTGTGGTCCTCCAGACATTCTGGGGGTTGTGAGAGAGCGATGTGACCGCCAAAACATAAAAATATGGTGCTCTCTAAAAAGCGGTTACTATTACTGCTATTGCTCTCTTCAATATCATCAGTGAAAAATATTGGAGAGCAAGAGGATTAATGACTTCATTGTCAGAAATCCAGCATTAGCTGACAACATATTTGAAGGTGGTCTCGATCCATTTCCTCTTGCAGATCACATAGAGGACAGAGTGGTGAAGAATATATCCAATTCTGTTTAAATGTTTTGCCAGACAATCATGTCCTGTAATCAACCTGAAGGTTGCAACTGCCATTTTTCGAGGATACTCAGGAATTACTGTTTGAATGTTTGGTAGTTTCCATCTTTTATTTTTTGATTTTTCATAGTAATAGTTTGCAATAAGTTTTTTGAATTCAGAGTTGACTAATCTTTTAGCTGCATAAAATGGTAGATTATAGATTTTTGTACATTGCAGGTACCCTTTTTTGCAAGAAAATCAGCTTTCTCACTACCACTCAGTCCACAGTGAGCTGGTATCCATATGTTTAAGATATTTACGTAACAAAATGTAGGTATACCTTTAATTTTTTGGGAACAGCTGTGAAGTCCATTTCATTCTGAATGGCATTTGTATAAGGTAAACTATAAGAGATAGACAAAATGTTTCTACACAAAAAATGTATATCTAATTAAAGCACACAGTTTATGTCCATCTTTTTTGGGGGGTAGGGGTAAATGAAATAGTAAATGAGATTTGTCGAATTCCAACACATGGCGATTGTACTTTTCTAAATTTAAACCCTGATTCCCTTAATTTGATGGTACTGAGTCTATCACAAGTGATATACAAGTGTTATACAAGTGTTTTGGGATCATATATTGATCTCTGAACTGGATGATTAAAATTTGTGTACCATATCAAAATAGGCAAATCCAAGATTTTAAAAAGTGTTGTCATGAATTGAAGCTATACTACTTTGTGAAGGAGTTTCATATTAGGCTTATGTTGTAGGAAACTCTTCAGATATAAGCTGTGTAAGCACATGAATTTTTCCATATCCGAAAATTGTGCACAGATCCCGGCCATTTTGCAACAACACTCATTTGCATTGCACGAAGCCTGCAGATTGATGCTGGGAACTTCTTTCCTTTTGATGTACTCATCGTCATGTACATTTGGTTTCCTTATTAGAATATAAGTACAATCCACTGCTCCAATTGCATCAAGGAAATTATAACATTTGGCTTCTTGAAAGCAACAGCAGTTGTAGGAAACTGTATCCAATTCGCTGCTCTAGCACTGATAGCGTTAACAATTTCCCTGAAGGTATTTGAGATCACAGCCTGTGTAACACCAAGATCCTCCGCAACACTAGCTTGAAAACCAGGATCTCTACCGTCTTAAAAAACTGCATTTTTTCAGTATTGTTAAGAGCTCCACTGTGTGTAAAAAACCTGGTTAAAAATGTTGTGCAAGCCAGTCTACATTTTCTGAGAAACCGGTGTAATTATGAGTAGGCGTAGGCTTTCACGGCCGGTGTTCGAAATTCTAAAAGAGTCTTCCGGGCTGATTTGCCGTGATCTGCTGGAGTAACTTGGTCCAGACGTTTCGTCCACTACTGCGGTGGACATCATCGGTGGCGTGGTCGAAGTCTTCTTGGTGAAGGTACAGTTGCGTCTGAGGCGTTGACTGTCTGGGATGCGGAATTTATACACGGAGGGGTCTTCTCTGATTGGCTCGGGGCTCGCTGAGGCGGTGCAGTTGGTGGGAGGGGGCTAGCTGCATCTCGGGCGCTACTAGATTCTGATTGGTTTGTGTTGCTTGACTGTCTGTGTTGTTTAATGTTATCGATGATGGGGTACCAAGTTTTGTTGAGCTTAAGGGCTTCCTCTTTCCTATTGAAGTTATTGGCATGTTTATAAATTTCTATGGCTTCGCGCTGTAGTCGAGCATGGTAGTGTGAGATGTTAGATAGAATGCTGGTGTCCTGAAACTTGATGACATGTTCCCCCTCCGCTTCTATAGCATGTTCAGCGACCGCTGACTTTTCAAATTGTCCAAGACAGCAGCATCTCTTGTGTTCGTTTAGTCTGGTGTTGATACTACGTAGCGTCGTACCAATATATACCGCACCACACGAGCAGGGGATCTGGTATACGCCAGCCGAGGAGAGGGGGTCCCTCGGGTCCTTGGCTGAGCGTAGTAAACTGTTGAGCTCTCTTGTAGGCTTGAAAACCGTCTTGATATTATGACGTAGCAGGAGGCATTCAATCCTGTCGGTGACGTTTTGAACATAAGGAAGGAATACCGTGCCTTTGCTCCTAGGTGGTGTCGGCTTAGCAGAGATCGGCTGCCGTCTGGGTGGTCGGAAGGCTCTCTTTATTTCTTGTGTAGAATAGCCATTGGCTTGTAAGGCTTGTTCCAGATGGTGCAGCTCTTGTGGTAGCAGATGAGGCTCGCAAATACGGGAAGCGCGGTGTAGGAGAGTTTGAATCATAGCCCGTTTGTGTCTCGGATGGTGGTTGGAGGTTTTGTTGAGATAACAGTCTGTGTGAGTAGGCTTGCGGTATACCGTGTGTCCAAGTTTGCCGTTGTCTTTCCTGCTGACCAGCACGTCCAGGAAGGCCAGCTGACCGTCTTTTTCTTTTTCCATGGTGAACTGGATGTGCGGATTGAGGCTGTTGAGGTGTTGAAGAAAACCCAGCAGAGGCTGCTCGCCGTGACTCCATATGACGAAAGTGTCATCTACATAGCGGAACCAGGCAGACGGCATGTGAGATGCGGTGTTTAGAGCTGTAGCTTCAAAGGATTCCATAAAGAAGTTGGCTACTACTGGACTGAGTGGGCTGCCCATGGCCACGCCATTGATTTGTTCGTAGTAAGAATAATTCCACTGGAAGTAGGTGGTGGTAAGAACGTGATGAAAGAGAGCTGCAATGTCGTCAGGAAAAATCTGCTTCAGTTGAGTGATGGCGTCGTTGACGGGGACCATGGTAAAGAGAGAGACAACATCAAAGCTGACGAGTATGTCTTGAGGCTGCAAAGTGAGATTTTAGAGTTTCTGGATGAAATGTGAAGAGTCCTTTATGTAGGTATCAGTGTTGCCTACATGCAGTTGCAGCAGATTGGCTAGATATTTCGCGATGCTATATGTAGGAGATCCAATACCGCTGACAATAGGTCTGAGTGGTACATCCGGCTTGTGGATCTTAGGTAGGCTGTACAGTCTGGGAGGCAGGGCTTCGGATTTTGTGATGCGTCGCTTGTCTTCCTCTGGTAGAGATGACTTCTTGATCAGAAGGTTGGTATTACATACTATGTGTGCTGTTGGATCACGCTGTATCTCGCAGTATGTATCTGGTTTCAGAAGATCCTTGATTTTTTGCACATAGTCCCGCTGGTTGAGGATGACGGTAGCATTCCCTTTATCTGCTGAATAGATGATGATGTCTGTGTTGGCGTTCAGGTTTTTTATAGCTGTTTTTTCCTGTTTTGAGAGGTTGCTGGGTGGAACCTTGGTGCGTTGAAGAATCCTGGCACCGCACCGCCTCAGCGAGCCCCGAGCCAATCAGAGAAGACCCCTCCGTGTATAAATTCCACATCCCAGACAGTCAACGCCTCAGACGCAACTGTACCTTCTCCAAGAAGACTTCGACCACGTCACCGATGATGTCCACCGCAGTAGTGGACGAAACATCTGGACCAAGTTACTCCAGCAGACCACGGCAAATCAGCCCGGAAGACTCTTTTAGAACCGGTGTAATTGTTTGCATCTGCTCACATTAGTGTTCCTGCTTCGTGTATAAACTTTTATTTTCTGCTGAGGAACTACCATCATGAACTGTGCCATGGTAATAACTGTGGTTGAGCAAGCTGAGGTACCTATGCTGCAACCTCAAAAAATAGCTAGCAAAAGCTTGCTAATAGTGAGCATGGCTTGTTTTTATTTATACCATTTTGCAAGCAATAGCTCAGCACTCAAGGATAGCAAACTTTAGCTCGCGAGGAGGTTGAGCAGAACATTTTTATTTATATGAAATCAAGCTCTTGCTTAGAATTAGTGAGAAAAAAACTAATACTTACTTTTATTTATACCACCCATTGTCTCCACTCCAGTTCCTGGTGGCCCATATGGAGCCCCAGTTGTCATCAAGAGGGTAAGTCATCCTGGACCAGACCTCCCAGGGTGGAAAAATTCCCATGCCAGTACCAGGAATTGAACATGGTCCTTTGCGCCAGAGGCAGGCACATCCCCCCCAATAGAGCTTAAAGTTACTTGACATTTGTCATCTCAGAATAAGGGAAAGCTCCCAGCAAAAAAATAATGCTTATCTGGATAACTCACTCTAAGCGAGATTTTAACTTTGAGACCTCTCAAATGTGAGGCAGACACGTTAGGTCCACAACATGAGACGAGCTTGAAACAAATCTTGCTTCCCAACTTATGTACAAACAGTGAGTTGCTATTTGAGCTTCATTTTGAAGTAAATACAATTCAACACATTAAAATATCTATATTATTTTAACAGCAATAAAACTGACAGCCATGGGTGGTTAACATTTATTTATTTATTTTTTGCCAAGCTATGGGTAAAATGTCATTTTGTCTTAAACTAATATCAGTATACTAATATTAAAACAAGTTTATAACAACAGCAGAGTGTGAGCACCCTAAAAAACCTGGAATGACAGGAAATTGCATGCAATTTAAAAATTAACTTAAATTTTTGTCCCCCCAAAAGTCTTGATTACTTTCTGAAGTCATACTCCTCACACATGAGTGTAGTGCTGCTTATGGCAAAAGGTAAGATTGCTTACATTCTCACAAACTTTTCTTCCTCTTGTAGTTCTTCCAACCAAGGTCGAAGTATAGACAAAGATTAATACCCACCAATTGCAGTTTGACATCTGCCATATTGTGCACATAGTAACTTGCTTATTGTCACTCACTAAAGAGCTATGATTTTTCAGTGGATTAGTTTATTTGACAGGCAAAGTACATACCAATTCAGTAGAGGGATTATCTTCAGAAACTCAGATGTTATTGAATTTAACACATTAAAATTTAGGACAAAGTAAGAAGCTTGTCTATTAAATCAGGTAACCAATCACTTCTGAGAAAAAAGTCAGAATATAAAACAAAAAGACATAGCGGAAATCAGTATACAACATAGAACTGGGTTTAAGGGAATGAGCTTATATTAAAAGTTCTGAACATTGAATTATGAATCTAGAAATACCAGCAGCCAATGGACAAGGGTTGTTTGTTTAGTTTTGGCAACTATATTATGGAATCCAAATAACACTAGGATTGGCAATTCTGTATATTGCATGTGTAGTTCAGGTACCTCCTCTCCATTCGAGCATACGGATACACCTTTCCCCCCTCCCCTACTCATGCAATAATGAGCCGAAGGTCATCAGTTTAGATCTAGGTGTCTTAGTATAACATAATACAATGTTTTCAATGCAAGAATAGAGAATCTGGTTGAAAATTGGATGTGGCAGAGGAGAAACACAGGACAGTGTCACCAAGGATTCCGAGAGGCTTGTGGTGCAGATGTACTGCTGTACCAAACAATGACAAGGTGGGTATGAGCCTTCAAAGGAGGATGTATGTCTAGATCTGGTGGTCCACTGGTTAGTGAGAATGATGTGCAGACAGTGTCCGCATTAGTAGAAGTGGATCAGAACTGCAGGAGCAGTGTCTGATTTGTTCCATGCTGGGGTTGGGAAGTACCACCCTTGATACTCTATGGACATAAGTCCCTGCGACTTCGACCTCATTCTTAAGCTGAAGGAATCACTGATTGGGAAGAAATTGAGAACAGTGAATGACATTTTGAGTGCAGTTGATTGGTCCCTATGTACCATCCAGAGATCAGGCAGTGCCAACAGCTACCGCATCACTGGGAACACATTGTATGCAATGCTGGTGACTACATCAAAGGCCTGTAAAACTTACAACCTTGTGTGTTTGCTATGTAATCAGAAAATAAATAGTTGCCAAAACCACAGCCTATGTAAATGAAAGAAAGCATTAGCTCATTTGCCACTAGTTCCAAGCAACTGCTTGGTTTCATATAAATAAACATTTTCTACTCAGCCGCCTTGCGAGCTAAAGTTTGCCAACCTTGACCGCTGAGCTATTGCTTGCAAAACGGTATAAATAAAACTAAGCCTGCTTGCTGTTGGCAAACTTTTGCTTCTGTTTGTTGCACTACCTGCGTAGGTACTTCAGCTTGCTCAACTGCAGTTTAGTACCATGGCAGAGTTCATGATGGTGGTTCTGAATGAAAAATAAATATTTATAAAAGATTAGGGACTCAGATTTGAGCAGATACAGTTATACCATTTTGAAAAAGGGAACATAGATTGGCTTGCACATTTTCTACCAGAAGACTGATAACAAAATTAAAGCAACACACAAGTGTGTAAATCAGAATGCTTGTAGAAATCTAAACCTAATTACAGCTAAAGAATTTCATATAAAACTGAACCTAAAATGAACCACTTTCAACCATCAAAATTAGAAAGTAAAATGGCAAAATAAAGCTTAGTATTGATCTATATGTTCAAGTGCTAAATACCAACAAAACCAATAGCTATTAAACACTCAAGAATGGCCTGAATGGAGTGTGTGCCATTTGCACTGTCCAAAAAATGAACACCAGCTACAAAAAGCTCAGGCCTAAAAGATGTAAACATTCTGAACAGTACAGCAAGTACTCATATCCCCATTTTATCAATGGCTTCATTACAGAAAATCTTTCCTCTCCAATTTTCCTTTCACATCTTGTAGCCGTGAATTTGCCAAGTCCCCTACATACTTTTCACGAACAGTTTGGATTTGTGGTAAATCTCCTGCCCCTGTAGAAAAGAATAAAAGAGAATTAGGAATGAAATCACATGTTAGGGTATAGAGACAGGGAGTTTAATTTTCCAGTATATGGGGATGCTTTACCCTTTGAAGTGTTTTTGGACTTAGATTTTTCACGTTCGAAACCCTACAACATTATTTTTCTGAATAAAGTTTCTTCCACTAGATCTCTATCAAAATACTGGTAAGCTGCAGATATTTCACTACTGCATACATTTAAGTAAAGCTAAACATGAGCCTTGCCACCATGGTATTATAGAAGAATAGCAATTTTCTATTATACCATAATTTAAACAAAATGCTGTACTGAAGTGGATGTTAGATTTTGCGCTGGGCATGTGTGCTGTTCCATTAGATGCCTAGTGAAGCTAAGCTGTGCGCATATTACATGCATAAAGTGCATGCAAAATAAATACTTGTATGTCCTCAGGCAAGACACATGTTTATGTGGGCTTTGATTTCGTGATCTTGATTATGTGCTGTTCCATTAGATGCCTAGTAAAACTAAGCTGTACGTATATTATGTGCGTAAAGTGCATGCAAAATAAATGCTCAAGTGTCCTCAGAATTAGCGGGGAGTAGAATTGAAATGCTAGAATGCACGTAATCTGCAAGCTACATGTGCCTTCAACTGACTAGCATAACCAGAAAACAAGTGAAACACTTCACATTCAGTGCATTTCGTTTACGTTCTGCTTCTCCAAGAGCCTGTCCAATTGCAAAGGTGGATACAAAGGGATTAATAAGTGAGATTCAAATTCGTCCTGTGTTATGGGATACAGCTTGTAATGTATACATGGAAAGAAGTTCATTAAATGATCAAGCTGGCATTAGAAAGTAATTAAAAATGTTGTCATCTTCATGGAGTGGAGGATACAATGTGTAAAAATTGTTGTGCAGATGCCTCTTGCTGTTAATTGGATGTACCCACCACCTTCCTTTGTTCCTTCTTTTTAATACAAGATAGGCAAGACTTACTACAGCAATAACTTCATCAGCTTCCATCTTGGAGAACTGAACAGATGATAGAACGCAAGTGTCTCAGCCACTTTTGTTTAGATCTCCTATGTGCACAAAAGCTGTCACAAAGATTACACTCATGTGTCCCTGGCGTAAAAGTATCACAACTTTGACCACTTTCTGCACGAACGCCGTAAACACAAAAGGAACAAGCAGAAGAAACAAGCAACAAACTGAATCAGATGCACTAGGCAATGTGCTAACAGAAAACCTCCAAGACTTCCAAATGAGTGTGTTTATGTACTATCAACACTGAACTTCAACAAATACCACTTTTATTTTCTCTGAACAGTTCTGCCATAATCATTGGTGATTGTCACCCACCCCATACTTTATATATTATCAAAATAAAGAGAAATCTGTATGCAGATAAAGTTACCAAGTCATTTAAAATTATTGTACTCAGGAAGCGTCAACGTGTAAAAATGACGGTTTAATAAAAACTAAACATTAAAATAAATCGTGAATATAATGAAAATATTTCAAAATTTGCATTTTTAATAAACAAATTTTAAAATTTGGAAATAAAATCATGATATTGCGATTGCAAATTACACATGTCCCTAATTATTACTTATTGAAGTAAGATTTTAAAGTATAATTAAAAATTATACATTGTGCAAACTGTGCTACAACCTTTGTAGTACATAATGAGCTTAACCTACAAATGTAATTTATTAATATTTATTGAAGCAAGGTATTAAAGTGTAATTAAAACACATTCATTGTGCAAATGTGTAAGGTGCAGTATAGAAGAGTATTTTACATGATTTTTCATGAATTCCAATGATGTATACACTGCATTCTATCACAATCAGCTTAGCCTACAAATCTCATATATTTTTATTCATTGAAGTAAGATTTTGAAGTGTAATTAAAAAATCTGATGTGTTGCACTAACATGACTCTCTACTTTTGTACTAACCATTCTTACAAAGTCTTATTCCTATATCTTCTTTGTGTTAAGACAAACATTTGTACAAATTATCTTATTGCTTATTTCCTTGTAGGTGCAAGGGGAATATTAGAATACATTAGGCTTTGTGCAATTGTAAAATCTTATAAAGCTTTGAGATTCTGTTCTCTTTGCACACTTAACATATAAAAAAATGAACACCAATGTTCCACTTCACAAAAGTTTTAAGTTTTCCAAAACTCACACACATAACAAGGAATATCTGCAAAATGGTTCACCCTACAAGAAAATTTAGTTGCACATAAATTGTGTATTTTAGCAAGATCTACATTTTTTGTATAGTATGATTTGGTCTATCTCTAACGGTTTACCAGTTATGCAAAAGTCGTCCAGAGTATTTCAGAGTTATTCCTTTCTACTCACACTGGAGTGTGGAAGAGATGGAGTAAGTCTCCCCTGTTTATCTATCAATAATTTATGCTCTTATTTCAATTGTGGGAATGGTCTTTTCACTAATTATTTTATTACACATTGTTCATCCATTTCAAAGAATTAGCACTAGCAACTGTCTTGGTACACTGTACACTATGAAATAAGTAATGCTAATTAAAATACAGCTGTTCAGGACAGTAACAATATTAAAATATTAAAAACACGCTCTTTCTTGCTAACTCCAAACCAATCTGTTCACATGTTCAGAGATGATTGTGTAACTAAAGCGACATAGGATCCCGAAGCCGTCATGTGCTTATTTCTACACTTATTTCTGCATTTCTCTGTCTCACTCCTCTTTACTTGTATTGTATTGAAGGTTGCTGCAGCAAGCATCCGAAGGACTGTTCTCCCCTCTGTTCAGTGTTGGAGAATGAGACATATTCCATTCTAGGCACTAGTTCTTCATAAGGGAAACTGGCTGGTATTACAATTATTATTAATATTACTAATTTGTAGTTTACTTTAGATATGGACTTCAGTGATAGCGTTGATAGCCCACAATATACATCACTGATGTAATTGCCTTTATTTAATCACTTCTCACTTTCGTTGTGGAATCTAAAAGAACATTCTGTTTTACAATTTATTCAATACATTTTTATGTTCTTTAATCTTATCACTATGCAAAGGATCAGCAATATTTTTCTTATAGTTCAATGAATGGTCTGTCCATTGAGTGTCAAAAGGTTTTAATGCTGTAAAACATTTTATATGTGTATTGATCTCTTATGTTTATCCAAAGCTGGGATTAAATATGCTGAATTTGTGAAACCCATCACACTCCAAGGCAGTTTCTCAGTTGCAAACAAGCATGGCCAACAATAAGTTTATTTAATTTCCATGAACCAGATAGCCATGCATACTTATCATAATTGTTTATATTAAAACTAGACCTGACAGACATTGTCTTCAAATGTTGTACATCCAAAAATTATACATTTTTTTAAACAAACTATAAATTGTTTGAACTGTTTTGAGAAAAAATATGTAAAAAAAGTTCTTTTAAATACCTGATGCCACCATCCCTACAGTTATCACAACTCGACGTATCAATTGCTTGTGAGTGTATCTGTATACTATAAACAAATTTGAGTACAAACTTAAAACTGTCTTAAGTAACAGCAAGAAAGAAAAAACTACAATCATTTTCATGACAGGTATATTTTTTAATGTATGAAAAATAAATATTTAAATATATCTTTTATCTTAATACAGCAAAATGTGCCTTCAATGGACCCCTGTTAAGCACAAATCTCGCTTAACCCACCGGCGGGCGCGCTGTTGTAAAAAGTACAACAGCAGCTGTTTTTATGCTTTATCAATGCCTTAATCTTGAGCTAATGTGCCGCCGCTACAATGTATTCCTCTACTGTTGTTTACTCGACAATGTTACTATGGTTTCAGTTTCCTTGTTCAGCTTTGTCAGTTTGTTTTCTGCATTGTAAGCAATGAGGTGTTGAATGTTGTAATAAGTACAACGCGCGCTGGTCTTGTAATAGTTACAAGCTTTGTTTCTAGCAGTCAATATGCAGAGGTGAGTATAATAAAAAGTGAAATGTACTTATTCATTGTTTTTTATTTTCAATAGCTGCATAACAAATGTTGAATTTGTTATATTGGCACGTTTCTTTTGTTATTTTATTTTAGTTCGAAAGGTTTATCACAAGAGGAAATTCGCAAGTTACTTGTAGAGAGCAATGATGAAGTATATTCAGACTTTTCAGAATTGGAGGAAAGTGAGGTGGATTTGAGTGACGAAAACATTGAATTCCAGGACCATAACAGCGAATCCGAACTGGAAGCTGCGGATGGTGATGATTTCGTAGAGCCCATGGAAGAGCTGGAATTCTTTATTGGAAAAGACCAAGTTACGCGTTGGTGTAAAAGTGAGTGTGCTAAACTTTCAAAAACCAAAAGAAAAAACATTGTGAAAATTCTGCCAGGCCCCAAGAGAAATGTGACGGACATAACCGATGAAGTCGGGCTTTTCTGAAAATAATTGACGTTGACATTATTGATGAAATCGTAAACTATACAAATATGTATATAACTGGACAGCGAGGCACCCATAAATTCTCGCGTGAAAGGGATAATAAAGTGACATCAAGACACGAAATAATGGCAGTGTTGGGGACTCTTTTCTTGATTGGTACAAGAAAGGATCATCATGCTAATGTAAAGGAACTTTGGGCAGCAGATGGAACAGGAATGCAACTACTTAGGGCTGCAATGAGTTACAAAAGGTTTCTGTTTTTTCTACGTTGTATGCGGTTTGATGACTTGAAAACGAGGAATGATAGGAGAAAAACTGATAAGTTGGCTGCAATTTGTACAATGTTAGAAGCTTTTGTTGCTAATTGTCAAAATTCTTATACCCTAGGTGAATTCACCACAGTAGATGAAATGCGTCATCCCTTTAGAGGTCGGTGTGGATGGATACAGTACATTCCCAGCAAACCAGCTAAATATGGAATAAAAATGTTTGTATTATGCGATGCAAAAACATTTTATTGCAGTAATCTGGAGGTTTATTGTGGCATGCATCCAGAAGGACATTACCTCGTATATAATGCTCCTGAGGATATAGTGAAGAGACTTGTGGTGCCAATAGAATACTCCAACAGGAATCTAACTACTGACAATTGGTCCACAAGCTATCCACTTGCTGAATATTTACTGCAAAAGAATATTACATGTATTGGAACAATGAGGAAGAACACACATAAAATTCCTCCAGAATTTCTCCCAAACAAAACAAGAGAAATTGGAAAAGCATTGTTTGGATTTCAGATGGACAAGACCTTAGTTTCATATGTTGCTTGTAAAAACCATGCTGTCGTACTTCTGTCTACTATACATGACACAGAAGCACTTGATGAAGAAACTAACAAACCAGAAATAATCACGGACTACAATATGACAAAAAGTGGAGTTGACGTAGATAAAATGTGTGCCTCTTACTCCTCTTCAAGGGTTACTAGAAGATGGCCATTGACTATATTCTTCACCCTTTTGAACATTCTTGGTATAAATTTGCAGGTATTGTTTTCCTTTACAAAGCCAGAGGCAACTTCACGAAGACGTGTTTACCTCAAGAAGCTAGCAGAAAGAACAACTCGCATCTGGAATCCAACTCAAATCACTGCCAGTCAATCTCACCGTATTTCTTATGCAGTTCCGTGGAGAAGCATCGTCTTCTGAAGATAAGATCCTTGAACCTCCGGCAAAGAAACATGGGGCATGTATCCTTTGTGGACGTCAAAAGAATTCCTCAACTTCCATTAAATGTGATAGATGCGGAAACTTTGCTTGTAAAAGACACTAAGAAACAAATTCTATGTGAAAGGTGTTATGATAATGAATGTGTTTCAGAATAGCTGGATAAAATGGTATCATAGAGAACTAAAAGAGCGAAGTTTTGTTATAGGATGTGATAATAGTTGTTTTGAACTGTTTTATTCAAAATATGAACCAGTTTAATTTAAAAGGTGAGTTAATTAATAACACTGAACAACACTTACAACATATTTTTCCGGGACACGTTTCGAAGGTTAACTTTGCTCCATTATCAACCGGAAAATAACTGGGTTTCCATGGTGTTTCATGGTCCAGATGGTGATGCTTCTTCTGGTGTTTCTTCTGGTGGCAGTTCAATGAACTTACTGAAAATGTCTCTCTGAGGAATGTCGAAATTAAATACTCGGTTTCTATTTTTTTAAATAGAGATTTGTTCCCATGTGGACAACATAAAATTTATTAAACTATGTTTACGAAATAAAGTAACCCCCAAATTCGTCCGGAAAATAGTTAAACTTAGCAACGGAAATGTTTAACAAAAAGCGGCAGAGAAAAAAGTTTTACAACTAGAAGTCAATAAACATTACAAGCAGTTAGAAGACATAGAATTAAAACTCTACAAGTTACATTCAATTTTAATACAAGCACTGGGAAACACGATTTGGGAAAACCTTCAAAATAATTAGGAGTTATTTCCGGGCTGTTATGCCGTGGTCTGCTGGAGTTGAAGAACCTAGACGTTTCGTCCACATCTGCGGCGGACATCTTCAGCAGACAAGGGGAATGCCACTGTCATTCTAAACCAGCAAGACTACGATGACAAAATCTCAGATCTTCTTAAACCTGACTCATACCGGAAAATTCAACGAGATCCCACAGCTCGTATTCTACGGAAAACCAACGCCCTCATCAAGAATTCTTCCCTGCCAGCAGAAGACAAACGCCGCTTCATCAAATCAGAAGCCCAGCCTCCCAGACTTTATGGCCTTCCAAAAATACATAAGCCGGATGTGCCTCTAAGGCCCATTGTCAGCGGAATTGGATCTCCGACTTATTATATAGCCAAACATCTAGCATGCCTACTACAGCCACACGTCGGCTCGACAGACTCCTTCATTAAAGACTCGACTCATTTCATCCAGAAACTACAAAGCCTCACACTACAACCTCATGACCTTCTGATCAGTTTTGATGTCGTCTCACTCTTCACCATGGTTCCAGTACAAGAGGCCCTCACACAGTTAAAGCACATTTTCTCAGAAGATATAATCGCCATCTTCCACCAAGTTCTCACCACGACGTATTTCCAGTGGAACCATTCGTTCTACGAGCAGATCGATGGAGTTGCCATGGGAAGCCCTCTTAGCCCGGTAGTGGCCAATTTCTTCATGGAATCTTTTGAGTCCAAAGCCTTGGCCACGGCTCCTCTAAAACCGACTGTCTGGCTCCGCTATGTGGACGACACTTTCGTCGTATGGCCCCATGGAAAAGAAACTCTTCAAGACTTCCTACTACATCTTAACAGCATCAACACACGCATACAATTCACCATGGAGGAAGAAAAAGACGGACAGCTACCTTTTCTGGACGTCTTAGTCAGCAGGAAAGCAGACGGCAGACTTGGACATACTGTCTACCGTAAGCCCACTCATACGGACCGGTATTTAAATAAAGCCTCAAATCATCATCCCAGACAAAAACGAGGCATGATTAAGACACTCGTAAACCGTGCTTCTCACATTTGCGAGCCACACTTATTACAACAAGAACTCTGTCACCTTGAGAAAGCCTTACTTTCTAATGGATATTCTATTCAAGAGGTCAAAAGAGCCTGCCGCTCTGCCAAGCCGAAACCTGCCTCACAAAAAACAAACAAGCCCAAACATAACGGTATAGTTTTCCTGCCATATTTCCAGAATGTCACCGACCGTATTCCACACATACTACAACGGCACAGTATCAAGACTGTCTTCAAGCCCACCAGGCAACTGAACAGCCTATTACGCTCTGCTAAAGACCCCCGGGACCCCTTGTCATCAGCCGGTGTTTACCGTATTCCCTGTTCCTGCGGATCGGTTTACATCGGAACTACTCAACGCAGTATCAACACAAGACTCACCGAACATAAAAGAAGCTGCCGCCTGGGCCAAACAGATAAGTCCGCAGTTGCCCAACACGCCATTGAAGCGGAGGGAGAACACATAATTAAGTTCCAGGACACAAACATCCTTTCATCCACAACACACTACCATGCCCGGTTACAGCGCGAAGCCATTGAAATATATAAACATCCCAACAATTTCAACAAGAAAGAAGAAGTTTTGAAACTAAACAGCAACTGGTATCCTGTCATTGAAGGCAAGAAACGACATAAAACAGCAGAAACTGAAGCGATCCAATCAGGAGGCAACACCTTGAGCGAAGCCCGCCCCCTCCCACCGGCCGTGCGCCGCCCGAGCCAATCAGCGGAGGCCACTAGAAGGATAAATACCGCAGCTCCGACAGTCCACACCTCAGACGCTACGCTAACTTCTCCGAGGAGATTACGACCGCGCCACTGAAGATGTCCGCCGCAGATGTGGACGAAACGTCTGGGTTCTTCAACTCCAGCAGACCACGGCATAACAGCCCGGAAATAACTCCTAGTTATACTGACTCCGGCCGTGAAAGCCTTCGCTCTCTCACTTCAAAATAATTATTTGGCAATCCTTAGTGGAAAAATGAGAGCAAAAACTTTGAAACTTAAACACAAATTGGAAAAATTAATAAATGTATCACCAAAATTTACACGAAAAAATTATACAGAGATTAAAATGCAAAATGAAAACAGAGAGGGTTCACGTACAAACGTACGTTCAAACACGGCACAAAATGGCGGAACTACAAAAACTTATTTACAAAACTTTGAGAATGTGGTTAATCTTTCTGATCATGAATTCTCCAAAGAAGAAATTAATCTTTTAGATCAAGGTTTAAAAACGTGCGTCCATTTTTCTACAGAAATTGAAGACTATATAGCAGACATAAATATTTCAACACAGTGTTTACCATTATCTACACAAAATTCGGTAAAAACCCAGTGCAAAAAAATTTTAGAAGAATTAAAATACAGATCAAGTTACAAAAATAAACGAAACCTTATCCATTCTTTAAAACATAAAAACGTAGTATACACAAAGGCAGACAAAGGGAACAAAATAGTAATAATGAATAAATCAAATTACATAGAAAAAATGGAAACAATGCTAAATGATAGTAACTACGAAAAAATCAGCAAAAACCCGCTAACCACTTGTGTTCAAACCTTTGAAAAAACTATACAAAATTCAAGCATAATACCAAATAAATATTCAATTAAACCAAATAATCCAACCGTACCCAGAATCTATGGTTTACCCAAAATACACAAGCCAGACATTACCATGAGACCCATAATTAGCAGCATAGATTCACCAACTTACAAACTGGCAAAATGACTATCTAATAAATTTAATTCATTTCCTAAATTTGAAAGTTTAAGCATAAGAAACAGTTATGAACTAATAGAACACATCAAAGACTTCAAATTAATAGAACAGGACACCCTTGTCTCCTTTAACGTAAAGTCACTATTTCCCAGTATACCAATAGAAAAACTCCCATCACTGATCAAAAATTGTCTCAAATCACTTGGAATGTCATCGTCAGAAATTGCAGAATACATAGAACTCACCAAATTATGCACAGAACAAAATTTCTTCCAGTTCCAAACAAAGTATTTCCGTCAAACTTTAGGCTTAGCAATGGTCAACCCTCTCTCGCCATTCTTAGCAGATATTTACATGAGTTCATTGGAAATAAGGATCACAAAAGGTTTCCTGTGGATGTTCAAACTCTGGCAGCGATATATGGATGACATATTTGCAAATATAATATATTATTATATAATATAATATATTATTATATGTAAACATCTATGTATGATGAACATTGTAATTGGGCTTCCAAGCCTGTTATGTTCATAAGAATAAATAAATAAATAAATAGTTCCAAAAATACACATCAGTGACGCATTAAAACTTCTGAACATACAGGACAAAAGTATAAATTTCACAGTGGAAGTAGAAAAAGATAATAAATTACCATTTTTAGATCTAAAATTAATCAAAAACAAAGATAGAATAAATTTCGGTATTCACAGAAAACCAATGCAGACAGACAACTACATAAAAGCTAATAGTTACAATCCAAGAAGCCACAAACAAGCAATTTTCAATAGTTTAACACATAGATTGGTGAACATCCCTCTTTCAGCAGAAGAATATAAAACAGAATATTACAAAATAATTGAAATAGCACAAAAAAACGGCTTCCCCAAAGAATTAGTAGATAAAAAGGTAAAACAAGCAGAAAAGAAATAATTATTAAAAGAAACTACAACTCTCACAGCAGCAAAAACAAAAATGATATTCAAAAAATTCACATATCATCCATGGGCCTTTGATAAATTTAAAAAGGTGTTCAAGGAATACAACATTCAGCTAGCAGCAGTAAACCATTACTCCATAAAAAACCTACTACTTTCAAACATCAAAGATGCTATTCCACCTAACAAAAAATCTGGCATATACCAAATTGAATGCAGTGATTGTAATGAAATATACATAGGAAAAACAAAAAGAAATTTAGAAATTAGATCCAAGGAACACGTTAGAAACATTAAGAGTAAACAATTAGAAAAATCAGCGGTTGCATTTCACTTTTGGACAAAAAATCATGACATAAAGCTAGAACCGAAACTTCTCAAACACATAACCGGAAAACAAGAACTGTCCACATGGGAACAAATCTTTATTTTAAAAAATAGAAACCGAGTATTTAATTTCGACATTCCTCAGAGAGACATTTTCAGTAAGTTCATTGAACCGCCACCAGAAGAAACACCAGAAGAAGCATCACCATCTGCACCATGAAACACCATGGAAACCCAGTTATTGTCCGGTTGATAATGGAGGAAAGTTAACCTTCGAAACGGGTCCCGGAAAAATATGTTGTAAGTGTTGTTCAGTGTTATTAATTAACTCACCTTTTAAATTAAATTAATTACAACAACACTGTTTTCAAACTTCTATGAAAGGAAGATATGAACCAGTTTATTATACGCTTGCTATCATTTAAAAATGTCCATGTTGTAAATTTTACAACGCGCGCCTGCTCATGTGACAAAATTAGGCGCGCCTGCCGGAAGGTTAAATGGAAATATTTTATGGTCTCATGAATTTAGAGTTGAAAACATGCTATATTCCCTTTATTAAACAGAAACTGTTTGACGTGGACAATGGAAATCATAGTACATCTTTTAACGGAAAATTTCCTGTTTTGGAATATAGAGTTAGAAAATTTTCAGACACAAAACTACATCAATGAAGTGGCTTTCAGTTGCAGTGCCATGGAATATTTCAACATAGACAGTGATTGATCAACAGATATAGATGTCATAATTAAGAACATGTAAAGTAGGATAGAAGAAGAGAAGGTAGAGGAAGATGAAGAGGAATATGTCCTTCAGTTGGAAGAAGAGTGTAGCTAAAGACTTATCGGGATGCTGTCAAAAGTTTAAAGGAACTGCAACAATTTGCTCTATTGTGAAATGACTCGGATATGTTTGGTGTGATTTCTCAGGCCAAAGTGATTGTGGAAAGTTGAGCAATGAATCGTGTATACAGATATTTTTTGTTCATTATATGTTTTGATGTGTATTACATGTATGTATTGCAGCAGAAATATCCAAATACACACAATAGAATAATATATGTATAAGTTTTTATCTCATTCTGTACATTTATGCATGTTTATGGTTTAATTTTTTTAAAGCCTAGGCCCACCTTTGTTGTTGTTGTTGTTGTTGTTTTCTAGTGCCTTGCATCTGGCAATGAAGCCATTAGCATTCGTGCTTTCCAATACTTTTGAACTGTAGTTTCTTCTGATCTTAATGCTTCACAGGTCTTCAAGTGGTCTTCGTTCATTTCTGCTGGATCGTTACACAGGACACATATTGGTGAGGCTGAGATACCTATTCTGTAGAGATGACTTGCTAAGCAGTCGTGATTTGTCAGTAGTCGTAAGGCTGCAACCGCTGTTTTCCTTGGTCTCTGGGGGATTATATCTGGGTTGGAAAGTAGTCTAATCCATTTTTTTATCTTTGGCATTTGTTTCTATTTCTTGTAGGTATGAATGAGAAAATTTTTTAATGATCAAGCGTTTTATTGAGGAATATGAGAAATTGAATTTAGACTTTTGTTTTAATGTTGTGCCTTTCTTTGCAAGTGAGTCTGCAGCTTCATTCCCCATGACTCCACAGTGTGCTGGAATCCAATGGAGATGAACAGTCTTATTAACTTTTTGGAGTTGTGTTAACATTTTGTAGCATTCTCTAATTTTTGTTGACTTCTTTGTAGTATTTGAACATATTCCCTGAATTGCAGCTTTAGAATCTGAAAGAATTACTGCCTTATTAAATTTATTTAAGAGAAGATTTAATAACTGTTGGAGAGCAATGTGTATAGCCTGTATTTCTCCATCATAATTTGTTGTGTCTCTGGCAACAGAATGATAAAAGGAAAAATGTGAACACATAACTCCAGCTCCACGGTTTTCCGTGGAGGATGCATCAGTATATATGTGCAGCCATTCTTCTGTGGGATATCTAGTATTGATTGTTTCCAGAGCTAGAAGTTTTTGTATTTCTTTTGGTGTGTCTGATTTACTTATTTCCTCTATTAATTCCAAATTGAAGGTAGGTTGCAATAATTCCAATGGATTTTCTCTTATAAGTAGATTTTCTCTGGTGTTAGGAATGTTCAATTTGGATTTAATCTGTGTTACCTTTTCTAGGAAATTACTATGAGTTTTAAGTATTGAAGGGGGGAGGTTCTCTTCTTTCCATTTAGAGTTTGGCAGTCGTAACATTTTCTGGTGTTGGAGCAATGCTTGTTCTTCTATTTTTGTTGTTATTGATGGGGTCCGTGTTAAGGCAAGCATGGCATCAATAGGTGTGGATTTAACTGCTCCAGTGACTAGGTGAAGAGCCTGATTTTGTATTTGTTCAAGTTTATTGATGTTAGCATTTGCTGCTGTTATTAAAGCTTCGGAATGCCCATTGAATGGGTGATTCTGAAGAGATCATTGGGTTCATGGTAGAAGAACAACTTCACCTTGAAATTTGTTGTTTAAAGTGGTAGCTTCAAGAACATTGCCCCTGATTTTTTATGACCAATTGTGTGCCATTGCCTAGCTTTGGTGCATTCAAATTTCAAAGCAAAATGATAGGTGAAGCAATCCTCAATCGGAAGTTATATGGTGGCGTTCCATATACATCCAGTGAATTCAACAGGATAGTTGACAACTTCCCCAGGATCAACAACAGTGTCAATGGATTTTAACAATATTTCAGCTGGCAATGACTTTTGTATTTTAAAATTAATTGCATTGACATCTATATTTTTTGCGGCCAAAATAACTTGCTCACATAGCCATGCATGATAAGTGTAATTAGCTTGTAATTTGGAAATATAATTTCAATCAAAGCATCTTTGGTATCTACCATACTGCAAAAATTACCTGGGAATTGGATACATTGTGCATTTTCATGCAATTAAAATTTTCTGTTGCCAATGTTGAGCAATTGTTCAGAAAATGCCAATGCCAATGGATCATTTTGAGTTGAACATGCATATTTATGGTAAGGTATAATTTACTGACACTACGCCATAGGTATGATTCTTTCAAACATGCATTAATTTTGTCCAGATATGTAGCATGTGGAATGACAGGCAATGTCTGTCTGAAATCACCGGACAGCAACAGTAGAATACCAACAAAGAGCTTGGTATTATTATTGATATCTTAAAGCGCTCTATGGAGAGCTTCAAATGGAAGCTTGTGAGCCATAGTGCATTCATCTCAGATAATAATTTTGCATTTTCTCAAAATTTCAGATATGCCTGAATGCTTCTTTATGTTACGCATTGCATCTGGATGTGTGAATGTTCAATTGCAACTTGAGTGCTGAATGCACAGTCTGTCCACCATCAAGCAATGTTGCTGCAATGCCTGATGAGGCAATTGCCAATGCAATATGATTATGTGATCTAATGCACGCCAGTGTCAGTGAGATGAGGAATGTTTTGCCAGTGCCACCTGGTGCATCCCCCCCCAAAAAAAAAGAAGAAGAATGAATCCACCTTGTGGTGCAATTGACAAACTAATTTGATCACATATATTCTTTGTTCAGCAGTGAATAGTTGCTCATTATTAGCAACAAAACTAGCCAAAGAGGTTATATCAAACTGTTTTTCGTGCTGAACACTGCTCTTAATGATTTCTGCTGCTGGGCAGTTAGGCAATGTTATGCTGAAATGAATGAGTGCCATATTCAAAATGAGAAGACAAATATCCTCAACCTTTATTAATGTCTCATTATATATTTCTGGCCAGAAATCATTATTTGGATTTGGATCAGCAATCCAAATGCAATGTAGAATGTCATGCATCCCAGAGAGCAGAAACTTCAGATGGAAAACATGTCAAAAATTGAAAAATTATTTTGTTGTTTAACGACGCTGTCAATTGCCAGGATCATATCAGCATCGTCAGTGTGCTGGAATTTTGTCCCGCAGGAGTTCTTTCACATGCCAGTTAATCTACTGACATGGAGCTGTGGTCTTTAAGCAAATCTGGGACAAATTTGAACCTGCGACCTTGGATTCAGTAGGCCAGTGTTTAACCAACTGAACCACCCAGGAAAGACATGTCATCGATATTATAGCAAATAATTGACAAATTTAATGAGGAGAGGAGCTCAGTATGGCATCTGAAAGTGTAAGATCCCAATGGTTATCTTCCAATAAATGCAATTTGCCACATGCATAGAAGTACATGTCATACAAAATACCATTGACTGTTCGCAAATATTGAAAGTGTGTTGGTCCAGGAACATTAACCAACAACAAATGCAAAACAAGCATTCGCGTTGCTTTGGATGGACTGTATATAATCAACCTAAAGTATTTGCCATAAATATGCTGATGCATCCTTGGACTGGAATGCCTTGCTTTCATGATTCCCAATTTTTTGAGTGTTTGTTCCATGTGAAAAATCATGGCACATCAGTATATATTAATGTCTTTGGGAATTGACCAAAAATATCTAGTTGGAACTGCACCTCACAAATTTATAAAATAGATATAATTTTTATTTACACTTTTAATTGCTTTTTCTCAATAAGCACACAATTTTAATGTAATATTAACACTAAGCTGCAACCAAAATTTCCTAGAATCTGATCACAGCACCAACTACTGGAAATTCTAAAATGTGATTGTAGAGAAATATATATTAAATTTGAGGTTTTGCTGATTTTTATTGAATGCCATATATACATAATTGAAATTCATGAAAAATCATGTAAAATACTCCTTCAATACTGAGCCTCACAAATTTGCAAAATGTATATTTTTTAATAATGCTTTTAATTACTTTTTCTCAATAAGCGTGCAATTTTAATGTAATATTAACACTAAGCTGCAACAAAAATTTCCTAGAATCAGATCGCAGCACCAGCTACAGGAAATTCTAAAATGAATTGCAGTGCTGCATGTCAGATCCAGTTGTGAACCTAAACCATCCAAAGATCAACAACACGTAAATTAATTAAAAAAAGAACATGTTCTATTGGATCAAATTGTGAATCCAACCATTCTCAAATCACCTTAATCACACACACAAAATTTCATAAAAATCAGTTCAGCTGTTTAGGAAGAGTTGTCACGTACATACAGAGAGAAGAAATAACTGTGCATAAATGATTTGAGTGGCGTTGTGATTTTTTTATAGTCATATATTAAATATATGGTGATGGTATTTCATGTTGTAAGTTAGCTATCTCTCCAAGTTTCGTTTGCAGCAGTCTGATGCTTCTTCCTTCCACTGCAAGAGTGCAGTTGTGACATGCTTCCTCGTACGGCCACAAGCTCCAACAGTTGTATGATGGCGACCGACAGTGAGAAAGCATTTGCTTCTCTTGAGTTTCACACAAGTAAATCTGTGACAACTGTGCAAGGAAACTTTAGAACAAAGTACTGGAAAGAACCACCCACTGCCAACTCTAAATAGTATCAACAGTTGATAACCAAGGGATGCCTATGTAAGGGAAAATCAACTGTTGGCCGAGAATATCTGAAGAAACATTCAACCATCTGTGAGCTAGCTTCGCATGTAGCCCACAAAACTCAACTCGTCGAGCCAGTAGAGAATTAAACATCCTACGATCAGCTGTTTGGAAGGTGTTAAGGAAAAGATTGAAGCTGCGCCCTTACTGTTTGCAGCTGCTACAACCATTATTGCCTGAGAACAAAGTTGTTGTTGTTGTTGTTAGCTAATGCTGGATTTCTGACAATGAAGTCATTAATCCTTTTGCTCTCCAATATTTTTCACTGATGGATGGGGTGCTAGAAGTGGCCGGGCATATTTGAAGGTGGTCTCGGTCCATTCCTCTTGCAGATCACATAGAGGACAGAGTGGTGAAGAATATATCCCAATTCTGTTTAAATGTTTTGCCAGACAATCATGTCCTGTAATCAACCTAAAGGTTGCAACTGCTGTTTTTCGAGGACACTCAGGAATTACTGTTTGAATGTTTGGTAGTTCCCATCTTTTATTCTTTGATTTTTCATAGTAATATTTTTCAATAATTTTTTTGAATTCAGAGTTGACTAATCTTTTAGCTGCATAAAATGGTAGATTAACTATAGATTTCTGCACATTGCCAGTACCCTTTTTTGCAAGAAAATCAGCTTTCTCATTACCACTCAGTCCACAGTGAGCTGGTATCCATTGGAAGACTAGGTGTTTTTGAAGTGCTGTTAGATGGGTAAGGATTTTCCAACATTCTATAATTGTTTGCTTTTTGGTGACAACTTGGAAGTAATTGCTATAATTGCTGCCCTGGAATCTGAGAGAATAACTGCTTGCTGAAAATGTGAAATTCTGTACAAAAGATTTTGTAGGGCCATTCGAATTGCTTCAATTTCTCCATCAAAGTTTGTAGTTCCATAACTTAAAGATTTGTAATAGGAAAAGAGGTGACATGTGACTCCAGCACCTGCTCCATCTTGGTTTGATATTAATGATCCATCAGTATAAATATGGAGCCATTCGTGTTCTGGAAATCTAGTATGGATTGTCTTAATGCCAATAATTTTAGAACACTAGTTGGAGTATCACTTTTCTTAACTTCTTCTGTCAGGTGTAAATAATATGTGATGTCTAATGTTTGTGTCGGATTTACTTTAGATATGAAGTTTCCCTTTGAATTAGGAAGGTATGCATTCTTCTTGATGTCTTGAATTTTGGGAAGAAAGCTCTCCTGAGTCTTTAGTGTATGTGTAAAATTTCTCTTGTTCCATGTATTGAATGGGAGTCTGATCAACTTTTCGTGTTGAATAAGAGCCTCGTTTTCTATTTCATATTCAATGGGGTATTGGTTGGTTAGTATTTCCATAGCTGCTATTGGTGTGGTTTTGATAGCACCTGTAATTAATTAATCTCAGACTTTGGTTTTGAAAGATTTGAATTTTTTTTGTGTTTGCTGTTACAAGAACTTCGCTGCAGTAAGTAAATAATGGCTTTATATGTACATTGTATGTTGTGTTAAGAGTTGCTCTGGAACATCCCCACTTCATTCCTGTTAGACATTTTAACAGTGAAAGGCACCTCTCTGCTCTTTGTATTATATTTTCTATTTGTTTGGTCCATGTAAGTTTGGTATCAAATGTTGTTGTTTTCTAGTGCCTTGCATCTGGCAATGAAGCCATTAGCATTCGTGCTCTCCAATACTTTTGAACTGTAGTTTCTTCTGATCTTAATGCTTCACAGGTCTTCAAGTGGTCTTCGTTCATTTCTGCTGGATCGTTACACAGGACACATTGGTGAACCTGAGATATCTATTCTGTAGAGATGACTTGCTAAGCAGTCGTGATTTGTCAGTAGTCGTAAGGCTGCAACCGCTGTTTTCCTTGGTCTCTGGGGGATTATATCTGGGTTGGAAAGTAGTCTAATCCATTTTTTTATCTTTGGCATTTGTTTCTATTTCTTGTAGGTATGAATGAGAAAATTTTTTAATGATCAAGCGTTTTATTGAGGAATATGAGAAATTGAATTTAGACTTTTGTTTTAATGTTGTGCCTTTCTTTGCAAGTGAGTCTGCAGCTTCATTCCCCATGACTCCACAGTGTGCTGGAATCCAATGGAGATGAACAGTCTTATTAACTTTTTGGAGTTGTGTTAACATTTTGTAGCATTCTCTAATTTTTGTTGACTTCTTTGTAGTATTTGAACATATTCCCTGAATTGCAGCTTTAGAATCTGAAAGAATTACTGCCTTATTAAATTTATTTAAGGGAAGATTTAATAACTGTTGGAGAGCAATGTGTATAGCCTGTATTTCTCCATCATAATTTGTTGTGTCTCTGGCAACAGAATGATAAAAGGAAAAATGTGAACACATAACTCCAGCTCCACGGTTTTCCGTGGAGGATGCATCAGTATATATGTGCAGCCATTCTTCTGTGGGATATCTAGTATTGATTGTTTCCAGAGCTAGAAGTTTTTGTATTTCTTTTGGTGTGTCTGATTTACTTATTTCCTCTATTAATTCCAAACTGAAGGTAGGTTGCAATAATTCCAATGGATTTTCTCTTATAAGTAGATTTTCTCTGGTGTTAGGAATGTTCAATTTGGATTTAATCTGTGTTACCTTTTCTAGGAAATTACTATGAGTTTTAAGTATTGAAGGGGGGAGGTTCTCTTCTGTCCATTTAGAATTTGGCAGTCGTAACATTTTCTCGTGTTGGAGCAATGCTTGTTCTTCTATTTTTGTTGTTATTGATGGGGTCCGTGTTAAGGCAAGCATGGCATCAACAGGTGTGGATTTAACTGCTCCAGTGATTAGGCGAAGAGCCTGATTTTGTATTTGTTCAAGTTTATTGATGTTAGCATTTGCTGCTGTTTTATTAAAGCTTCAGAACAGTACAAGAGGTTTGGTTTAACATACATTTTGTATGTTGTGTTAAGGACTCTCCTTGAGCAGCCCCATTTAGCACCAGCTAACCTTTTCAGGATTTGCAGTTTCTTTTCAACCTTTTCTGAGATGTTTGTTATATGTTTTTTCCAACTTAGCTTTCTGTCGAAAGTGATGCCTATATAAAGATACTCTTAGTAAGTATTCTTATTTCTTTTGCTTCTGCTCACACTGCAAGTGGAGTAGGCCTTCCCTGTTTTACTGTTACTAATTTACCCTTGTATTTCAATGGCAAGAATGGTTGTTTCACTAATTGTTTTACTACACATTGTTCATCCATTTTGAAACATTAGCACTAGCAACTGTCTTGTGCTATGTGCGCTATGAAAATAAATAATACTAATACCAATATTGCTATTGAGGACCATAACAGATGCCCAATTAAAAACAGAATCTTTCTTGCTTTTAACTCCACATGCTATTCCTATGAAAAATCCATGTCCATACAGCATATTTCAGAGATTCTCGTATGAGCATGGCAATATGGAATTCTGAAGCCTTGGGATGCTTATTTCTGAATTCTGCCACCTCACCTCTCTCTACCCACATCGTAATGAAGGCTGCTGCAGCAAGCATATAAGTCCTATTCTCTCCTGTGTTCAATCAAAGAGAACAAGAAGTATTCCATCCAACATGATAATTCTTCATGAGGGCAAATGGCTAGTATTACAATTATCAATATTACTTGTTAATATCTAGTTTACTTTAGATATGGGCTTCAGTGATAGTTTGATAGCTCACAATATACACTATTGCTGTGGGCAATTCTCTCTCTCCCTTCCGTGCAGACTTGTTCATGAGATCATTCAAAATACAAGTCACCAGGGCCTTTCCCAGCACATTCAAAAGTTGGTTGTGATATGTGGATGGTGTTTTTGCAATAATCCTCAAAAATAGTGGTTGGATATTCTTTAGATTGGGTGACGTGAGCACTTGGTCAGAATTTCGGCTGAGTCCAACTCGGCAGTGTGTACGAATTCTAACAAAAGTTGCCAAAGTTGCTGTGTTATTGCAGTGTTAATTCAGCGCTGCCAACAGCACTATTTCCTCATGACTTTGTTGCCAATTGTAAGTTTGAATGTTATAGCGGCACCCAGCAGTATGCTAGTGACCTTGTTCGAAGCAAGTTGTGAGAGTGCCATAACTCGCTTCATTAGCATAGTAGATTTAGCCCCTCTGTGCTATAATGAGGAGGAATGCATGCAATTTCTTTACGTCGAGGGCCTGCTGAGAACTCGAATGCTATATAATATAAAATCCCAGCACATGGGGCTCCGTAAATGGATTTTTGCTCCACTCGAAAGTAAAATAAAAAAAAATAAAATAAATAAAAAAGAACGATAAATAATAAAAATGATGATGATGGTGGTGGTGGCGGTGGTGGCGGTGGCGGCGGCGGCGGTGATGGTGATGAGGATGATGATGATAATAATAATAATATAATAATAAATATAATATATATAATATAAATATAATAATATTAAATAATAATATAATAAAATAATATAAAATAAAAATAAATAAATAAAAAAAGAACGAGCCAGCGTTTCGTGGACCCAGTAACAAGGAAATAACGGTAATGTACACAATAATTTCCACAACAATAGTATGGAGTCGCACTAGCAATATATCTGTGTGAGCAAAATAATGTGCACAATAATTTCCACAAAAATAGTATGGAGTCGCGCAGGCGGTATGTCTGTGGCGGCAATGACGCGCGAGTGCATTTGTGTTTAATGTGTTGGCAACCAAAAGTAGTGTAGCTGAAAAAGCAATGTTGGCAGATGTGAAAATCGTCTGCTAGTGACAGCTAGTGCATGCAGCGAAACCTAGTGGTGATTCTGATAACCACTGTCGGCGCATGTGCAGTAAGTAACTTCGGACTTAGAATCTGGCCGGCAAGTGCTAAGTCACCTATTCTAAAGAAGAGCCTAGTGGTTAGCATACCTTGCAACTACTCAATTTATAAGACCGAGCCACTGTAAAAACTGAGGGGCAGTTATCTACATGGGCGTTAGCAGACCATTTTTCAGGGGGTGGTGCATTTTGGAAGTTTACAATCAAACAATATTGATTCATTATTCTGTTGCCAAAGACTAAAAGATATGAGTTACAGTATTTGTTGTGGATAAGCATATTAATTTGTGCTAAATAAAAACTGTTCTATACTAGAAACAATATATTCCGGGCTTATGGGCTGTGGTCTACTGGGCTTCTGCTTCTTCCCAGACATTTCAACTGCAACTACAGCAGACATCAGTGGCGGCAAGGTCAAAGTATCCTGGTGGAGATCTCAACAGCAACTGTGCTGCTTTCTCCGTGGGCTGCAGTATTTATATCAGTGGCTGCAGGGGAGGCCTGTTGTGATTGGTCTGGATGGGCAATGGGCTAGACCTGTGCTGG
Organism: Tenodera sinensis; assembly: GCA_030765045.1. NCBI lineage: Eukaryota > Metazoa > Arthropoda > Insecta > Mantodea > Mantidae > Tenodera > Tenodera sinensis. Next base: position 104,875,848 of record CM060965.1, on the reverse strand, counting down.
TGGCTTGTTGTGATCTGCTGGTGTCCAAAATTTCACTACAGAATAATCATGTACCAGAGCTTGCATTCACTGTTACAAATGCTCAAAAGAAAAGTTTTAATGAGCTTAACATTATCCTTATACCTATAAATAGATTCAGCATCAGGAACCCCATCATAAATCCACAAATGACAAAATTCTACAAGAAAAGTATTCCAGGATGTACAAAATTAATGGTTAAGATTGCAAAAATAGGTATACATCAGAAAGAAAAAATACAATATTGAAACCAGATTAAAAGAGAATTTTTGTAACATAAAACTAAAAGAAACACAAATCTGCAGTAACAGTACTGATGGAATGACCAAAATATTCAGCGAAAAACCCAACCAGTAAAACCAGTCCACCTGTACTTTGAGTTAAAGATCTGGAAAAAGATATATATGCAGAAGTTTCAAATCCTTCTAACAAATTCCAACTTTCTCTTGGAAATAAAGATGTTACTCAGCCTCATTGTATCTCTGCCAGATATCTCCTTCCCAGAGATACAACATCCACATGACCAACAGGGTTCTAGCCAATTGCCAAATTCTTGATAGTATCTTCAAGTGAAGGAAAAACATGTTGAAAAGAAAGTTAAGTTTATGAAGCACAGAGTTTTCTGTCCACTCAAAGTGTATTGTTTTTTTATTATTACATTACTTCACAGTGTTAATTCCAATTTATTGCTCACATATGGGCACCAGAAGTGGGTCATCTAGAGTTGATACGTAATAAACTATCCAACAAGTTGCACAGAAGAAATGTTTAACAGAGATATGGAACTTCCTTATAAAGCTATAGGAATGATTAAACAAAATTTGGCAAATATATTTGTGAAATTATAGCCACTAATAATAAAACTCTGATGTGTTGCACTCATATGACTTGACTGGATGTACTCCTGTACAAACTATTCTTACAAACACTTATTTCTCTGCCTATTTCATGTTAATCAAGATAAATATTTGCGTAAATTATCTTACTACTAATTTCCTTGTAGGTGCAAGGGGAACATGGGAATACACTAGGCTTTAAGTGATAGCCAAATCTTTTAAAGCTGGTTGCTATATGGTGGCTTTTAAATTCCATTCTCTTCGCATGGCCAAGAGATAAAAGAATCTGATGTTGTGCACTCACATGACTTTCTCTACCCTTGTACTAACCATTCTTACAAACTCTTATTCCTATAGCTTCTTTGTGTTAGTCGAGATAAACATTTGTACAAATTATCTCACTGGTTATTTCTTTGTAGGCGCAAGAGGAATATTAGGATACTGTAGGCTTTGAGTGATAGTCAAATCTTTTAAAGCTTTGAGATACTGTTCTCTTTGCACACTTAATATATAAAAAAATGAACAGCGATGTTCCATTTCACGAAAGTTTCAAGTTTTCTGAAACTGACACAAATAACAAGGAATATCTCCAAAATGGTTCACTCTACAAAAAAAATTATGTTTTAGTGAGGTCTACATTTTTTGTATAGTAACATTTTGTCTATCTCTTACAGCTTACGAGTTATTCAAAAGTCATCCGGAGTAAACAGGACTACATAGGCTATAGCCAGATAATTCAAAATATACATTTCACTTGCATTACAAATATCTTAAACATATGACATTTTAATCAAAATCGTTAGAGCCATTTTCAAGAAATTCACCATTATCAAAAAATTTTTAATGTAAAGGATAGTTTAGGGTGGGGCTATTTTCTTCAAAATATTTGTGTCACATCCTTGAAAGACATTAAACTTAAATACTAACTTTGGTTTTTAACCGACTTTTCGCTTTTGATTTATGCTGTCCACAGACTGACAGACAAAGACACACACACACACACTCACACACCTTTTTCTAAAAATCTGATGTGTTGCACTCACATGACTTTCTCTACTCTTGTACTCACCATTCTTACAAACTCATATTCCTATATCTTCTTCATGTTAAGATAAACATTTGTACAAATTATTTTATTGTTTATTTCCTTGTAGGTGCAAGGGGATATTAGAATACAGTAGGCTTTGTGCCATATTCAAATCTTTTAAAGCTTTGAGATTCTGTTCTCTTTGCACACTTAACATATAAAAAAATGAACAACTATGTTCCATTTCACGAAAGTTTTAAGTTTTCCAAAACTCACACACATAACAAGGAATATCTCCGAAATGGTTCACCTTACAAGAAAATTTATTTGGACATAAATTGTGTATTTTAGCAAGATCTACGTTTTTTGTAGAGTATGATTTGGTCTATCTCTAACGGTTTACCAGTTATGCAAAAGTCGTCCATAGTAGATATGACTACAGGGGCTATAACCAGAAAATTCAAGATATACATTTCATTTGTCATAAAAATATCTCAAACATATGGCATTTTAATCAAAATCGTTAGAGCCATTTTCAAGAAAATCAAAATTTTCCATGTAAAGCGTAGTTTAGGGTGAGGCTATTTTCTTCAAAATCTTCTTGTCACATCCTTGAAAGACATTAAACTTTAATACCAACTTTGGTTTTTAACGGACTTTTCATTTTTGAGTTATGCTGTCCACAGACTGACACACAGACAGACAGACACACACACACACACACACACACACACACACACACACACACACACACACACATGGACCTTTTTCTAAAACTACTTTTTTTGGATTCAGGGGGTCTAAAAACATATATTTCTGGTGAAATCTCGGCATCGAATTTTTGGATGGAATTCAATACTTCCTTCTACTTACCAGTAGAGAAAGTAAAAATGCTTTTCTTGGATTCAGGGGGTTTCAAAACATATATTTCCAGTGAAATCTCGACATTGAATTTTGGATGGAATACAATATTTCCTCTACTTACCAGTAGAGAAAATAAAAATAGACTCCCATTTGAGAAAAATATAAGTATCGGAAAATTTAGACAAATAATAAGGAATGTTTCTAAAAGGGTTAGCCACACACATAAAAGATGTGGTGCGGTTTTTTTGCAATTATTATTGACGCTGTGTCTTTAAGCTAATGAGATCTTTTTGATCTCAGGGCTTGGTAACGGATGGAATGAACATACACTCGGGTTTAACTTTAGTCAAACATTTTATTTGCACCTTCTTGTTCACAATTTTTAAATCATATCACAGTAGAAAGTCTTATTTTAGCGGATCAACTTCCCTAGCATTGCCGAAATTTAATTAAAGGTCTCTAAACACTTAGTAAATTCACTTTTACTATTTTATGACGCATACACATAAAAATACGTCCATCCACACCAATGACATAGACGCTAATAAACTGTTTTTTGGCGTCGTTTTGATGCGACACCGCCCTTTTCATATTCATCCGTGCTATTCATCTGCGCATGTGTCGACATATAGTTCTTTCTCGTTAGGGAAGCAATCTCTAATCATCCTCCCCTACTTTTATTATATAACACAAACAATTCTAATATTTATACACATATATTAAAATCAAATATGGAAAGATTTATGACGTCTTTGTGCAAACATAGTTGTTCGTAACAATGAAGCTTATCAACATGTTTTCGTCATTTAATTATCTCATACCAACATCAAAAAATGAATTACACTTTTAACAAACATTTACATGAACGATTTTCTTTTGGGGTCTTCTAATATTCTGTCTCACATGCCCCTTGTTTTGTTTTTCAAGTTGCCACCTATATTTACAATCTTGAAACACAATACAATACTTCTCCCTACTCCTCTGATGCAATCACTTTGTACAATATGTTTTTTTTTTTCTGTACAATCTTCTTCGCTGTTTGTCTTTGTCTTTTGTTTTGGCATGGCACAGCATGTCTTTGTAAATTTCACATATTCAATTACTACACAATACATGTTCAGTTATTATACATCACATATTCAGTTATTATACAATACATATTCAGTTATTGTACAACACATTCAGTTATTATACAACATATACAGTTATTATACAATACATATTCAGTTATTGTACAACATATCCAGTTATTATACATCATATGTTCTGTTATTATACAACACATATGCAGTTATTATACAATACATATTCAGTTATTGTACAACACATTCAGTTATTATACAACATATCCAGTTATTATACAACATATGTTCAGTTATTATACAACACATATTCAGTTCTTATACAACACATACTCAGTTATTGTACATTTGACATTGACACAAATATAATTTAAGTGTATCATGGTTTATTATGTGGCTTTTGACTTATGTTCCTTGTTATGAGGAGAGAAAAACAGGATACAAATTTTGAGCTAATGATTATGATCATATTTATGGCAATATTTTATTCAGTTCTTTGCCCTCTTTGTCTTGTAAGCTTATTATGTATAGGCAGGTCGTTGAGTCGGTTCTTAAACTCTGATGTTACTAATGGTACCATTTTTTTTTTTTTTTAATTGGGTTATTATTCATTATTATTTGGTTCAACATTTCTTCGAGCTTAGCATTGGCTATATCCATCTTAATTCATGGGCATTGCTTTTCTGATTATGGTTTTCCTTACTTCACTAATTGTCACCTCTTTGTCTCTTATCTCTATAAGAGAAAACTTCTATACTTATAATTATTCTGCAATTGTATTATTTTTCTTCTCAATTCACCCTCGACATCTTTGTGTCGAAATATTTTATCTTTGTCATCACAACTGATTCCTTTTTATTTTTGTCCCTGACATCCTTATGTCAAAAACACATTATTTTCCGTCGCTATAATCCATTTCTTTAATGACAATCAGTGTCCTCATCTGTCTTTGTTGACAATGCTCTTTGTGATCAATATAGCCAATGACTATGTTGATTTTCTTTTTTGTTGTATTTTCTAATCTGAACATAATTTTCTATAAGTAACCCATTAAAAATTGTTATTTTCCATCATCTCTACTATTCCTGCCTTACATATTTGTTGGCAAAGACTATTTGGTCCTTTCTTTGTATGGTTTTAATTTATTTTTATGGTATCTTCCTACCAACTTGCCATTTGTAATCTGTAGCTCATATGTGTGGTCACCCAGCTGTTTTGTTATGACCAGTGGTCCAGTGTACAGTAGTTCCATCTTTCCAGATCTTTTCTCAGATGCCTTGGATGCTTTGTGGCTTTTTAGGAGCACCTTTTCTCCAATTTGTGGGGACCATTTCCTGACGAATCTTTTTACCTTGTTCCTCCCTTTTTCGGCCTTTTGCTGTAACCTTCTGAATGCTAATTGACATTTTTCCTTCTCTGTCAATTCCCTTTGAGCAGCCATCGTAGTGTCAATGTCAATTGTCAATCTCTTGGGTTTTGTGTTGGTCATCAATTCGATTGGGGCGAACTTGGTCGTGGGGTTCACCGAATGGTTAATCACCTCCTCTATGTACCCGCATTTTTCCGTCCAGGAAGTGTGGTCTTTGTGGCAAAGTAGGCGGAAATATATACTTATATCCCTCATGGTTCTTTCAGTCGGGTTTCCTTGGGGATAATACGTTGAGGAATAGTACAATTTTATTCCTAATGTTCTTAAGGTGTCCTGGAATAACTTACTCTTATGCATTGTTGCATTGTCTGATAAAATAGTTTTTATTCTCCCATATTTTGGGATGTAGTCTTTGATGATTTTATCTAGGCAAGTTCTGCTTTTAATGTTCTTAATGGGGTATATTTTAGTGAATTTTGTGAAAACATCAAACATAACGAAGATGTATCTGTTTCCATCTTTCCCCCTTGGTAGCTCGCCATGTTCTTTGATGCACACCAATGCATTTTTCTCGTTTCTCACGATGGATTGTGGAACGACATCGTATCTTACATTAATTGGCTTGGCTTTCTGACATAGGTCGCATGAGGAAATTAACTTCCTGACTTTCTTGCCAAGATGTTTTATGTACAGTACTTCCTCAATTGCAAGCATTGTTCTCTCAGTACCAGAGTGAAGCATCGAGTGGTGGAATGCCAAAATGACCCTGTCTTGTAAGGAATTTGGTACCATCATTTTCCACTTCCTTACGTCGCGACCATGTAATTTAAATAGGATGTTCCTAAATTTGCCTATCTTGGCTTCCAATTTTGGTACTATGTCTGGAGCCTTGTCGAATAGCCTCTTCAATTCAGGGTCTTCTTGCTGTAGCTTCGCTATGTTTTTGAAGTCTTGTAAGATTTCGTTGTTTTCTTTACTATTTATCTGCATGATTTTAATTTCATGGTGTGGATTGTATATCGTCTCGGGTATGTGACTCTCCGATCTTAACCTTGACAATAAGTCACTAAAGATGTTCTCCTTGCCCGGGATATGTTTGACCTCTATGTCGTGCGATGTTATTTCGTGTATGTACCTCGAGATTTTGGAGTTGGTTAGCTTGCATTTTTGGATGAAGGACAGGCTTACGTGATCTGTATATATAATTATTTTATAATGGTATATATATTGCCTGAACTTTTGTAACGCAAAATGGATTGCACCTATTTCTAATTCTGTTATGCAGGCATTGGCTTCTATCTTGTTTAGAAATCTAGAAGCTGTGGCAATCACATGTTTGTTGCCACCTGCATCTTCTTGTGCTAATATTGCTCCATATGAGTGCGCACTAGCATCGGTGTATATTAGAAAAGGTGAATTTGGATTCGGTCGTTCCAGGAGAATACTGTGCTTGAAAAGTTCTTTGATTTTCTCAAAGGCTACCTTGTGTTCGGTATTCCATTCCCACTTAGTATCCTTTTTCAACAGTTCTCTAAGGGGTACTAATTCCTTAGCGTAGTTGATCACAAATTTTGACTGGTACTGTAAAATGCCCAGAAACCTTCTCAACTGTTTGAAGTTACGTGGGGGTGATATACACTCTATGGCCTTGACCCTCTCCGGATTAGGTTGTATACCATCAGGCGTAATGATGTGGCCTAGAAATTCTGCCTCTTTGACGAAAAATTCACACTTTTCCAAATTTAGGGTCATGTTGCTTTCCTGAAACTTGGACAATACATAATCTATGTGATGTAAGTGTGACTCAGGATTCTTGCTGTATATTAAAAAATCGTCAACATATTGGGTTACAAAAGCCTCGATAGTATCCCCGAAAACTTTGTCTAGAGCCCTCAGTAGTGCACTGCTACTGGTTGATAATCCAAAGGCACATTTTAAAAAATGGTACACCTTTCCTTTGTGCAGGAAGCAGGTATATTTCCTGACGTCTGGATGAAGAGGAATTTGCCAGAATGATGCTGTCAAGTCAAGACTTGTAAGACCTTCCTTCAATTTTGATATCAGTTGGTCTACCCCCTCAGGCCTGTAATGATCTGGCAAGGTATGCGCATTTATCTTCCTTGCGTCGATGGTCATCCTCAATTTTCCCTCTTTCTTATGGACCCATAACACTGGATTCACATAACATGAGTCCGACAGTTCTATTATTCCGTCCGCTGACATTTTATGGATCAATCTGTTAGCTTCCTCCCTGATGGAGTTGGGGATGTGCCTGGATTTATGTGAATAGGGGGTGATATCTTTTACTGTAAAAGTATGTACGTACTTGTTACATGTACCTGGCTTTTTATTAAAAACTTTCCTGTTTTTAATCAATATTTTTCTAAGTTGGTTCCTTTCCTCTTCAGAGATGCCATGTGCCCCCCAGACCTTCTCGTCGATTAGCTGTGACATCGGTTCTTCTCCATCTGTTGGTAGTGGTTCAGGTTGGTAGTTGTTCGAGGTAACATACTCGTCTTCTGTGCAGATCCAATGGCTGCAAACATTAGTTTCCTCCACGCTCGTCCAACCTGTTTTCTCCTTACTTACCCTTAGGTCTACCAACCTATTCTTGTGGACATTGATGTTCTCCACAAAGAATTGCTCATCCGGATGGATCCCTGTCTGGTCTGGTTCCTCCTGGCATGTTTCTTCCTCCAGGAACTTCGTAGTGCATTCTGAGGTTCCTTCCTTGATAATGAATTCATGTAGGTCATAATCTATCACCGACCTCCAAAGATTAAGCAAATCACTGCCAATGGTTAGGGTAGCTGTTAGTCTAGGTATTACCAGGGCAATAAAATCGAACTTCCAGCTTCCGATTTCTATTACCAGCCTTACCTGGTATTTAACATGTTCCTTTTTCTTGCCAATTGCTGTGCTGCAATACACTCCACACACAGGCAAGAATTCAGCATTTCTCTTTGTTATTAATTCCTGGAATAGCTGTTCGTCATATACTGATGTGCTGGCTCCTGTATCAATCATCGCTGGCAATTCGATACCCCATACCTTCAGCCTAATCATTGGTGGATTGGTTATTTCCTTTCTTTCACCTGCCTGTCTTCTCAAGGTACCTATGTTATGTTGGTCAATATTGCCCCTACTGCCACACAGGTCAACTTCCGGGACACAAAGTTGACTTGTACTTAGTTTTCCTGGGCGTTGGAGGTGATTGTTGTTTCTGTATTCTGCGCAGTATCGGTCCTATCCGGCACATTTTCATTCTGTTCCTGTTGTCTTACGTTGTCGGTGTTCCATTGGTTTCTGCCCCTTTGGCATGAACCCCTATTGTATGACGACCTTTGGCTGTTTAAGTATTCCCTACAGAATCGTATGTGATTCACTTGATGGGTACGGTCTCCCCCGATCATATCTATGCGTTCTGTATCTCGATTCACCCCTTGGTATTGTGTCGTGGTACTGCTGTCTTGTGTTCTCCATCCTCTCGCCATGATTATGTGGTTGTGGGAAATGGTGTGCCCCTCTCCCCTTTCATGGGTGCTCCTAGTATTTCTATCTTCTCCCTCATTCTGGTTGTTTGTAGCCGTGCTCCGGTTTAAGATGGGTGAGTTTGGGTGACCGTTCCTATGTCTATGCTCATTAGGCCGACCATTTTGTGTTTCGAAGGCTGTCAGCAATTCTATCATATCTGCAAAATCTACTGGCCTCGCAACAATTAACCCTGTTCTCACCGTGTCTGGGAAATGTCTTGTTATGCTGGTAATTAGCTCTGCTTCCGACAAGTTAGGGTCTAATAGCTTTCCTTTGTTGGCTACTTTCATAAAATAATCGACTAGCGATAACCCTTTGGTTGGATCATATCTACCTGTTGCTAGCTCTACCCTAGTTTGGTTTTGCTTAGCTGGGCCCCAATACCTTCATAGGAATAGATTTCTGAATGAGCTATACGACTCATGACCAGCTAGTGTTAACCTGAGCCATTCTAATGCCTTGTTTTTTAAGCTTTTCTTGACTATCATCATCCTAAGCTCATTTGGTATCCTTTTCACTTTAAAATACTCTTCCATCTCTTTAACAAAGAGTTTTGGATTGTCTCCCTTCTCCTCGTCAAATGTAGGTGGTGTGATTTCATGTAATATGCTGTTGGTGTAACATGTGTTGTGTGTTGTGTCATTGTTTGGTTGTGAACCTCTTTCTCTGTATGGTGAGTCAACATTTTGTACATTATTCAAATAACTCTCATCTTGTATACATTACTTACATCTAAATCATCTTGCCTTTGTAGTGCATTCACAACATCATTTACATTAGCCAAACTTTCTTTCCCTTTTTTCATTTCTTCACAAATTGATTTTAAATCATTCTTTATTTCTAAGTGACTTTGTTTCATATCATTTATAGCATCCTGTTGCGAATGTACTACATTAGTCATCGTCTTAATTTTAGGAATTACAATTTGTTCTACAGTTTCATTAATAATGTCTTTCTTTACTACCTCAATGTCTTTCCTTAATTCCTCAGTTATTTCTGCTTTTACATTTGTAATCTTACAGTCTACACTTGTATTACATTCTGTTATTTCATCTCTACATCTAGCAATTTCTCCTTCTAATACAATCTTATTTTCTCTCATTTCTGATTCTATTTTTCCCATCCTATCTCCTATGATTTCTATCCTAGCTTCTAAGGCTTCCTTTGTTTCATTTAAGTTTTTATGTACTAATTTTAAATTAGTTTCCATTACTTTCATATTTTCTTTACACTCCTGTCTTCCTAATTCTATTTTCTGTTCTAAGTTCTGTCTTCCTAATTCCATTTTCTGTTCTAAGTCCTTTCTCACTTCCTCCATTTTCTGACCTATCTCTTCCTTATTCTGTTCTAGTTTCTGGCCTAAACTTTGTTCTATGTCCTGCTTTAATTCTGCGTTATTTTGTTCCATTTTCTGACCTAATTCTACCTTGTTTTGTTCCATTTTTTGACCTAAACTTTGTTCTAGTCTTTCAAACATGATCATTAATAACCTTTGGTCTCTTCCCATTGCTACCTGTTCCTCACTTTCTGGTTCTATTTGATAACTAGGCCTATCTGCCCCTTCCCCCACTCCTGTTTCTATCTCTTTTCGCGACATTTTAGTTTCTTTATTCAATTCACTTAGGGTTAAAAGTCCCACTACTTTGCCTTTTCTCAGTAACATAAAAATGAAAATAAACTGGATGTAAAAATAAAAATGTTTGGTCCTACTTTTTTTTTCCCCCATTGATTTGTCCAGTTATGTACGTCTCCTGGGCAGTTGGCTTCGCTAGACGATCTCCAGTGTTTTCCCGCGTTGATTATCCGTGCATCGGTGTTCTGATGTATCGTTGATTATCCGTTCATCGGTGTTCTGATGTCGATATCAAACGATGGTCTTATGGCGTCTTCTTTCCTTTTGGCGCGATGATATGGCGTCACTTGATGTTTATCGTAAGTTCAATTCCCGTAATTTGCATTCCATCCTAAATTCGAGCCCCACGTTGGGCAAGCCATTTTGGTGCAGTTTTTTTGCAATTATTATTGACGCTGTGTCTTTAAGCTAATGAGATCTTTTTGATCTCAGGGCTTGGTAACGGATGGAATGAACATACACTCGGGTTTAACTTTAGTCAAACATTTTATTTGCATCTTCTTGTTCACAATTTTTAAATCATATCACAGTAGAAAGTCTTATTTTAGCGGATCAACTTCCCTAGCATCGCGGAAATTTAATTAAAGGTCTCTAAACACTTAGTAAATTCACTTTTACTATTTCATGACGCGTACACATAAAAATACGTCCATCCACACCAATGACATAGACGCTAATAAACTGTTTTTTGGCGTCGTTTTGACGCGACACCGCCCTTTTCATATTCATCCGTGCTATTCATCCGCGCATGTGTCGACATATAGTTCTTTCTCGTTAGGGAAGCAATCTCTAATCATCCTCCCCTACTTTTATTATGGAACACAAACAATTCTAATATTTATACACATATATTAAAATCAAATATGGAAAGATTTATGACGTCTTTGTGCAAACTTAGTTGTTCGTAACAATGAAGCTTATCAACATGTTTTCGTCATTTAATTATCTCATACCAACATCTAAAAACGAATTACACTTTTAACAAACATTTACATGAACGATTTTCTTTTGGGGTCTTCTAATATTCTGTCTCAGATGTATAGGACATAAACAGTGTCTTTTAGCAATATCTACATTTTTTGTGTTTTACAGTTTACCAGTTATGCGAAAGTCATCCTTAATGAAGAGACCTTCTGAGGACATTTCCAGAAACATGATATATGTATTTTGTTTAGCAAGAAAATATCTTAGTAATAAGGTATTTTAATCAAAATCATTACAGCCATTTTTGATAACATCAGAATTTTCAAAAAATGTTCCATGCAAAGAGTAATCTGGAGCAAGATGAGTTTCTTGAAAATCTTCATATTGTAGATACTAAACTTAAATACCTTAAAGTTCAGTATTTAACCAACTTTTCATTTTTGAGTTATGCTGTTTACAGACACAAACACACTGATCTTTTTCAGACCTCAAAATGTGTATTTCCAGTAAAATTTCTTCATTGAATTTTTTGGATGGAATACACTACTTCTCCTACTTAATATACATAGAAGAGGAAGTAAAAAGATCATTGTGCAGTACCATGAAGGTCTACTAAAACGATACAGAAAAAAATTGTTTATAGTTTATTTTTGAAGATCTTTATTTATTACAAATATTGTTAATCTTACTATATAACATAGCTTTTGGGATCTGGCGCCAGCCATTGTTCCAAAGATATCCATGCATACAATTTATGATACAAAGAAATTTGTTGTCAGAGTCATTTTTATAAGCCAATAATAATTTACATAAACAAACTCCTCTAACTTTCTTTACTGAGTTTAAACAGTTTTACACTTCTGCTATCCTAAGCCATTTTTCTAATCAATTTTACATAACTTTATTATTTCCAAGTTATTTCCAAGTTTCCAAGTACCTTATGTACTTCCTTATTTTTCTCATTATTCCACTTGTAAAATGTCAATTTCTTAACTAAATTGTCTTTGAACTAAACTCTTTGCAAGCATTCACCTTAATTGAAAGGACATGGCAATGGAAAATGAACACTAGTGCCTGAGTGATTTTATAACTTAAACTAGATATGCTAAGGCATTAAATTCGTTCTACATAAGGCATAATCCAATGTACAGAATAATTTAATCAAATCCACTAACACATATAAACGAACTCCCCTGCAATATCATGTCCCCAGCAACCAATACATCACAATTTGAGTTTTCACAGGATTCAGTCAATTTCAAATCTTTATTTATTGAGTTGTCTTTACTGTTTTCTAACAGCCAATTCATCAGCCTTCTGTAACTCATTACCCTTTAAACTATTACATTAAGCCCGCATATGTGTCTCAACACCTTCCTTTAAAGTCACCAACTTCTGAAAATTCAGTTACAGCAAAGTCTGGGGAAGAATACTCACAAGATGTCAAGTCATTTCCTTGTTTCTCCTACCCTTGTGACTACCAAAGCAGAAACAGGTTCTATCTAATGTGTGTATATGTCTATGTGCTAAGGTAACGAAGGGCGAGACTGCTCTGTTTATGCCTACAGAGTAATGTTCCCCAGGCCAGAGTTAGAGAATACTCATTCTTGATTTCTATCATTTCATCTTCCATTACTTCATAATATTCTTACTGTTAAATGCAACTATTCATCAGATGTTTTACCTTATATGTGCTTTCTGCTTCCAGCTGTATTAATAAATTCAAAACAATCAAATTTAAAATGGCATTCTTCATACAGCGACATATATGATTGTATTGTACACAATGCGCAGGCTCTGTTACTAGGGCTCATAAATTGCACCAGGGATTCTTGTCTGGATACACAGGTCGTGATATCTCTCCTATACCTGTCAGCATCAAGACATCCATTAATCCTGCACAGCTTTTGATGAAACCTGCAGTCTTGTAGTTCAGATCCTCCTGTAGTCTAGACTTAATTGATTATGACATCACTAGTACAGAATTTGCTTTATATTGCAGTCTTCTTGGCCCGTAGTTCTTGGAGTTGTTCCCTGTACTATGAGGGGAGTTGTTTACATTTGTGCAGGAAATGTCAAAATTATTGCTTGTGCAACATTCCTTTGTGAAGAAAAAGGACATTGTCCTCAGTATTAAGATGGTTGGGAGACAGGCATTGCATGAGGAAGAAAGTTTTTACAAAGAAAGGAAATAGTAAGAAAGAACGTAGAAGAAGCTTTGTAAGTTATAGAAGGAGCAACATCAAAGGGTAGCTAAACTTCTGAGAGATGCTGAGCACACCCTAAGATGCCAACACAATTCTTTGGAAAAACTAAGGAAGAAGAATGTTGTTGTTTTCTAGTGCCTTGCATCTGGCAATGAAGCCATTAGCATGTAGAAAGTGAAGTTATAATCAAAGATATTCAATTTAGTGTCCAATAGGGGTAAATCAGAAACTGAATGGCACAATAACAAAATCAGTCAGTCATCAGAACAAACGTCTAGGGCATCAACAGCTGCTTGGAATCCAATAGAACAAGAACTGGCAAAATATTTAAGGGATGCTGAAGAAACAGTAAGATTATATATGCACAAATACAGCATTTGTAATAGCAAAAATGACAGCAGAAGGTGAAACTATTATGGTCCGATAATACACAAACAGAAGAAGATAAGATAAATATGAGAGAGAGAAACAGGTAGAAGCTGAACAGAGGGCAAAGTTACAAGACATGGTTGATAAACTGATGCAAAGTTTAAAGAACTACCAAGCAAGAATGACAAATGGTGCAGTTGCAAAATGAATATCTTATCCATAAAACTACCCGTAGAATTGATAACAGCCCAATTATATGAAGCTGCATCTAACTGAATTATAGAAGAGCATTCATGAGAAAATTCCTTGAAGGGGATTCAAGAAGAATTGAACATGCTTAAAGGGTTAGCCACTGGGGTCTAGATAATATCTTATCCACAGAACTAGAATTAAGAACAGCCTAGTTAGATGAAGCTGCATCTAACTG